>JARFJB010000354.1:0-122500 GCA_036346205.1 Vesta saturnalis | reverse complement strand
TGTATTTATTGTTTGTGTTGTGTTTGTGTGTATGTGTTGTGTTTTTTTGTTGTTGTTTGTGTGTTGTGTGTGTTGTGTGTTTTGTGTTGTGGTGTGTTGTGTGTGTGTTGTGTTGTGTGTGTTGTGTTGTGTGTGTTGTGTGTGTTTGTGTGTTGTGTGTTGTGGTGTTGTGTGTTGTGTGTGTTGTGTGTGTTGTATGTGTATTGTGTAGTTTGTGTGTTTGTGATGTTGTTTTGTGTTTTGTGTGTTTGTGTTGTTTTTTTGTGTGTTTGTGTGTTTGTGTGTTTGTGTGTTTGTGTGTTTGTAGTGTTATGTGATGTTTGTGTTGTGTTTTGTTGTTGTTAGTTTTGTGTTTGTGTGTTTGTGTGTTTGTGTGTTTTGTGTGTTTGTGTGTTGTGTGTTGTGTATATTGTGTGTTGTGTGTATTTGTGTTGTGTGTTGTGTGTTTGTGTGTTGTGTGTTGTGTGTTGTGTTTGTGTGTTGTGTTTTGTGTGTGTGTGTGTGTGTGTTTGTGTTGTGTGTTTAGTGTTGTATGTTGTTTTGTGTTTGTGTTTGTGTGTTTGTGTTTGTGTTTGTTTGTTTTGTTTATTGTTTTGTGTTTATGTTATGTTTTTTTTTGTTTTATGTTTTTTATTTTATTTTTGTTTTTTTAGTTTTGTTTTTGTTTGTTTTATTTTTTTTTGTATTATTTTGTGTGTGTTGTGTTTTGTTATGTGTTTTGTTTGTGTTGTAGTTTGTTTGTTTTTTTTGTGTGTTTTTTGTTTTGTGTTTTGTGTGTTTTGTGTTTGTTGTTGTTGTGTGTTGTGTGTTTGTGTGTTATGTGTTTGTGTGTGTTGTGTGTGTGTTGTTTTGTGTTGTGTGTTTTTGTGATGTTTGTGTTGTTGTGTGTTTGTGTGTTGTGTTTTGTATGTTGTGTGTTTGTGTGTTTGTTGTTTGTATGTTTTGTGTGTTTGAGTTTATGTGTTTGTGTTTGTGTGTTTGTGTTTTGTGTGTTTGTGTGTTTTGTGTTTGTTTGTGTGTTTGTGTTTTTGTTTTGTGTGTTTGTTTGTGTTTTGTGTTTGTGTGTTTGTGTTTGTGTGTTTGTGTGTTATGTGTTTGTGTTGTTTGTGTGTTTGTGTTGTGTGTTTGTGTGTTGTGTGTTTGTGTTTTGTGTGTTTGTGTGTTGTGTGTATGTGTGTGTGTGTTGTGTTTGTGTGTGTTGTGTGTGTGTGTTTGTGTTTTGTATGTTGTGTGTTGTGTTTTGTGTGTTTGTGTGTTTGTGTGTTTGTGTGTTTGTTGTTGTATGTGTGATTTTGTATGTTTAGTTTTGTGTATTTATGTGTTATGTGTTTATGTGATTTTTGTTACTTTATTATATTTGTGTGTATTTTTTTTTTAATAGTGTTATGTGTGTTATGTGATTTGATATTTTTTATTGTAGAATGTATATTTGATATTTATGTTTGTAGTATTTATGTTTTGTATTTATAGTGTTTGTAGTATATGTGTGATGTGATAATGTAGTTATATTGATTATGTGTTATTTATGTTTTTGTATAGTTTGATTGATGATTTGTGTTTGTGTGTGTTTTGTGTGTTTTGTGTTGTATGTGTGTGTGTGTTTGTGTGTGTGTTTTTGTGTGTTGTGTTGTATTTTGTGTTTGTTTGTGTGATGTGTGTTTTATGTTTGTGTTGTTGTATTATGTTTATGTGTTAGTATTGTATTTGTGTATTGTTTGTTTGTGTTTTGTGTGTTTGTGTTATATTTTTTTTTTTTTTTTTGTTTTTTTTTTTTTTTTTTTTTGTTTTTTTTTTTTTTTTTTTTTTTTTTTTTTTTTTTTTTTTTTTTGTTTTTTTTTTTTTTTGTTTGTTTGTGTGTTTGTGTTTTGTGTGTTGTGTGTTGTGTTGTGTGTTTGTGTGTTGTTGGTGTGTTGTGTTATGTGGTGTGTTGTGTGTTTTTATGTTTATGTTTGTGTTGTTGTGTGTTTATGTGTTGTTATTTGTTTGTGTTGTTGTTTGTTTGTTTTTTTTGTTTTTTTATTTTTTTTTTTTTTTTTTTTTTTTTTTTTTTTTTATTGTTTATTTTTTTTTTTGTTTTTTGTATTTGTTTTTTTTTGTGTTTTTTTATTTTATTTGTTTTTTTATGTTTGTTGTTGTTGTTTGTGTGTTTGTGAGTTTGTGTGTTGTTTTGTGTGTTTTGTGTTTGTCTGTTTGTGTCTATGTTGTTTGTGTGTTTGTGGTTGTGAAAGCATAATGAATTTATTTAATTTACATTTGAATATAGATAGTTACTAAAGACGATAAATATAAATCTAGTAGTACAGTGTCACTCGTACAGCTGTCATAATTTAATTATAGTAAAAATAGTTTTTTTTTCTTAAGAAGTTCTACTAATTGTAAAAGTGGAAAGTGGCAAAATATTCATAAGCATTACATTGGAGGAAAGTGTTATCACCTCCCTTGGATTATTATTACTGCTTGAGCGAGCAAGAGGCTATATTACAGTTTCCTACCTAGTAATACAAATAGCTATTATTAACGTGAAGCTATGTAATATGATCGTGAAACATTACGGTTACTACTTTGACATTGATTTTAAATTGTTTTAAACTTATTTATCACGTAAAGGTTGCTGAATTGCATGGCAATTATGTATTAAATTTAATGACTTTATTCAGTGTTAAGTTTGGTGCCTGAAGCTTGAGTTACGTTGTAAAGTTTTAATGCTCCATGTTTTATTATAAAGTAACGTTTAAGAATACATTTAAAGATAAATTTTACCGTTTTCAAAGATGCATCGTGCTTTACTTAAATATTACTTTGTGTGCATTGTACTGATGTAAGTACATATTATTTAGTTAGTAAAATAATTTCTTATGGTAATAAGGGATAGAGTTGTTTTATGTAGAACTTCTGCTATCATGTGTTAAAAGACATTAAGGTTTTGTTCTACTCGCATTGGGCCGATTTACGTGTTTTGTGCACAAGCTTTCGTGATTTAATTTAACTGCTGATATAGGGTTTAGAAAATATTTAACCTATCCGTAAAAACCTACTGGTCAAGAATTAGAGTTAACGTTGAACAATAGCAAATTGATAACCTAAAAAGCAATCTTAAAATATATGCATTTGTATTTGTATTTATAAACAAAATTAGCATAGTAAAAAGAAGCACGGAGAATTTTATCGTATCATTGGTAAAATTATATAGAGATGAAAAACGAAGATGTATGAGAATTTCCGTATATTTGATACATAAAAACTAGATGTTTAATTCTAAACTAACGTACTTACAATATTTTCGTAAATTAAAAATCAAGGACATGTGTATTTAATCGGGATTGGATAAATAAGGAATTTATGATGGAGTTTACTTATGCAATGGATTTTAATCAATTATGTAAGAATTGCCATATTTAATTTTTTTTATCAAGTATTGCTTTGTACAAGATCAATAAGTTCATAATTTGTTGATTACAAAATTTTAAATTTATCGTGCATGTTAGATATCTACTCTGTTTATTTTTATTCTAAATAGATATTTCTTCACTGGTAAGGTACATTATTTACTTGCCATTATGAAAACCGAACTGATTGCCTCGTTAGAGTTCCTGTCAGTGCTTAAATTAAAATTAGGGAATCATTTGTGGAAAGTTATTACAATTTTTTTTTAATTCAGAATTAAGGTTATGTACGGGTGGACCAGTAAGCCGATCCTACGGCTGTATCTCAGGAACTGTTTATCGTACAACTTTGGGAAAAAAATTTCTTTACGCTAGAGGGCGTAATCTTCATAGAAAAACTTAAAAACAATTTTTTTATAAAATATGTCCTATCATAATAGGTATTAAATAAGTAAATTAGAATGATGCATAATTTCTGCACAAATTTTGTTAAATATCTTTTTCTCTATTTTTTCAAATAAAGGGCGGGGGAGAGTGGTAATGTTTGTATCAACCGATTTTAACAAAATATTTCTTATTCGAAAGGCCGTAGATGAACCAATTACATCTACTATAAAATAATTGTATTTAGTTTTAATTGTCGTACATAGAGGGCACTTTCGAATAATAAAAAGTTAAAATTGTTAAATGGAAACACCTAAGTATTGTTTATTACAAGGGAAACTGATTAAATTCGATGTTTTTTGTCTAGCTCGAGATATAAGTAGAAACGCGTAAACATACGTAATTAGTATTGGCTCCCTCTGTATTATAATTTAAAATAACAAAGTATATGAAAAGAAGCTCACACACATTAAAACTTAATGTCCAATTAAATGTTCAAAATGTTTTCCATCATTGTCCACACAAAGACGTGATCTATCGCAGGTAGACATAAAAAATTGTAACATAGACAAATTTGAATTTTTTTTTGTTCAAAATTGCCCTCTATCTACGACAATTAAAACTAAATGCAATTGTTTTATAGTAGATGTAATTGGTTCACCTACGCATGCAAACGTTCCTCCCCAACCCTTTATTTGAAAAAATAGAGGAAAAAGTATTTAACAAAATTTGTGCAGAAATTATGCATCATTCTAATTTACTTATTTAATACCTACTATGATTGGACATATTTTATAAAAAAATTGTTTTTAAGTTTTTCTATACAGATTATGTCCTCTAGCGGTAAAGCTAGAAACTTGAAAATTATTTCCAGCTATTTCCCTTGGCCGTTTTTACTAAAGAATTTTTTTTTTCGCAAAGCTGTGCGATAAGCTGTTCCTGAGATATAGCCTAGGATCGGATTATTGGTCCACCCGGTACATAACAATCATGCCAAAATTATGTACGTAATAATAAAACTTGGCAACACTGTAAGATAATGGGCACCGATATTTGGCTATGCAATGAATGGAAACTTACGCGCATAATCATAGTTCGGAAACTAAAACTGTTCACATAAAAGTTTCGAAATTAAAATTACGTACATAACAGTATTTGAGAATTAAAATTATGTACGATTTGAATTTCAAGTTGCTGTATGGCCGCAGTGTGAGTTAACAAAACCTTTGCGTCTCCCAGGATTGCCACGTTTACTTTTGAAATCCGATTTTGTCTCAAAATTGCGTACATCATAGTAATTCAAAATAAAAAGTGTGTTGTTACTAAATAATAATTTAATATTATTTTTTAATAAAATGATAATTAATGATTAAACGTAGGTGTGCCCTGATATAATAACTGATGTAATAGTTTATACTAAAATTATGTAGTGCAATTTTAAAGTATTTCTTTTTTTTTTACTTGATTTAGCTAATTCGTTAGTGAAGGTAGATGTCTTTTTTGGCCCAAAGGACAATTAAACACATAAATGCATTTAAAACAGATTTATTTTACCTTCTGAACCGGAATTGAACGTGTGTCCCTTTTAAAGGAACAATTTTACATAAAAGGAAACTAAAACCTATTAACTTCGACATCTCTCATAATTCACAATCATAGCACATTATGAATCGTGATCAATATTACAAAGCTGTTGTATTTTAACGGTTACATAAATGCTTATAAATTAAATTATAGTTGACATGCCTGTAGAGAAGCAATACGTTATATAAAGCAATAAAAAGAGACTAAAATAGAGCATACAAGAAATATTAACGAAATTACCCATCTTCAACTTGTACATTAGATTTACCAAACATAATAAAAATCATAGATACATCTGTGATAATAATCTAGTAAATTAAATATCCTGTCACCTTTACATAATATTATCGTTAAATTGAAAAGTTGCGTTTCAAATAGTCAATCCATACTCAACCTGTACATTTAACACTCCAATCGATTTCAAAATGTTAATTACAAACTCAACTTTGTACAAAATTGAAATTGTTAAATTGTAAACCCATAGTGTTAGCCACCGCAACATACACAATGACATCACAGCGTACATAACTATTTAGACGTGAAAATTAATAATTTTCCTGAACCGATACCAACAAATTCCGTGTTCGATCTGCTACTTCAATTTATATGACAATTTTGTTTTCTTTATTGACTTCACTCACGAATATGTAGATTGAATAACATTATTTACAATTGTAAAGGAAATTTGAAACTATCGACTTATAGTAAATGTTAAAATTCATAATATTGACACAATAATATAACTACTATTCCTAAAATCCATTTCATTCTGAAAACTAATGTGTAATGGTAACGTTAACCTACTATTATGAGATATATCAACACAAAGAAAACGAGAAAGTGCTAAGAAGCACGACCACAATCAAGTCTTGCCGATATAAAGATAAATTTCTAACATAATTTTCTTGGAAATTTAACTATATATTATAAGATTACAAGTTTTACAGCCGTTTTCCAAAGATACAAAAGACAATACAATATATATATATATATATATATATATATATATATATATATATAATATTTTATCCTATACATACGTTTGTTAGCTTTCCAAACCCACATAAATATCTAAATGTAACGCGGATGTCTTGAATTCAGCGTGGTTAGTAATTTCAAGTTGAAGAAAAATACCAATTATAGATACGTATGTTTTATACAGGGTGAATATGAAATGCTTATTTTAACGTTAAAGTTGTGAATATTAGATTATTAGTAGGAGACCAGAATGCCCGACAATAAATGATATCTAACGCTTAACCTTGCAATAGCAATTAAAGAAAGTTAAATCTGGCAACAACGCAATAAGACTACAGCACTGAACGGTACAAATAATCCATCCATTCCAGATTAAACTAGAATGTGTTGCTTGCTCCTATTGCTATTCCGGCTTCTCAATGAAGGCGTATTAAGAATTTAAAATGTATGTAATGGTGATACTTCAGGTAAAAGTAGCGTGGTGTACATTACACCTCACGTTTAGTACATACACTGTATTCATTGATTATATGTAACGATTTCTTAACTGTACAGCATATATTCACGTCAAACTGTGGAGAAGAGGTGGCATGTACAATCTGACCTAGTATTACTATTGGGTTAAAATGTTCTGACCCCACTTTGAAGAGCTCTATCACAAAAAAGTGTGGTCAATTTTTGTTTTGCTAGTTACTAATTGCCATTCAGTATGTAAATTTTATATTTTTGATTTTAGAATTTCGTTAATCCTTCACTTAAATATTTTTTCCGACACCACTCATTACAATACCAAAATTTTGTTGCTAAGCATAAGGACCCCTTCACACTGGACCACTCGTCGGTGGCAGCACTCTCGCTACTCAGTGGCGCGCGATCGCAAGTGCGCGTTCTCGGACCCTTCACACGACGCCACACGGATGCGACAGCTGGAGACTTCAGTGTTCATCCAGTAGCTAGTGAGAACAAACCAGCGGAGTAAGATGTCTTTGGGAAAGAAAATATCAAGAAATGACACCGAGTATTTTATTCCGGTAATAGAAAAGTTGCCGGTTACTTGGAATAAAAGCGTTGACGAATACAGTTACCGGGTTGCCAAGCGCAATGCATGGAGTATGGTCGTACTTGCATATACGTACATTTAGATATTCATACAGTAAGTATACACTCTATTATTCATAACTTTCTTGACTCTGTCCGTATTTTGTCTTTCTGACTTTCTGACGTGTCGGGGCAGTAGACAAATAACTGTTCGGTAGTAAGACGATATCGTTAGTAGGGAATGCTACATCGTCCGGGGCACGATTTGGCCAGTAACTTGTCTGCTCGCTATGGTATCACTCAAGAGAACAGTACAATTGCCTCGGATCGACCTAGCTACAAGAAGCGGCCAAGGTTGAAACAAACAGACCCCGTTACTGACGACTGACCATGCATGAATGGCGAATCGGCACGTGGAATGTTAGACGTATACATGGCAAAGAATTTGAAATTACAAATGAAATGTACGAAAGGCACTTTGATATTCTGTGTGTATCGGACACAAAGTGCAAAGGAAAGGACATGTTAAACAGTACGAATTGGTGTCTCCTCGGGAGCGTGAGAGATTCTGGAATGAAGTAGAGTACGTGTTGTATGTAAGTCAATCGAAAGAGTGATGATAGTGGGATTTGAACGGATGGGTGGATGTACAGAGAGAACATACTGAACCCGGTCTAGGAAAGTTCGGAAACCAAAGAGTCAATGAGAATGGTGAACGCCTGGTGAACATCTGTCTGGAGAGAACCCTGTTTGTATCTAATACGTGGTTTAAACAGAAAAATGTGTATATGTATACACGGCAAAGAGGTGAATCTAAAAGTATGATAGAGTTGATAGTGTATGATGAACAACTTAGAAACCTGGTGAAAGACATAAGAGTAATGCAAGGATTTGAGTGTGGATCGGATCACTTTTTGGTTGTATAGAGAGTGTGTTTAGGGCAAAACTGGGTCTGGAGAAGAAAAGCAAACGTAGTGCGAACGTGGAGAATTAGGGTAAACAAACTAGTGGATAATGGTGCGAGAATGAAATGCGCAGATGCTGTGGGTAAAGAGTTACATGTGAACGAAACAGTGTGGAACGAACAAATAAAAGACACTGACGTTGAAAGTGCATGCATAAGCTTGAAAAACTGTGTTGTCAATTGTGCGTTGCGGATATGTGGAAGAGCGACTATAGGTAGACAGAAAAAATGTGCTTGGTGGAATGAATCGGTAAAAAAGGCAGTATGGAAGAAAAAAGATGTATACGTGGCAATGACTGTTGCAAAAAATGAGACTGAGAAGAAGCAATTGTATGAGGTGTTTAGATTAAAAAACAATGAAGCGGAGGCAGTGAGAATATAAGTAAAGAGGAAGTGATGGTTGCGGAAGGAGAGAAAATGCAGAATGATTTTGAGAGAAAAAAAAACTTTTTTGGAAATGGGCCGAAAATAAAAAACATGGCCCAAAATGGAACGCTGCAGGTGTGATGAATATGAGCAACGAAATAGTATGAGACGATTGTGAAGTGAGGAAATCCTGGCAAGAATATTTCAGAAAGCTATACAGTGGTGAGGAAAGTGAGACTGATGGGTTAAATAAGCAAAATGTTGAAGGAATGGTGAACGAAACTTAGAAGGATATTGGGATAAATGAGGTAGATAAAACGGTAGGAAGGTTGAAAAACGGTAAATGAGCAGACGTAAATGAAGTCACTGGTGAAATGATAAAGTATGGAGGTGCTAAGCTTATACGAAGATTGTGTGGACTATTCAATGTATGCCTTAAGAGTGGAAAAGTACCAAGGGATTGACAGAGCGCGATCATTGCACCACTGTATAAGGGTACGGCGAAGAAGAGTGATTACAAGAACTACAGAGGAATAAGTTTTCTCAGCGTGCCTGGTAAAGTATTTGGAAGAATATTGATTGATAGAGTACGAGAAACTACACAAACCAAGATTTGGTATGTGCAGGGTGGCTTCGTGCCAGGGAGAGGATGTGTCGATCAGATTGTTGCTCTCCAGCACGTGATCGAAAAGTGTAAAAGGAAGCTGTACTGTGCATTTGTATATCTAGAGAAAGCATACGACAGAGCGAATAGGGAGAAGCTGTGGGAAATATTAAATGAATATGGTATAAATAAAGGTCTAATAAACGGAATAAGGGTAGCCGGGCATGTATTAGGGTAAGAGGAGCATGAGCCTAGCTGCGAAATGAGCAATCTATAATGGTGTGTTTGTCCCGTGGGTATGAGATTCCTGAGAAGCGCGTGTGGTAAAACGAGACGGGAAAAGATAAAGAATGAGTGCATAATGACGAAGTGTGGCGAGAAAAAGAGGATGGATATATTTAAAAGTAGTACATACATTGGTTTGGTCACATTGAGAGAATGAACAACGCAAGATTAACGAAGCAAATATATGTGGATGAGGTCGGAGGTAAGACCGTACCTGGTAGGACGCGTAAAACTTCGCTGAATGTAGTAGAATGTATGATAAAGGAAAGTAAGAAGAGGAGTTTTAAAAATAATAGGACATGTCAGAGACATACATGAATCTTTCGGAAGCTAGGGAGGTATGCGGAGATAGGAAAGCATGGAGAAATATTGTGAATGAAAAATAAATAAGAGGCAGGGATTGTTATTCCTACTCCGCAAGGGAATGGGTGAAGATTAAGTTAAGTTAACTTTTTTTCCCGACTTCGAGGACGAGACTCCAGAGGGTAAGAAAACTTCGGTGTGTCAAATCACCTTTCTTCAACTTCATATTGAGAAAACCGTTCATGTTAAGCGACATTTCAGAATTATTGCTCTCCGTAAGCAAATCTCTCGCTCTGATTCACTTGTGAGCTGTATTCTGCGGTGACAACAATGAGAACAAAACACGGTTTCATTTTTCTTCGTGTAGAATCAAGTTTAGATGTTACCAATGACAAAGTGCTGCATAGAAATCGCGTTATACCGAAAACAACTGTGTTTGTTCTAATTTTTTTAATTATTTTGTACTTGGGGAGAAGGATAGAAGATGTATTAGAATGAATAGCACTTTGCAACTCTGTCAGCATTATTTACAGAGTGGGATTCAATACTGGTCACTTAAAATTATCTGGACCATAAAACACTAAATTATGACGCAGCAGAAATCTCAAAAAAAGTCCTAACTCAGAATTAGTCACCGCCTCTTTAAAATTTCTATCTAAAAAATAGCTTATGTCGGAAAATACCTTGAAATATGACTGAACTTGTTTCACTTATACGTGCAAACGAAAAAACTAGATTACTTAGGTATTAAACTTTAGACAAGCATTACAACGCGGGAATTAGATTTTATCTTCTTGCCAAGAAACCTTGTACTCTTCACTCATAAAATAATCAGCAAACCGATTACGAATGCCATTAGCATTCCACCACCCTGTGTTGAATTCGACGGCATTTCGTCGAACCTTCGAACTGTAAACGTGTCTTCAAATTTAAACTCGTCGTATTTAGAAACAAAATTATGCAATAGACACGCAATCCTGATTAAATTCTCGGCTAGTTTAAGTTCAACCTCGAGAGGTCTATGAAAAATGACCTTTTTATGGGTAAGATTTCCAAAAGAACACTCGATAAATTACCGACCACGCGTCATCCGGTAGTTGGACACCCTCTTCTTTTTAGTTAAAAATATTCCTCTAAAGGGACGTATATAAAATAAGATAAGCCGAATCCAAATGGCTAGAGTCACACATTGCAAGCAATAGCATATAGAAAAGCTGCTTATAGTTATAATGTACCGAACCAGTGTTTATTGGTTTAATTACTCGAATATGTTTCCCGTCAACAGCACAGCGATCTTGAAATCTTTTCACTGTCTCTACAAAAAGTTTTTCGGTTAGGGCAGGGAAACAGTCGTTCTTCCATACTGTCCATAAGTCTTCACACACGTCTCGTACTATTTGGGACACCGTTCACAAGTCAAGTCTATAGATATTGTGGAGATCGGTGATCGTTCATCCCTGTCCCAGATTACTGTAAACAAAGTAGATGTTGCTGTAAAATATGCTGGCTTAAGTACTCCCTCTTCCCGGCGAAAGTTCCTCTTAGGATCGCAGTTGATCATGGACGAGATGTGTGTTGCCTACCCGTATGAAAAATAAATTTTATAATCGAACCAAGCCAGAGCTTTGTATCATTTATTTTTGCGGAAAAACAATAATCATCTTGCCAATAATTTTGATACATGTAATATTCTTTTTTCCCCAGGTGCACTTTTTCAACGTCGTTAGCAAAGAGAAAGCTTGAATTAGAAACTATAAAACGATTTTGGTAACCACATGCATTTCTCTAAACTTTTTAAAATACTGAGTCGGACTAAATCACTATTATTGTGAAGGTACATTAAGTGAAACAGCAACTTGCACATTTTTTAATATTTGTAATTTTTCATTGTGTGGACTTCCATTTTTAGCTGGTTTTTATTCAAAGGATTTAATTGTTGAATTTATTTCTTTTAGATATTAAACAGTTTTTCTTGTAAGTATTGAATATAAGCACTTCTTGACACACGTCACATATCCAGTCCATATACCAGTTCTTCCCATACATTAGTCAGTTTGACTGGAGTGATAGGTGCAACAAACGTTTCAATGCTGTTTCTGAAGTTGGTTAGGGTTATTGGTAGCGAATACGTCTATATACGATCCTTTATAAACTCCCAAAAATAAAAATTGCACAATAATTTGTTATTATATGGCACTTGTACAGGGTGGTTCATTTTCGATGTTTTCTTATGTAAAAAGTAATATGCGGTCCTTGTGCTCGATTTTAGTGACCGTTATTGCGCAATTAGCCAAAATTGAAAAAACGGTGATTTTGAAAAACTTGAATAACTTTTTTATTTCTAAATTTATCGACAAACCGTAACAACATTCTTAAGGCTCTTTTTTAAGTAGAATCCGTTAGTGCATTCACATTTTTAATATACTTATCCTTAATTTAAAAAGATATGACATAAAGTTCTATTTTTTTTATATGGAAACCATAGTTGGCTATGACATCTTTAAATGACATTTTTTTGTGCTTTTTAAAAATACATAACGCCTCTATGCCATTTTAATAATTAATTGATTTTTTTAAGTTTTTCTTAATTGGTACATTTATTAAGGATAACAGTTGACTTAGAAAAAGAAATTTCATTTCCAGTAAAATATTTAGAGAATTTTGTAATTCAAATAAGTTTAATTGTAATGTTGTTCTTGTGGAATGGTAACAAATTATAAAATCTAAAAATTGAATATAAAATTATCAAAAAACCTCAAATGAAAATTGAAATGAAATGAAAATAAATAATATAACATCATTAGAAATTATGAAAAGCTAACAGCACATCAATTTTTATACGTATGTAAACATCTAATTCTATAAATGAACAAAAATATGAACACAAAATATCAATATAAAAAAAACATTAAAACTACAAATATTTTTCAAACTGTGCGCCCTCTTTTAGGATGCCGACTTCGCATCGTTTTCTAATTGAATTTATGGAGTTATATATAGATAATGGTGTTAATTGTGTAAAAGCCACACTTTCTTTTAACTCATTCACAGTATTATTAGTTCTTTTGTATGTAATGTTTTTCAATAAACCCCATAAAAAGAAATCTAGAGGAGACAGATCGGGTGAACGAGCAGGCCACAAAATTGGTGCTGAGTTCCCATCCAGCTATTAGGAAAACGTAAATTTAAGTAGTCACTAACTACACTGGAATTATGTGCGGGAGCTCAGTCTTGCTCAAATGTGACATTGCAATATTGTGCTAAAGGAAGACTCTCTAGAAATCCATCTAAATGAATTCATAGAATATCGAGATATTCCATTGAGTTTAATTTTCCTTCATACATGATAATAAAAACATCCGTTTTTAATGCAGCACCACACATTTATTCCAAATTTTCCTTGCTTCCTGCGGACAATACTGATATGAGCGTTAGTATCTACCCTGTAAGGTAAATTGTGATTATTAAAAATACCATCACTACTGATATGTGCCTCGTCTGACCATACAATAGAGTTTGAAAAATTAGGTATATTTTGGCACTGACTTATATACCAGTTGCAAAACTCAGTACGCCGTCTTCTGTCGTGTACAGTCAAAAAATGTTCTTACCGAAATCTACAGCATGGTATTTGTGTTTCTTTAAAATTCGAAGGGCTCTGCTTCGAGACACACCTATATTAACCATTTGTCTAGATGAAGTTGTTGGCTCTGCTTCGACTTTTCCTAAGACGACCATTGAATTTTCTTCAGAATTTCGTTTAAAGTAAGTTTTTGGTCTGCGATTTTTAAAAGAACCGAATTCAATAAAATTTTTCAGTAACCTAAAATTAATTAAGATATTCCTTTGAGCTAGCAAAAATTTTAATTTCTATTAACTATACCGTTCAAAAATATTTTTATTTGGCTGCTGTCTTTCAGGAAAATTTTGTAAATATAATTCCGATAGGTACGGTAATAACTAAATTCCATCACTTTTGTTGTACACTTCTAATTTTTAATTTATTATTTGACATATAGGTGTCATTTATTTTTACTTAAATAAATCTTAGCCTCCTATGCATACTGTGTATTCTTAATATAAAACGTCAATAAGGAATGCAATTACATTCCAACCCCTATACTGACATATGTAAGTATACTGGTAGTATGGGTGGGTGTGTTTAGGTGGATGGTGAGTGCGCTGTGCGTAGTAGTGATGTGTGTGTGTGTGTCTGTGTCTGTGTGTCTGTGTGTCTGTGTGTCTGTGTGTCTGTGTGTCTGTGTCTGTGTCCTGTGTCTGTGTGTCTGTGTGTCTGTGTGTCTGTGTGTCTGTGTGTCTGTGTGTCTGTGTGTCTGTGTGTCGTGTGTCTGTGTGTCTGTGTGTCTGTGTTGTGTGTCTGTGTGTCTGTGTGTCTGTGTGTCTGTGTGTCTGTGTGTCTGTGTGTCTGTGTGTCTGTGTGTTCTGTGTCTGTGTGTCTGTGTGTCTGTGTCTGTGTCTGTGTGTCTGTGTCTGTGTGTCTGTGTGTCTGTGTGTCTGTGTGTCTGTGTGTCTGTGTCTGTGTCTTGTGTCTGTGTGTCTGTGTGTCTGTTGTCTTGTGTCTGTGTGTCTGTGTGTCTGTGTGTCTGTGTCTGTGTCTGTGTGTCTGTGTGTCTGTGTGTCTGTGTGTCTGTGTCTGTGTGTCTGTGTGTCTGTGTGTCTGTGTGTCTGTGTGTCTGTGTGTCTGTGTGTCTGTGTGTCTGTGTCTGTGTTCTGTGTTCTGTTCTGTGTGTCGTGTGTCTGTGTGCTGTGTGTCTGTGTGTGCTGTGTGTCTGTGTGTCTGTGTGTCTGTGTGTGTGTCGTGTGTGTCGTGTGTCGTGTGTCTGTGTGTGTGTCTGTGTGTCTGTGTGTCTGTGTGTCTGTGTGTGTGTCTGTGTGTCTGTGTGTCTGTGTGTCTGTGTGTCTGTGTGTCTGTGTGTCTGTGTGTCTGTGTCTGTGTCTGTGTGTCTGTGTGTCTGTGTGTCTGTGTCTTGTCTGTGTGTCTGTGTGTCTGTGTGTCTGTGTGTCTGTGTTGTGTCTGTGTGTCTGTGTGTCTGTGTGTCTGTGTGTCGTGTGTGTCGTGTGTGTGTGTGTCTGTGTGTGCTGTGTGTCTGTGTGTCGTGTGTGCTCTGTGTGCTGTGTGTCTGTGTGGTGTGTGCGCGTGTGTGTCTGTGCGTGTGTGCGCTGTGTCGTGTGTGCGGTGCGTGTGCGTGTGTGTGCGCTGTGTGCGTTGTGCGCGTGTGTCTGTGTCGTGTGCGCGTGTGTGCGTGTGTGCGCTGTGTGTGTGCGGTGTGTGCGCGTGTGTGCGCGTGTGGCGCGTGTGTGCGCGTGTGTGCGCGTGTGTGCGCGTGTGTGCGCGTGTGCGCGTGCGTGCGCGTGCGTGCGCGTGCGTGCGCTGTTGTGCGCGTGTGTGCGCGTGTGTGCGCGTGTGTGCGCGTGTGCGCGTGTGTGCGCGTGTGCGCGCGTGTGCGCGCGTGTGTCGCGTGTGTGCGCGTGTGTGCGCGTGTGTGCGCGTGCGTGCGTTGCGTGCGTGCGTGCGTGCGTGCGTGCGTGCGTGTGTGTGCCACGGTATGCCACGAAATATCCTGAATGATTCTGTTTCTTAGGCGTGTTACGTACTGACACTTTAGATACACAGTCACGGTATTGTTTTAATATCGTTGATGTACGTATTGTAAATGGTTGCTTTAGCTAGATTTATTAAAAGGTTTGCCAGATCGTTTGCTTGTTGGCTACCTTTTCGCCGCATATTATTTGTGTTTCACTTATGGTCGGTAGTCCAAGTATGAGTGATACTGATGTATGTACTAAATCCCAAAGCTCTTTGGTTTGTGAGCAGCGCAGAATCATAGGCTTCGCATTTGCATTTTCTCGTTACAGTAGTGACATGTACTTGTATTTCTTATACTGGCACGGCGTAAATACAATGGATCAGCTAAACGGTTTAAAGCGAATCGCCATGCTATTTCGGAAACATATCCGTTTGTTAATTTGTTGAAAAAGCCTTTCCATTCTGTCATTTCGGTATTCCAATAGTTGTTTATCTGCAGAGGGTTTTTGGGTTTATTGAAAAACGTAGTTGTTAGTAGTTCTTGATGCTTTCTTTTGGTTTGTTTATTTAAGCAGTACGTTTTGTGGTCGAAGTTAAATAAAATCGTATTTTTTGGGTTTGTGTGCCCATAGTCTACGAGCTTATCAGCGAAAACCTGCTTAATTCGATAATAGTGCCGGAGTAGCTCATTTTTTACTATCTCGCTAGTGTGGGGAAACCTAGCAAGTAATGACATATCGTCCAACCAGACATTGTTTTGTCTAAAATCGTTTAGTGTGATGAAACCGTGCTTTATCCATATATCGGCAAAAATAGGTGGAACATCGTGTGGTACAAGCGATGAGGGCAATGTAGGTGTTTTCATGACATCGTACTGTTCTAGAAAGAGACCTGCGCTTTGATTGGTTTTAATGGTTTCAATAATTAATGGAGATAAAGAATATTTGCTAGGGTTTCTGTCTTCCAAAAAGAACCACTGCCAAGCCAAACCAATGCAATCTGCAGATCTTAAAGCATGTTCCATCAACACCTTCCATTTTTGTTCTTCTTGGGTGCATATCAATTTTTTTGCTAACAGTACCCTCATTAGTTTGATTTTTGATGGAATGTGCACTAATCCTAGTCCACCTTTAAAACCTGGAACACACAAACACTGTTGCTACCAGTGTTTTCCTTCCACATGAAGTCTACTATCCTTTTTGTAATTCATTTTGCTGTTGGAGAGTTAATGTAACGCTTTGTAAGACATGCCATAACTTGGGCGCTATAAACTGATGAATTACGTTTTTTTCCCCACTATTGACAATGTTGGTGCTATTCCATTCCACTTTGTGATAGAGTTGTTCAACGATTGAGATAGCTTAATAAAATTTTGTTCACGGTTAAAATTTTCATCATTTGAAAAGTTGATTCCTAAAATTTCTATGTGTGTAAACCATTCGATATTTAGAGATGTTTCCTTTCGGGCTTTCAATTTCAGACCACATAACTTTGCACTTACTTAAGTTTAACTCTGAACCTGATTGCTCTGCATATATATTGTAACAATTTAAGGTCTTTGTGTGTGTGTGTGTGTGTGTGTGTGTGTGTGTGTGTGTGTGTGTGTGTGTGTGTGTGTGTGTGTGTGTGTGTGTGTGTGTGTGTGTGTGTTTGTGCGCTGTGTGTGTGTGTGTGTGTGTATTTGTGTGTTTGTGTGTGTGTTTGTGTGTGTGTGTGTGTTGTGTGTGTGTGTGTGTGTGTGTGTGTGTGTGTGTGTGTGTGTGTGTGTGTGTGTGTGAGTGTTGTGTGTGTTTGTGTGTGTGTGTGTGTGTGTGTTTGTGCGTGCGTACGTGCTTGCTTGCGTGCGTGTTTGCGTCGTGTGCGACTAGCTTGCGTGCGTGCGCGAGTGCATGCGTGCGTGCGCGCGCCCGTTTGTGTGCGTCCGTGCGTGCGTGTGTGTGCGTGCGTGCGTACGTGCGTGTGTGCGTGGGTGGGTGCATGCGTGCGTGCGTGCGTGTGTGCGTGCTTGCGTGCGTGTGCGCCCGTGCGTGCGTGCGTGCGTGCGCATATGACATAAAGCTTTCGACGTCTACCTGACATAGATTATTTTGTTTGTTTTACAATGTTGCTATTTTCTTTTTAAATGTATCATATTATTTCATTTCTTTGTATGTTGGTCGTGTGTTCCCCGATCAATATTTATTTTGTTGCATTACTGGTGTGTTTTTTGTTTTTAGCAGTTACTTCTCTAAATACATAGTGTTCATTCACTCAAACTAAAATCTGATATCAAGTAAAATAAATTTTAGTTAATGAATGACACCTTTACAGATTGAAACTAGCCAAATTAAATTAAAATGTAACCAGTTTAAGTTCTCACAAAATCAATATAAATTTATATTAAAGGATTTTCAAATATTAGGAATTGTAAAAGAACCCTACAATTTATTCTTTGTAGCGAGTGTAAACAAACAAAAGAACTAAGCCACATATGTTTACCCCATTGCAGTGCGTGTGCGTGTGCTAGTGCGTGTACGTATACTAGTGCGTGTATGTGCGAGTGTGTGTGCTTATGCGTGCGTGCGGTGCGGGAACGGATGTGTGATAGCGTACGTGCGTGTGTGCATGTGTCTATGTGTGCGTGCGTGCGCACGTACGTGCTTAAGTGCGTGTGTGCGGACGTGATGGCGTGTGTGCGGTTATGCGTGAGTGCGTGCGCGAGCATGCGTGTTTGTGTGCGTGTGTGTATGTGTGCGTGCGTGTATGTGTGTGAATGTAACGCGCGTACATAAAAAACAGATTTTGAATGTTCGCAAGCGTTTCGTTGGGTATTGCTAAAAAAAGGACCTCTGTAGTCAGATGTCAGAAACCCATCAACTCATTAACCGTTTTTCAAAGTTCGGTACATTAAAAAATATACAAGCAGTCAAAAAATAAAAGTGGAAAGAAACTTCTGTTGCGATTGACAATGGGTTGAGCTCTTTAACCACTTCAAGATTGAAGATATACACAACAACATACTAAAGATTGTTGAAATGTGCATGTGTTTACCGAGATCCAACGACACCACGGAAAGTATTTATCCTGATGGACTAGCGATAAAACTAGCCTTACTGTAAAACTTTAAAAGGACTTTTAATGGCAAAATATAATTTTGAAATGAATTACCTTGAATTTCTTAAGTATCTCCAAGATTGCCCAGATATTTTACGAATGGTGCATTCAATGCAAAAATATACAAATAAGTAACGTTTCGTTCGCCATCTTAATAACAGTGTACCGGAGTAAAATACATAATTAAATAAATTGTTTAATATTTTTTGACACTATTGCATTTCGACATAGGCGCCTATAAATTGACTACATTTGTCACTTCGACTACAGAGCATAAGAATAATTTTGTATCTAATTTTTAAAAAAATTTTCCCTCTCTCCTTCCCTTTCCTGAGGAGTATTTGGTGCCCCTCAAACTGTTCGGGTGATGCGTCCATGTCCCGTATTCCCTTTTTACATAAATGGTCATCTTATATTTGCAGGACCTTTGTTTATTTGGCAAAAATATTTTATATATCTCTATACTTGTGTTTAAATTAAATGCTTGACTAAAAAAATAATCTAACTATGTATTATTGGAATAATATAATTCTCCAGATTTTTCTCAAACATGTTGCCATTTAGTAAAAGCTACTCGAGTGCTACGGGCTCTCGAGTCGGAAATGACCGCTATTATAGTAATGATTAACATAGTTTTTATTATCAATGTTCTAAAATATACCTGTATCTGGTATTGATTAGAATCCCGAAATAAGATTATGCTCCAACATAAAAGCATATGCAGGGTTATAATAAAATGTAGAGAATGGTAGGAATTTTGATCTTTAAATGAAACAGTTAAGCTTCAAGTCCATGTTAAAAAAGCAATTTTATAAAAACGCACACAAAAACTGAGGTTAACGTAGGGCCAAATATCTTTCACTAACACTTTAAATTTCATGAATATCAAGTAATGCGAATAAAGTCCTAAATTGTATATCTTGATGGAGTTTTTATATCAAGTTTCTTTAAAATTTATAGCAAATACAATTGGAATTCTATACTTTTAGCAATCGGACAATTTAAGTGAATACCTCTAGTGTATTGCGCCAATGTAGCAATTCTACTTTGTTAACACTGCAGAAAATTGACTAATTTGTGTTTAAAACGAGTACATTCACTAAATTTGAGAACTAATCCTTTTATTCACATACTAATTAAATAGTACATTGCAGTTCTAAACCTGGAGGTTAATCTAATAAAAGTTAACTACCTACTTTTCATTTCCTTGTTGTTAAAAACCACTTAAGTTAATATATTTTAGAGATTGAACTAAAGAACTAATTTGTATTAATTTATTAAGTTTTCTATCATCAAAGTTTCGTACAACTGCCGAATTGTGAAAAAACCTATGAAAAAGGAAAAATCAATTTAAATAAATGTTAAACAATTTATAAAATGTCAGATAATTTCCATAAAACTATGTAGTCTTAAAGAAAAACATTTTGAATGGCTCTTTAGTATAAATCATTCTAACTTGAGGAACTTTGAATATTTTATTACTTGCATAAGTAAGAGAATATCTAAGGACGACCGTTATGCAACGAATAAAATAAATAACTTCTTTTAGAGTTATTTTAAAGCCTTTAAAAAGTGTTTTTTTTTATAAAATTGTAGTAGTTAGATAAGTCATACATACAGGGTGTCCCGGGACTAATGGGAAAAAAGTCGGGAACGTATAAACTTAACTTTTGCCCTTTTGTTTTTAAAACTCCTTATCTTTCTTTCCTTTATCATAGATTCTACTACATTCAGCCAAGTTTTACGCGGCCTACCAGGCCCGGCCTTTCCCCTAACCTCACCCACATATATTTGTTGCGTTAATCTTGCGTTGTTCATTCTCTCAATGTGACCAAACCTACGTAATGTACAACTTTTGTATCTATCCATCATCGTCTTTTCCTCACCACGCTCCCTCATTATGCATTCATTTTTTATCTTGTCCCTTCTCGTTTTACCACATGCGCTCCTCAGAAATCTCATACCCATTTTCTTTCGTGCTTTTTTTGACATACCCATGTCTCACTTTCATACAGTACTGACGGGACGAATACGCCATTATAGATTGCTCGTTTCGCAGCTAGGCTCATGCTTTCATTTCTCAATTATCGTCCACATACTTCCAATCACTTTCCTTCCAGCATTGACCCTTGATCCAATCTCGCCCTCCATTGTATCATCTGTAGTAAACATTCTACCGAGATACACCAGCTCTACTCTACTCTTCTTTCCACCTTCCCGATTGAACACCACAATCTTAGTTTTCTTCACGTTTACTTTTAGGCCTATGCTCTCACAGACTGCATCAAACTTCGTCAGAGCGGTTTGCAGCTCATCCGCACTGTCACTTAAGAAGACTGTGTCATCTGCATACACCAGAGTCGTACATTTACGTCACCAACCATTACACCATCGTTACATGCTTTTCTAAGACATTTATCCATGTATACATTGAACAACCACGGTGACATCACACAGCCTTGTCTCACTCCTTGCTCAATATTAAAGTATTCACTCACACCTCTCACCCTAACACATGCCCGACTACTGTTGTATACTGCCCTTATACCATTTATTAGACCTGTATTTACGGCATATTCATTTAATATTTCCCACAGCTTCTCTCTGTTCACTCTATCATATGCTTTCTCCAGATCTACAAACGCACAGTACAACTTCTTTTTTACTTTTAAACACTCTTCGATCACCTGATGGAGAGCAACCATCTGATCGAGACATCCTATCCCTGGCATGAAGCCACCTTGCACATCCCACATCTTAGATTTCTCGTACTCTATCAATCAGTATTCTTCCAAATAGTTCACCAGGTACGCTGAGCAAGCTTATTCCTCTGTAGTTCTTACAATCACTCTTGTTCCCCTTACCCTTATACAATGGTACAATGATCGCGCTCTTCCAATCACTCGGCACTTTTCCACACATAAGGCATACATTGAATAATTCACGCAATCTTCGTATAAGCTTTGCACCACCATACTTGAGCATTTCACCAGTGATTTCATCTACGCCTGCTCCCTTGCCGTTTTTCAACCTTCCTACCGTTTTCTCTACCTCATTTATCCCAACATCCTTCTCAGTTTCATTCATCATTTCTTCTATATTCTCCTTATTTAACCCTTCAGTCTTACTTTCCTCACTACTGTACAGCTTTCCGAAATATTCTTGCCAGCATTTCCTCACTTCACAATCGTCCCATACTATTTCGTTTCTATCATTCATCACTCCTGCAGCGTTCTGTTTTGGGCCACGTTTTGTATTTTTGACCCATTTCCAGAAGAGTTTTTGTTTCCCTCAAAATCATTCTGCATTTCTCTCCTTCCACAGCCATCACTTCCTCTTTACTTATTCTCACTGCCTCCTTCGCTTCTTTGTTTCTTAATCTGTACACCTCACATAATCGTTTCTTCTCAGTCTCATTTTTTGCAACAATCATTGCCATGTACGCATCTTTTTTCTTACTTACTGCCTTTTTTACAAACTCATTCCACCAAGCACATTTTTTCTGTCTAACTACAATCACTCTTCCACATATTCGTACGGCACAATTGACAACAGAGTTTTTCAAGCTTATCCATGCACTTCCAACGTCAGTGTCTTTTATTTGTTCGTTCCACACTGTTTCATTCATGTTCAACTCTTTATTCACAGCATCTGCGTATTTCATTCTCGCATCATTATCCACTAGTTTGTCAACCCTAATTCTGGACGTTCGCACTACGTTTGTTTTCCTTCTCCATACCCACTTTTGCCCTAAACACACTCTCGATACAACCAAAAAGTGGTTCGATCCACACTCCGCTGCGCGCATTACTTTTGTGTCTTTCACCAGGTTTCTAAGCCGTTAATCATACACTAGCAAGTCTATCATACTTTTAGATTCACCTCTTGCCATGTATACATATGCACATTTTTATGTTTAAACCACGTATTGGATATAAACAAGCTTCTCTCCACACAGATGTTCAGAAGGTGTTCACCGTTCTCATTGATTCTTTGGTCTCCGAACTTTCCTAGAACGCGTTCACTATGTTCTCTCTGTACATCCACCCATCCGTTCATATTGCCCAATATAATCACTCTTTCGTTTGGCTTACATATGTTCAACACGTTCTCTACTTCATTCCAGAAGTTCTCACGCTCCTGGTCTCTTTCTCCATTCACCGGTGCATAGCATGCAATAAGAACAATTCTTCGAAACTCCACTTTCATTCTAACCCATATTACCGGGAGATACCAATTCGTACTGTTTAACACATCTTTTCGCTCTTTCACTTATGATCACCCCAACTCCTTTTGCGCCATGCATTTCCGTCTCAACTCCTGACCATAGTGCCAGGCTGCCATCCTCCATCTCCACAGCATCCTTTCCTTTGCGCTTTGTCTCCGATACACACAGAATATCAAGGTGTCTTTCGTACATTACATTCGCAATTTCAAATTCTTTACCATGCATACCTCTAACATTCCACGTACCGACTCGCCATTCATTCCTTGCACAGTCGTCAGCAACGGGGCCTGTCTGTTTCGACCTTGACCGCCCTTGTAGCCAGGTCGATCCGAGGCAGTTGTATTGTTCTCTTGAGTAATACCATAGCGAGCAAACCGGTTATTGGCCAATAGTGCCCCAGGACGATGTAGCATTCCCTATTAACGGTATCGTCCTACTACCGGACAGTTATGTCTACTGTCACGACATAATAGATACATATAAATAATAGATCGTATACTTACTGTATGAATCTCAAAATGTACATATACATGTACATTTTTTCTCTTCTTACCTACCCTTCAATCACACCACGCGTTTCAACCATACAAAAACAAAATGGCTGTCAAGGTGCCGGAGTACTACTGGCCTAAAACTCGAAATTGAGGGCGTATACTAAAAAAATTTATATGAAGTACTAATATTAGTTTGGCTCAACCGAATTGTAGAGTGAGCTTAAAGCGCAAATACCGCCCCTTTGTCTTGAGCTCAAACAGGTAAACATTTTTGCATGACAATCAATTATAGAAAACTAATAAAATAATAATTTTAACTGGATCGAATCAGCATTCCAAAGCAAAAAAAAAGCAAATAAATAAACTAATAAACAATAACTATCTATAATTTGTAATCGAAATTCAGAATGAAATGCGGTTTATTTTTCTCAAATAAATAAAACGAATTTTAGTAGTTAAATGAAAGAAAGGTCAAGTCGTAGGGAAAACCTGGGCGTTTTCTGTAAAATTTTAAATCCGATAGTAAATGAGTTAAGTCAATAAATAAAGCAATTCAGTTTTTAGTAGCAAATTAAACATACTAAATTGAATAGATCCTCATAGTTTTAATTTAAATAATTAGTATCCCTCACCTGCAATACCGTCTTTTATTCCTAAATAATAAAACAAGAAACCAGGTAAAGGCAAAGGGAAAGCAGGTAATCGCGTCACCTGTAATTGTAAATTGAAAATTTTAATAATAAAAGTTAAAATAGTAAATAGCATATTATATGAAGCGAGTAAATGAAATAGAGTTGCTTAGTTTCAAGTTAAATAATTAACATACTTCACTTCCTTTGCAATAGTCGTTTAATAAATAAGAAATTTAAAGAAGTTTTACTCTAAAAGTTTACGTTTTTCGATTGAATTCAAATACCTTCTTTTACTTGCGAAACAATAAAGCACGAAAGCGGGTAAATTGTATTTTTTTGCAATAAAAATTTAAACATAAAAGATTATCGTACTTTTAAGTTAAATACATAGCTTTATTTCGGTGCTCTCAGTTAAATACGTGTTAATAAATGTTAAATGACAACTTCTAAATCAATCAAATAAGGGTAAGCGTTTGAACAGGTTTTTATACCCAGCAGTTTGGATATTAATAATAAACAAAGATAATGATAATCTAACCAGTAAAAGGCTCTTTAGTTGAAATAGGCGCAAAATAACATTTAGGGTTGCTACAGTATTTACGAAAAATACGGCTCTATTAAACCAATGTGCTTGTTAAAACTTTAACTTAAAAAAATTATAAAGCAAACGTAAACCTTTTGTCTAAGGAGTTGTTGCAATAACGATGAATTCATTTTTAGACGTACGTCAAAAAGTGCCAAACAAAAAAGTTCCGATTATTCTCGACTTCAAGGATGTTATTTTTTTATTAGGTTAATACAGCAGAAGTCACAGAAACATCAATTTTTTAGATTCAAGATTGCAGTTACGCCCCCTAGCGGCCATTTCAGTAACTTGAAAATATTTTCCAGGTTTTTGTATTGGCCGTTTTAGTAATAACTCTTTTTTGCGCAAGTCTCTACGATGGATAGTTTCCCAGATGCAGTACCTCGCATTCTTAGTTGGCCACCCTGTACAGGTTGTCCCATTTTCGTATGTTTTACGGGGTATCTCGCTTATTTTTTATGTTAGAACCTTGCGGTTTTCGCGACATCGTGCTATTTTTTAATGAAACCAAAGATGCACTAATCAAACTTGCCATATCCATCTTAGTTTGTGTGCTACAGGGTGATTTTGGAAAAATTGCATTTTCAGTCATCCTCTGTAACTCTGTTATTGTCAGACATATTAAAAAAGTAAAAACTGATATTTGTAGATTTTTTTACGTAGAATCCAGTGGCATACTCAGATTTTCTTTAGAGTTCACAGTTTTTGAGATATTGATATAACCTACTTTTTTTTATGAGATACCCTATATATTTTTTTAAAATCTTTTTCCCCTTGCAAAGGGATTTTAAAGAAATATAGCATAGTCTATATTTATTTTTATAAATAACGTGACAAAATAATTTTTTTCTATAATTTACATTGATAATAGTGGATAGCCGTGGGTAACCATGGTAACGCAAAAAACAAAATAATTAACGTTCTGCCATTACTTAGGTATTTGTTTTTTGAAGTTTATGCTTCTCTCAAATTATTCCTGGTTACATTTTCCCAAATTTAGTGCTGATATTTATTGTTATTCGTTGTTTTTGTTTATTGTTATCATTCTTGTTCTTGTTGTTGTTGTTGTTTAATTACTTTCTAATATGGCACGAAACCAAAAATTTGAAAACTTTGAGAAATATGATATGAATACCTGCTTCATATTATCTAATGAAAATGCATACCAGGCCTTAGAACTCTGTCTGAACAGGTCAGTTAATTTTTACCTTAGAATTTGTATTTATTTTATATACCTATTTTGTCATATAGATATCCTGAAAGAAGACAACCCGACAGTAGAATATTTCAAAAATTAAAATTTAATTTAATCAACATGGATGTTTTGACAAACCTCGACTCCGAATTTACAACAAAGAGAATGAGGAATCAGAGGTCAACGTTTTAGCAGTTGTTAAAGCCACTCCTGAAACCTCGTGTAGGAAAATAGATGAAGAGATCGGTGTATCTAAAACAACAGTGCAAAGGATTAAAAAAAAAACATAAATTCAAACCCTACAAGTATAAACTTGTTCATCATCTGCACCCTGGTGATGCTGAACTTAGATTGGAGTTCTGCAATTGGTTTATAAATATGAAAACTCAGGACAATAATTTTGAAAAAAAAATAATTTGGTCAGACGAGGCACATTTCACAAGTTCGGGAATTCTTAATAGACACAACTCGCGGTTTTGGAGTCAAAAAACACCCACGTGATTTCTCCTAGAGAGCGTCAAGGCAGGTTCAGATTTAACGTCTCCTGCTTTATTTTTAACCGAAAAATAGTTTACAAGATTTATGAAGAAAACCTAAACTCTAATGGGTACTTATAAATTCTACAAGAAAAAACTATGCACATTTTAGAAGATATTCCACTAGCTCAACTGAACGATATATTCTTCCAGCAGGATGGGGCTCCAGCCCACAATGCTAGAATAATACAAAACTGGCTAAATGAACGTTTCCCAGGAGATGGATTGGAAAAAATGGACCTGATTAATTCATCTTTGGTTTCATTAAAAAGTAGCAAGGTGTCGCAAAAACCGCAAGGTTCTAACTTAAAAAATAAGCGAGATACCCCGTAAAACATACGAAAATGGGACAACCTGTACAGTATGAAATAAAAATATTTTTTAGCCGGCAATTGATATAATTTAGATAAGCAATAATCATTCGGGATAATTATTTCGTATTGAATTTGACAAACAGGCCTATATAACTGAATTGAATTGAATATGTATGTATTGTTTGGCAACCGGTTGTATGAAGAAGAAAATCCCAGTTCAGAAATGTTTAAGATACTTATTCTTGATCTCAAGCGGTTATTATTACTCTTCTCTCATTCCTTATAAAACAATCTATTAAATATGTTCGAAATGCAAATCATTGAAGCCCGTCATAAACTTGCACTACTTCCTTACCTTTTTAAATTATTGCTAGGCATTACATCGACTGAAATTGAAATTGGCATCTTTGACACATAATTTTTTCGAGACAAAACATAAATTGTTTGAGCTTTGAATAGTTGTAGCAGTATTCGATTGATTCGATATCTAACTAGATTTTGGCTTTGTTTTGTTCGTATCTAGTTTTAAAAATTAATGAAGTAAAAAAGATGTAAAGTTATCATGAAAAATACTGAAACATACTCATGGAAATGTAAATTGTGTTTAACCGTGGCTTTAATACACAGCCGATAAAAATAATAATTATATTTGTCTGATTTTCAAATGCTCGCAGTTACAATATTCACATAGCTGAGTTTTATTTTGTTTAAATATTATTTTCACCCAATTCTTTGTAGTTATTTCCGTCCAGAACGTTTATCGTTTTATATTTATACTGTTATCATGATAGTGCACATATTGTATAATGTACACATGGTTTAACTGCACTTTAAATATAATACTCAACAAACAAAATTAAATTAGAATCCGAGTTTACTCTCGCGAGACTGCATTATCAGAATTTTCGTTTCCAAGGAAATTACTCGGATTGAATATGGATGGATTTTCTCACGTACTTTATTCCAAATGAGAATATCCTCAAATTCTCCTGCTTTTGTACTTTTATTCAAAAAAGTTTAACAGGGTAAAGTATTAAATGTTTTCATTTTAGAGAAAAGGATTTTTATTGCTAAACTAGAAATATTTGTGTACATTTCTTTAAATTAACGTAGCGCTTAATCGTTATTCTCTCTTCCTCTTTGCTTCATAAGCTTATATTGTATAATTTCCGCACTCGCACACACTGACATATATATTTACAAATACACGGAATTTTCACCCTCAACAACGTTTGTATTAAGTAACTATAAGAGCGTTTTTACATTTTGTTTAGTTTATTAAGGAAATACATAACTGTATTATCAACTCAATTCTTTCAAATACCCTATTTCTAGTCTGCATTTAATCTAAAAAAATGTGTACATTTTATATGTACAAAGTGGGCCCCCACCAACGGGACGGTCTTTTGTATCTAGGCAATACGTTTTTTCAAATTTATTTTTCAGGGGGGTTATGTATAACAGTAGTGGCCACATTTTAAAATTATTTTCGTACATACTGGGTGTTCCAGAAAAGCGTGGCTTATCAAACCTATGTTTTTTTTAATGGAACACTCTGTATTTTCGTTCAATTTTGGATAGTACTGTAAAAATAAGGTGCACTTTAATAAATTGTCCCTATGGGTAAATATTACAGTTTTCGAGATATTTTGAATTTTGTGAAAATAATAGGTTTTCGAAAAAAAATCATACTGACCGAATCGATTAAATTAGAATGACAAAATTCTAGTTGTAAATATTAAATAATAATAAATAGGTATAGCAAATGATTCTTAATTCCTTACAGGGTGTTCAACATTTTCAGTTGTAAAATAATTACATTCAAATGACATTATCTTGGTAATTTTAAATGTAACGCCCTGCATTTTATTAATCTACATTATTCAAAAAAACATTCTTTATCATTTGGTATATGGGTTTCCTATACCTAAATATTACAGTTTTTTTTATTATTCAACGTGTTCTTAAAGCTTTACATAGGTATTTTGAGCAATTACAACATACCATATTAGTTTCATTATCATTTGAAGAGGGACAAAAATTACATCTTTTAAGCTTGGTTGTGGTTGATTGTTCCTCTACTTCGGCATTACTGGTTGAAGAACGTGACTTTATAACCATGTCAGCTGCAGGAATACTTCGAGGGAGACGTTTTCTTTCTTGCAGTAATAGAGTGCTCAAGGAATTGCCCAGTTCTTCAAGAAATAGTCACCGTTTTATAAGTTTTCAAGCAGTCCACGTTGGAGTTACTGCGCACCACAGAACATAAGCGTTGTAAGCTGAAACGTCCATGATACTGTAAAAGGTAGTTATTGACCACCTTTTAGTTTGCCGTGTCTACAGCACCTTTAGTTTTGTTGTAGCCTAAAATCATAAACGGCTTTTTATGATCATGGTTACACTCCGTTATCTATCGACGTGTCCTTGGTAAAGTAAAATTTTGGAGAAAGAACTTCTTTCCTGTTTCAGACCAATGTGGCTGGCAATTCAGGCTTGTTTTTGTGAATAGTGCCAAGCACGGTTATTTTTCTTTTCAATGGCATCTGCACTAGATCGTACGACGCAAAAATATTATCACACGTTACGTCGTGACCTTTTAGACCATAAATAAGATATATCACAACTTTTTTACCTTGACCTCTCTCTGGAGGTTCTCCTTCTTTGTTCCCGAGGTAAAGTTGCGTGTTATATACATAAGCGCTTACAGAATCGCATATAGTCCAAATCTTGACTACGTATTTAGCAGGTTTATTCGCGATGTACTGTCCAAAGGGACAACGGCCTCTAAAAGGTACCAGTTGCTCATCTACAGTTACATTTTCGTAAACATTATAGCTTAGGTAGAATTGCAACCCACTCATCCAACAAGTCCTGTATGGGAGCTAATTTATCAGTTTGGCGTCGTTATGGTGAAGTTTTTTATCGTCAAAGCGAATTGTTCGTGTAATTACATGAAATCGTTGTAGGGACATCGTTGGTCTGAATATTGGACGACCTACATCTCCATCCCACAGACTGGCTGTTGCCTCTCCATGAGATTTATACATTCCAGCTAGAAACAATAGGTCAAAATACGCTTCTAGTTCAACTAATATCAGTTCTTGAAACGTGTCGCCACAAAGTCTTTTGCCTCAACGAAATTATATTTGCTGCTGATAACATTCCCGATTGATGTGTCTTTTCATTCCATCCTATATTGCCATCTTTTGAACTTACGTAATTTCCATATCAGCTTCATCTGCAATCGTAGCTTCCACTTCATCACCCGATGCGCTATTATATATTTCGGTTTAGGACAAATGGTCTTCTTCTTCAGAAGTATCAGAATCACTATCAGAAACACACAAAAGTTTCTCAAGTGCACTATCCGTCAGCGCTCTCTCCCTACACATTTTCAATAATAAATTTCAATTGTTAGGTATTTCTTATTAGAGTATAGCATCAAGTTTGATATTTACTACGAAACTAACACACAAATGCTCACTGGCTGCTTTTATACGCGGAGCCACAGGTAAGTCTCAACAGGAATAAACTAGTTTACCGGTACGCAAATAACGCATGAAATATTGCGCAATAATGTGGCAATAATATGTAAGTTATTTATATTTATGAAAATAAAACAAAACTAATAAAATACATTCGTCTAGATAATAATCTGCTTCTCGTTCGTCTAATTTGAACCACACAAATCGCCGTGTCATATAGATCCAAACACAGTGAGTGTAACAAGTGCATTAAAAAAACAACTAATTATAATTTTCTAATATGAATCTAGGCACACCGTTATTAGAGTAATGAAATAAAAGTCATGCAGTGGCAACGAAATATTTATATAAATTAACGAATTATGCACATTAGAAAAACGAGATTGGGTCGTATTGACCCGAACACAACAGGAGGGTTAAGAAATTATCATTAGGTCCAACAAGTGTTCTTGGTGAAGAAAATGAACTCAAAATAAAAAAATCTAAATAATCAATGAAAAAAACAGGTTAATAAAGAAAGTAGATTTAATGGTCTAAAAAATTAATCAATACTATTATTGAAAGAATTACTATCTAAGTTTTGTTATGAACGAATAAGTTCAAAGATAAATATGTAATTAGAAAGAATAATTAATTTTATTAAATACATAAATAAAAAGTTTACCTGTAGGATTTGAACCTGCCACCTGTACTTTGCTAGAGTACCGCGCTGAACAACTGCACTATCGAAGTACAAGCCCCAATCGATGTCAATTTTGTCTTTATGTATGTAGAACTGATGTAAATTCAAATATAATGAGATCACAATCAATTTACTTATATTAATGGAATGTGAGCCTCCAATATCGCAAAGATTCATACGTACCAAAGCAACTTGACTAATATTAATTTATTATAAGTTCTGTTATGATAGAATAAGTTCAAAGGTAAATATGTAATTAAAAATTATTATTAATTTTATTAAATACATAAATAAAAAGTTTACCTCGAGTAGGATTTGAACCTACGACCTGCAGAGTACCGCTCTAACCAATTGCGCCATAGAGATTCAACACACAATCGATGTAAAATTTTGTCTTTATGTATGTAGAACTCTAGCAATGTACAAGTCGTATGTTCTAATCCTACTCTAGGTAAACTTTATTTATGTATTTAATAAAATTAATTATAATTTTAATTATTATCATATTTAAAAATAGTGGAACGTTGCTTTCTTTGTCTAATTGTGACAAAAATTATTCAAAGAAATGTGTTTAAAAATGAAAATACTACAAACCTATTAACTGCAGTTGTTGAAAACACCAATATAAATAACAATATTAATTAATAACTACAAATTACAAAAATTATAGCAAATGCTCAAATAAGCCACCATTTTGCGCTAAGCAATATCGTAATCTATCATAAAACTCTTGTCTGAAATTGGCAAGAATTCGAGGTGTTATTTTCGACCATTCTTCGCTGATGCGTGTCTTTAAAGCCTGTATATTTGCAATTCTTTCAGAAGTCCAAATTTTAGAACTTCTGGGCTGTTCTAAGCAGGGCCACCATCAACTTGAAACGAGGTTTCTTCTTCCTCGGGAGCTACTTCTGCTAGAGCCGGTAAAATCTGCTCTAGCAGCAAATCAAAAACTTACCTGCGCTTACACTTTCCTCATAAAAAATGGTCCAATAATACGTTGTCCGAATATTCCTGCCCAAACATTAATTTTTTGACGATATTGAGATCGGCTTTCAACAACAGTTTCAGGCCTTTTTGTTGACCAAATCCTATAATTTGCACGTTTCGTTCATTATTTAACGTAAACGTGCACTCATTTTTAAAACAAATGTTCTTTAAATATTGTCGGTCTAGATTAGCCTTCTCCAGCATCACACAACGAAACTCTGCTCTTCTCTCAAAATCCCCCTCAAGCAACTCCTGGTATTCAGAAATTTGTACGAATGAAAACTATTCTTTTTCAAAATTTTTAATGCGGTTTTATTATGCATTCCAAACTGGTTCGCAATTTCTCGAGAACTTATACCAGGATTTTCAACAACTGCAGTTAATACATTCGTAGTATTATGATTTTTAAACACTTTAAATAAAAGTTCCTATAGAGTTTTTACCTAGAATAATTAGGGAAGCAGGAATTCGGGAGTGTATGACTTCCCATTGGATTTGCTATGGTCGTCCGATAATTCACTACCCGGTATACGTAATGTATGTATGTATGCTGGGAATCCATGATTGCGACTGGAGAAGCTTGGAAAGCCCAAGCGGCTCGCCCTCCCCCGTGAGAAATAAAATATGTAGCTTTTTTACCGACCGTCTCATTATTATTACGATGCCTCTATTGCCCACTCCACACCGTCCATCTTAGAATATTTCAACAAACAGTGACCAGCTCTTGCTTAAAGTTCGCCGTCACCTGCATATAAGGTTTACTTCACGCACACCCACGCACGCACGCACACGCCCACGCGCACGCGCACGCGCAAGTGCACGCGCACGCGCACGCACACTCACACTCACACGCACACGCACACGCGCACGCGCGCTCACGCGCACGCACACGCACACGCACACGCACGCACACGCACACGCACACGCACACGCACACGCACACGCACACGCACGCACGCACACGCAGCACGCACACGCAGCACGCACACGCACACGCACACGCACACGCACACGCACACGCACACGCACACGCACACGCACACGCACACGCACACGCACACGCACACGCACACGCACACGCACACGCACACGCACACGCACACGCACACGCACACGCACACGCACGCACACGCACACGCACACGCACACGCACACGCACACGCACACGCACCACACGCACACGCACGCACACGCACACGCACACGCCACGCACACGCACACGCACACGCACACGCACACGCACACGCACACCACGCACCACGCACACGCACGCACGCACACGCACACGCACACGCACACGCACACGCACACGCACACGCACACGCACGACACGCACACGCACACGCACACGCACCACGCACACACGCACACGCACGCACGCACACGCACACCGCACGCAACGCACGCACACGCACGCACGCACACGCACACGCACACGCACACGCAGCACGCGCACGCACCACGCACACGCCAACACGCACACGCACACGCACCACGCCGCACACGCGCACAGCACACGCCAGCACACGCACACGCCCGCACACGCGCACACGCACACGCACCCGCACGCGCACAGCAGCGCACACGCCACACGCGCACCGACACGCGCACACGCACGCGACACCGACGCACACGGCACGCGCAGCACCGCTACACGACACGCACACACTTACACGCGCACACGGACACGCGCACACGCGCACACTGCACACGCATTAACAACTGGTATTTCCGTCAATTCCATACTGCTAAGTGTTAATTGATTATTGAATAGCAGCATTTTAAATCTGCAACAATTTGAATTAGACGTAATCGGAATTGAAGTCTAAAAATGCGTTTCACTAGTCAAGTTCGACATGCATTAACTGGCGTTAATTTATTAATTCAATTGTTAGAGCATAATTTTCTAGAATTAGACATTTTAATTTGTAAATAACTTTAATATTAAAGTTCTTGACATGTATGTAACTAAGTGAAAAAAATCCATTAACAATTTTAGGTAAGAAACAAATGTGTTGGTAAGAAAGGAATGTTTCCACCTTTCTAACAACACTATTATTAGATTATAAAGAAAATATGTTATCAAATATTAAATTCAATTCATAATGAGATAGACAATATGTAAGTTCTGTCACATAGCAGGGGGGGGGGACTTTACTCGAGCACTCTATATAGTTTATCTGGTTTATTGCAAATTAATATTGTAAATAATTACAATTATTGGAAATTATTACTAATTATTAACTAAAGTAAGTAGTCATGAATGAATTTACTAAAGTTGTTGGAAATTACCGCTGTTTTCTTCTATACGTCGTAGTTGTCAGGTTTTTAATTGGTCAACCACCTTGCTTATCCAGTCTGGATGGTTATTATTAATATTATTTATTTCATTGACGACGCGGGCTTGAATTTCTAATATATTCTCGCTTTGATTCAAATATATTTTGATTTTTAATACCCCCAAGATGTGTCAAATCGGGACCATTTGGCGGCCATGATACAATTCCATCTTTACCAATCCAAACATCGAAATTGGAATTTAAACGTCGATTTACCTCAACAATGTTGTGCGGGGGTACACCATCTTGTTGCCAAATTACGGTGTTAAATACCACATAAACTATGAATATTTGTAATTAGAAGAACATTTTCTACCAGAATAGCACTTAAATAAGATACCATTTACACAGGGTGTATGCAATTGATTGAATTGGATTCTACATCGATTCTTATTAAGATTACAATACCTAAGTTCTTTACTATTACTACTTTTACTAGTTTATCTTTGTTTGCTTTTTTTTACAATACTGAAAAGTGTTCTAATTCTACACTTTCAAATTCTACTATTTACCTGTTTACCTGTTTTCTCCTTTTCAAGGTTCCTCCATCCACTTAACTCCCGCTCCCGTTTTCTCTAGTATTTCTTCTACACTTCTGTCGTCCTCCCTTAACTCCCTACACACTTTCATGATATGCCACATATTCTCCATACCTTCCCGCATAATCTGCAATTTCTTTCTTCCTCTCTTCTCCAATACTTATTTCCTTCATTACCGCATCTGAACTTCGCTATCATTCTTTTCTTTCCTTTCTTCCCTTCTCCCTTCAGAAACTCTGGTATCCCTTCTCCTTTAATCTTTCTACACTTTACGTTGTGTTTTGCTTCTTTTATTTTTTCCGTCTTTCTTGCTTTTGTACATCCGTGTCTCTTCTTATTATGTCCTTTCTTACCCTCACTTCCTCTCCCTTAATCTCTCTGCTTCCACCCTCACATACCCATTTATTTTATAATATTTTTCTGTTATCTTGAGTGTATTTTAATCTCCCTCCTTTTATCTCTTTCCAGCATTCCTGTAATATTTTACATTCCCTTCTTTCTCTCATTTCTTCCTCATACTTTATTGCCCTGCTTCCCGCCTCTACTCTTATTGTTTCTTCCTGCACTTTTTCTCTTATAATATACCCCGGTGTCTCGTTATCCAGCCCCAATACCTATTTCCAATATTTTTCTTGTAGCCCTTCCACCTCCTTTTACTCCTTTCACCCTCATACTTCTGCCTCATATAGCACCACACTTTTTATTAATTTATCAAATAGCAGCTTCCTTTTCCCTAAGTCCATTGCAATCAACCTCTCCCTCACGATCCATACTTGCCGTATTAATTTATTTCTTTCTCTCACTCTTTCCTTTATATGTTCCCCATACATATTGTCCTGTCTCAACGTATATACCAGATATGTGAATTCCTTCACCTGCTGCACTTCGTCCTTCTTCCATTTCCACTTTTCGCTTTTCCTTCTCCCCCCTCCCTTTCTAAATATCAGCATCTTTGTTTTGTTTGCGTTTACTTCCAGTTCCTTTCTTTTCATGTATCTTTCCAACGTTTTCATCATCTCTTTCATTTCGTCTTCCTCTTTAGCCAGCAACACTACATCATCTGCGTAGGCCAGCGACCAAACCTTCAGTTTCTCTACAACCACTCCACCAGTCTGCTGTTCTCTTAATATTTCCTCCAAGTCCCCCGTATATACTGAGAACAGGTTTGGACTCAATGGACATTCCTGTGTCAGGCCCTTCCCTGTGACGAATTCCTTGCTCACCTCCCCATTCACTCTCACCCTACTTCTCGTTGTCTCATATATCTCCGCCATCCTTCCAATCAGTGTTTCGTTTCCTTTTCTCAGGTATTCCCGTAGATTTTCCCCGTTCACTGTGTCGAACGCCGCTTTAGGTCCACAAATAACGCCACCATTTTCCCGCTTTTCTTATCTAATTCTTTATTTCCCAACATATATACGTTATTTATCACTCTTCTTCCCTTCCTGAATCCAGTCTGTCCATCTGGTAGCAGTTTCTTTTCGTCTATCTGTTTGTGTAGCCTTTATAGTACTACCTAGTGCTAGTACTACCGCATATATTTTGTATGCCGGGTTTATTACTGTCACCCCCCCCCCCTATAGTTTTCCACTTCTTTTCTGTCCCTTTTTTTGTATACCGGGCATATTACTCCTTCTCTCCATCTCCCCGGAAAGCCTTCCCCTCTCCATATCTTGTTCATTATATCCATCATCCTTGTTGCTACCTTTTCCCCTGTACATACGCACCCTTCTCCTTGTATCCCGTCTTCTCCCGTTGCTTTTCTTTTTTTACTTTCAATATTGCCTCTCTCACGTCCTCTTCTTTTATTACTTCCTCTTCTTATTCTACTTGGTAAAGTTCTCTCCATTGTCTTGACAATAAAATCAAAATTTCTTTTCTAAATAACTTAACTGTTTGCAAGTTCAACCTTAATTGCTTTATTACTTGCTTAAACCGCCACAGTCAGATTAAATCACTAACACTTGGGTGCGTACGAAAACCTAAGTTCTTTACCTCTTTACTTATTCTATTTCATGCCTTTTTGTTAAGATCTATTCGGAATTAATTGCAAAAAAAAAATTAAAATCGATCTATTGGTAAACATAGTTCAATTGTTACAATAGAAGTGACATTTCGAAAATTTTTAAATGAAGTATGGGAAAATTTCAATGTCACTTGCTATGCTTTAGTAGTAGAGAACTTAGCTTCTCTATATCACTCGCTTTCTTTTAGTAGTGTACCATCTAAAAGTCTGTTGTCTAAGATTAAAAATGTATTACATTGTTGTAGGAACTGAAAAATTGTATTCCCAAGTTCCCAAGTGACCGCTGTATTTGTATAAGATATACTTTCATTTTTTTCTAGAAATCACACATATCACAGTGTATGAGGAAACCCCCCTAAAAAACCTCATACAAGGTAGATAGTAACGGGAATTGAACCCATTTCCTCCCGAGTGCTAAGCAGGTCGTATCACCAGTACTCCACCAGCTCAGTAGCGCGGATCTTCCGTTTTACTGAAAACTGCGGAAGGCGGGGACGGCTTCAGGTGGTGACACTAATTCAGAGATTGATTGTTAGACCAGTATTGACGTACCAAAATTCTTAATATTTTCCGACCAACGTCGGACGGAATAAACATTGATTATTTGGGATTTCTGCAATGCAACTAACATTGCTTAATTGACAAATAATTAAAAAAGTTGGTAAAGAATTCTGATTATTTAAAACAGTTTCATCTATACACCGTAAAAACAGATCGACAAATTATATATTGAACGTACATTAAGCATTTTCAGTCTGTTAGTGAGAAGAAGTGACGATTTAGTCATTCAAATTAAACACTAAGCACGTGACTTTAGTTCACAAATAACAAAGAAGATTGCATATTAAGTTTGTTTTTTAATTTGATAATATTTCAAAAAGGGTAATTTTTTTAAGGAGATACGTGTTAGGTCAATCAGTATATTCAAATCTACAATTTAGTACTGTTTTACGTGCTTGTAAGAGGTTTGTTAAAGCTAAACTTGTGATATGAATTTCTTGCAAACTTATTTTTAGTGTATTATTTTCAAAATTAATTAAGATTTCCTCTTTCTCGAGCTGCTCATATATTAAATATGTCAATTTTGAGGTCATGCATTAAAGGATTATTTTGTATATAAATAATAGAAAAACTCAATTCAATTATTACCTGTTTCTTTTTTGCTTCATGGTAATTGTGGATACAAGTTACAATGTAACATAGATGAATCAGTTTTTATTAACATAATATTTTGCTTAATACTAATATATTATATAAGCATATATCTGAAAATACGTAGTGTTGAAATTGTAGAGTCTTAATAAGGAACTAATATTTAAACTTAAATTTAATGCATAAACGCATAAAAAATGAAATACAAAAATTGTTTATTATCAACACTTTTTTACTGGTGTGACCAGCGGAAAGTATGCTATTTCATTTCATAAAAATAATTCCACTTAAATGAGAGCCAGTTTTGTGTAAACGCTCTTCTAATCTAGATTGAAAATTTTCCATTACTCGGCGGAGCAGGACAGATTGAATTCGCTCAATTTCTTGTGTAATGTTTATTGCTAATTCTGATAAGGTTTGTGGTGTATTGCTGTATACCCTGCTCTTCAAAAATTCCCAAAGGAAAAAATCACGTGCTGAAAAATTAAAGGATCTTGCTGGCCATGGAATGTAACAATGTTTGGAAATTAGTTGGCTCGGAAAAAGTTCCCTTAAAGCAGTCATAGACACGCTAGCAGTATCCTGATGAAAATAATTGCTGTCCGGAAACCTAGGTAACTCTTCAGTCACAAATGTTCTGATCATGTGTGTGTAGTGGTTTTCCGTAACAGTTGTGGTGTTTCCTCTATCGTCTTGGAAAAAACATGTACCATTAATACCATATGATGGAATTGCACACCACACTGTAAGTTGCGGACTATGTAGTGGCTTTTGGTGTATCTCTCCTGGGTTTTCGTCATTACAATAGCAACTATTCTGTTTGTTTACATATCTGGAAATGTGCTTCATCTGACATAAGCATGTGGCGAATAATTTCCATCATCATGTACGTCGCAATATTTCTTCGCTGAAAATCCTGCGAGCAAGCATGTCACCATCTTTCAACCCTGGACGACATGAATTTTGCAAGGGTGGGAAGATAAGTATTTATGTAAAATTCGTCGTAACGATGTGGTGTCGCTAATGTTTAGTGCAGAAGCATGTTTCACTGCAGAACACAGTGGACTACGTGTTAATGCTACTCGGACTCTACGAATGCTTTCCTCCGTTCTTACAAACCTTATTGCCCCTTAATACTTCAAGTTTAATGTGGAGCCAGTTTCTTCAAACTTTCTTACCCACTGTATAATTGCATGAGCGGACGGCACACTTCCATGTCGTGGAACATTGAAATCATTACGAAACAATCGTTGTACCGAAGTCACGCACTCGCCATTTTTATAAAACGATTTTACGCAAAATGCACGCTGAACGCCTAGACACTTCTTTATGTTTCTGTTTCCATGTCAGTAACTATCAAACAATAATCAAGTCACGGAAACATTGATCTTTGGCAAAGGAATTCGACCGCAAAATCTGTTGATCTTTCGGCCTGCGGTTTTTTTTTTGCAGACTTCTGAAAAGTGGGATATAGATTAATGGACCACAAACCTTACCAGAATTAGCATCGAACATCAAACAAGAAATTGACCGAATTCAACCTGCCCTGTTCCGACGAATAACCCAAAACTTTCAATCTAAGTTAGAAGAGTGTTTACAAAGACATGGTTCCCATTGGAGCGGAATTATTTAAAGATATAAAATGGCATACTTTCTTCTACTCAAACCTGTAAAAAAACTTTTGAAAATAAACATTTTCTGAAAAAAATGGATACTTAAAAATTTCCCGCTTCACTGGCAGACCCTGCATATATGTAAATGGACAACGCTATTAGCGTCGACTGCTAGACTCTTTCAAAAAAATTAAAACCATAAAATAAAATACTGGCTCTGTTATTTCTTTCTACGCAAAATTTCCTTCATATCAAAAAAAATCATCGAAATCTGTCAAGCGGTTGTCTCGCAATCTGCGTGTACTAAATAACCCGATTATTTTAATATACAGGATTAGGATTTTTTACAAAACAATAACTTAAAACGAAAATATTTATTAAAGGAAAAGTACAAACGCATATGACGTAAAATAAACAGACAGAACAGCATATTTGGATCGATACGGAGAATAAGGACTCGAGCATAAGAGGAGAACTCAATAAACGCTCACCGACAATCAAGTATTTGGGACCAATTATGCACTTTCTTGAGACATGCAGATGAAGGTTGCGCAAGATAAAACATTAAATGATGGCGAAGAAAAGGAAAATGAAATTAGAGTTTTTAACAACATAGCACGAACATTGTCGTGAGCGAGGCAGAACAATGGCCGATCACAAAACGACTACAGATAAGTACGAACAGTTAATAAGTTCAAATAGAACAGTGAAGTGGAAATTGCATAAACTGGCAAACCAGCTGGAAGAAGTAAGAGAGTAGCATTTCAAAACAAACATGAAAAGCAATACCGAATTTCTGGATCTACAAGAAATTTTGGAGAAAAAAAGACGACTAAATCACAATAGGAATAATAAAATAATAATAATGTTTTTTCAATTTTTCAAATTTCACAAAATTATTTCAGCATCTTTAACAATTTCAATAGATAATATTACTACTGACGGAGATAACTGTAAGTGTTATCGGAACGTTTAGATTGTACAACTAAAATATACAAATATATCTTTAAAAAGCCCAAAAAAAAAAAGTATTTAAATATGTGTAATAATGGTGAAAGTTTACATTTTCAAAATCGGAATAAAGTCAAGAAACAGACAGTCATTTCCAATTCATCATTTGTAAATGTTATCATAACCCAAACTATATTTTCTATCTGAGAAATGAACCTTTAGTAGTAATCTTCCCAGCGACAAAGAGAGCTAGCTACCTTTAATCTAGTAGATTTTTTTTAACATATTTCCTACATAAATAGAGCACACCGATAATACAAAAGGAAAGAATGGAATTAAGAATTCCACCATAACCTTTTTACCTTTCAACCTACATATAAAGGGTGATTCAAAAAGCGCGCCGGTTTTCAATCGCTCGCCATTTTGTTGTTTGTTGCTTAGCAACATAGTTGTTTATAAAGTTGACATCTGTTAATATTCCGATTTCATTCTGTGTGTCAAAATGGAACGATTTTCTACTGAACAACGTGTATTAATCGTGAAAACGTTTTATGAAAACGGAGAAAGTTTTGCAGAAGCTGTCCGACGACTTCGTGCGATTTTCGGGCATAATGAAGGTCCGAATGAATCAACAGTGCGCAGACTTATGACAAAGTTTATTGAAACAGGATCAACACTCAACATTAAAAATTCTGGTCATCCTAGATCTGGCCGGTCTGTTGAAAACATTGCTGTAAGAAATTCCCGGATCGGCTCATCTCACTTCGTGGTGACCAGCAATAGCCACCAGGGTCGTGTGATTTAACCCCATGCGATTTTTTTCTTTGGGGTTATGTCAAGTCATTGGTTTATGTCAATAAACCCCGAGACATCCGCGAGTTAAAGGAAGAAATTCGACGGGTTATCAACGAAATCGACGTGCAAGTTTGTGAAGCTGTAATCAACAATTTCAGGAAGAGAGTTTTGGCATGCGAGCAAAGTAGAGGGAGACATATGCCCGATGTGATTTTCTATTCCTAAATTGGGAAGGTTTGATTAACAGCTTTATGTCTTTTGTAAATGATCTTTTTAAAATAAACTTTGTTTTTTGTTATAATTAAAACCGGCGCGCTTTTTGAATCACCCTTTACTTATGTGGGTATACAAGGTTATGCAGTTGGCTTTTTTTCACTAACGCTAAATCGACTTATTAGCTCAATTTACAAAGTTTCGCCAAGGTCGGCTATAATGTCTGTATGTTTTGATGTATGTGTCCACGATACCTCGAGAACGAAAAAAACGTAAGTACTAAAAATTTCGTATTCAAGCTTGTTTCCATTTCTCCTGGACCTGATTAGATTTTAGAAGTAAATTAATGAGCTGGTTTTAGTTTTTTTCAAATATTTCTGAAATAACTGTATATTTCAAAGATATAAAAATACCAATATATAAATCTTAAACATATAGATTAATTATGCTCTAGCAATATTTTGAAACGACGAGTAACTTAGCGGCAAGAAAATATTCCTAATGTAGAATTTAAGTGTTAGTTAAATATTTTTAAATATCTGAATAATGATTAATTTTATAAGAAAATGCGTGCAGATATTTTTTAAAGAAAATTTAATTTTACACTTTTCTTTATAAAGTTTCTTAGTATAAAGCAAGATAGGTCTAAAAATTAAATAAACATGATTGAAAATGATTAAACTGTATTATCCATACTTTTATAGAAGCGGCGGCTTTGGTATTTTTATAGAAACGGATGAATTTGGAATTTTTTTACGTTAGCATCTATAATAGATATCTATTAACCTCTCTCTTACATGAAGTTTTAAACGTCCATCTATTATAGATTATTGTTTTTGTTTCTACAAAGTTGCCTATTTTCATAATGAATGTATTACATACAGGTTGCTTAATTATCCTAAAAAAATTGTTATCAAAATGATTTCACTTCTTTTAATTTCCACGTTGTAGGTTGGAAGGTCGTGTATTATTCCACACCAGATATTTAAATCAAATATAGTATTTTTGATCCAACCCATTTATGCAGGACATGTTTAATCAAAAATGATTCGTTTTTACAGTGGCTAATACACATGAGTAAATGACGAATAAAGATTTCTAATCATATTTCATATATAATCATATGTATAACTACGAAAAACCAAATAAAAGTTGATGCGTGCTCACAGATAGTAATTTCTTTACCAATCAAAACAATTATGAGTATATTTGTGAAATAACAATATTTGTCCAACAGTTGCAGTTTTTCACGTGTTTTATACGTTAGTTTTCAGTGACTAAAATCAAATTTTATTCACTAGCTCACTTGCTTATAATGGCTTATTTCACTCACTTGTAATATATCTCCTATTATTCTAATAGTCAAGATATTTTACACCATTCATAAAACGCGCATTATCGTGTAATTGCTTTCGCAATAGTCATACGATGCTCCATTGAATTAAGGTTTTTCTTCTTTTGGGCGAATCAAATACACCCATTTTAACAAACACACGAATTTTGATGTTTAGGTTAAAAATGATGAGTATGTTATTTTCAAAAATAGACTTGTTAATACACCAAGCCCGTGGCATTGTGGATTAAAAGCTATTAAATGAGTAATTAAATAGGTAAAATACGAAACCTAATGCTGACTTGCAATACAAATACGAACAAAATATTTTTTTAATAAATCATTCTAGGAATAAATTTATAATGTGGTGGAATTAAAAAGGTTTCCCAATGTTCTGATTGATAATCAGAGCATAAATTAGAATTAGCAAACGGTAAACATGCACAGGGTCTAACTTTTGTTTACATAACTAGTACAAGAAATATTAGTTTAATTTGCGCAAAATCTAAAATTAATCATAGCCAAATAATGTTTATCACATTAAGTTAACATTATATATCTTATAAAACGAGTTTTAGAAATTCCATCCGAAAATAATTTTCAATGGGGTCTTTCATAACAGATAAATTCATTTTAATGCGTAACACAATACATAACTTCTTAATAAACAACCGGTCATATCGTACAGTGCATTTATAAACAAGTCTGCAGTAATATTTAGAGACTTAAAACCTTCCACTGAATCAAACACGAGAATTGGCAACAGCGCAATTTAGTTGAAAAGGTGGCAGCACAGCATAGTATGTACAGAAGACCGCTTAATTATGTAAAATTCGGCAAGCATACACACCTCGGAACAAAACATACTCTCCAGGTCTCGACTAACAAAATGATAATTTGTGTAAATCTAAAGCTTCTAAGACTAATGAAAGTTCGTGCGGACCCCGCAATCATATTCCATGCTTGCTGCAGACCCGATAATTATTTACTGACAAACCCACACACACACGCACACGCATACGCACATGCACATGCACACACACACATACACACACAAACACACGCACGCACGTACGTACGCACGCATGCACGCACACACACACTTTTGGACAAAGAAACACCGTTGGTTATTCCCGGTGTAGTTTTCCACTTACTCAGTCACGTAGAAAGGCTGCCGCCTTAATTATGCCGGCGACGCAATTACCTTGCAGGGTAGGTGAAACAATCCATCCTTTCCTATCCCTGCATACGTCCCTAGCTTCAGTAAAATTCATACTGTAGCGTCCTCCAGATACCCTATCTTGAAAAGCTTAACTTTTTTTGCAATAATGCAAATTCAAGAACAAAACAATCGCTAAGTTATTTATCTTGGCTTGCCGGACAATAATGTCCCTATTACTTAAATTCATTGCTTGCTTTATTTTGACTTTTCGGACCATAATTAAAACATTAAGATTTACTTACAAGTCTGATATTTAATTATTCGCAAACCTCCAATCTGATGAAACGAAGTGGCCGTCTAGTGGTAGGTACGTTGTCCTATCTAAATTAGATAGGCTGGATGAGGTAAGTGTTGCATCATGAGGTAGGTAAAAAAAATGAAACTACTCAAATTTAAAGCAACGAGCGTTGCGCAGCGGTGATTCAGCCCGTTAATATACTATTGTGGGAGAGAACCACCAATAAAACCCATTTTATTCCTAAATAAGTAATTGCATAAGTACATTAATAAATAAAATAACAAAAAAACAAAGAAATGGTTAAATATATAACGGAACATCATTAAATCAGGTTAAATTGCGTACAAGATTATAACATTAACAGGAAATGAATAAAAAGCAGTTTAGTTACACAGAAACACAATAATAAAAAAAACACACGTTGTCACGCGCACAATTGGGTCATAAATAATCAAAATAAAATCATAACAAAAATCGTAATACCAAACATGTGGCCCTTTAAAGCCAATCATGCCGATCTTTAAGTAAATAAGTGCATAAAACAATAAAACAAATTACAGTACATATAAAATGTATCAACAGTAAAATTGCACAGGTGATAATAAGGTAAAGGCAAAGACAAAATAAAACAGACACGGAATTTACGCGTACACAATTGTTTAGTGACTACCAAAGCACAATATACATAAATCAAGTTACAATAAAGCACATACAAAGAGAAATCAGCTCGCAGGCAAATAATTCTACTCAAACAAGCTGACAAAAAACTCATTAAAACAAAGCCTTAAAAGGGTAAATTATAAATAGATCACAACATCGTGACCGCTGTAGAAGTTTGAGAGCGTTAGAAAAATACAGTGCGCTTTTCTCCGGTTACAAATTAATCTATACAACAATAAAAACAACAAAAATAAAATTCGAGGTGTTGAATGATTATCTGATCTCGGGAGTGTGTACACGTTTGGTAATTGCATTTTACAATTAGTAACCAAAGCTGTATCATGTAACCATTTATCCGCCCACCTGTACACAAATATAAATATAAACAACTACCAACAATGCTAGTTCGCACAAATACCAGAGTGAGAGGGCCCTGTACTGTCTTTTATTTTAGCATATTTCAGCTTAATGAGTCCGCGTACGAATAAGATACATTTTAAAGGCAATGTGTGATTCTTTCAATACATTACATAGGCTGGTAAAATGATTGGCTGCAAGCTTTCATTTATATAAAAATACATACTTACACTAGAATTCCCTTAATTGATCACAGACACACACCGTTAACATATGCCGTTTAACCCCGAAAGAAAAGACAACTTAGTGTTGGCGAATTCAAAAGAAAAATGTACACACAAGAATTATGTTAAAGAGAAACTGTTTACAATGAAGGTATCTAATTAACACAAAAATCGTTCTGGCTCGATACACACTCTGACTGTAAGTCTGTAACAACCTTTCCCCCGATTTTCAACCTAACTAACTTGACTCCCGAAATCAACCCCATTTTTCAATGGTAATATAAAACCAAGAAACATTAATTTCCATTGGAACAGTTTCGTATTAATTATTGCACGACCTCTTAATTTTAAAAATATGCATTCGTTCCTAACGAACCCTACATTTAAGTCTCGGATTTCAACATATCAAACAATTAATCATTAGATCAATGACATTTTTTACATCAAGAGTGCTACTCACCCTTCAACATGTGTTTTACAACCCTACACAGATATTAGTTACAAACAATCCCACATTCCTTACATAAAAATATATAAATAAAATATTTTGAAAACATTAGCAAATTACGACGTATTATCAAGATGTTAAAAATCCACTAATTATCTTTTCTGCCGTGGTAACAATGGCGATTTGACAAACGTTTATTACAATAATAAAATTTTCGCGGTCCGCTACCTACAATACATTGTCTCTTATACGTCCTTTTATTTTTAAAACTTCTTATATTCATTTCTTTTATCATACATTCTACTGCAAAAATAGGCATTATTAATAAAATGAATACGACAAAAATAACCTTGTGATTTACGTTATTATTGATATTAATCCCTTGGTACATTACTGCAGTGGAATATCTATCACTGTACTAAATTTAACTACAATATCAGCATAATTGCACAGTAGAAAATAAAATTTGCCACTAAAAATTCTGTGAAACAATACTTCGTGTTTATAAATTTCAGGTCACTATAAAACGCCACGCCACAAGTTTATAATACAATTCTATACTAAATTAAAATAAAAGGACAGATAAAGAAATAAAATAAGTAAATACACACAAATATATTAGATGTGCCTCGATGGAGCACTGATCAAGACACTACATTCGTCTCACGTGAACACTGTGAATCCAGAACAATACGATCGAGACTAGCATTCCCTTCAAACAGCGATAGTAATAGCATGGTCGGTCATGTACCTGCAATTTTGATTACTTGTTAAATATTAACGCAAAATAAAGAATCTAAACGTAGTCATAATAAACTGTACTGAAGCCTAAATCATTATTGGTAATTTTTTATAGCAGTTGCATACTACAACTGACAACAAATATTACTTAACCCAAATATCATTTCTCTGAGTAACGTGGAAAATAAAAACAAAATTGCTTCAACGACCTTAACAATTTTGAAAGATAATACTGATGAAGATAACTGTAAGTTTTATCGAAACGTTTAGATTATATAACTTATATAATAAAAACAAAAAAAGGATAAGTATTTTAATATGTGTAATAACAGTGAAAGTTTACAAAAACGTTCCTATTTAAATTTCCTATAGCGACAGATTCTACGACTGGATCCATAATAGTGCTTTTAAATAACCACACACGAACATAATTTGGTTTTCACTTCGCAATAGTATAAATATATTACTTTACCTCACCATTCTGATACCCTTAAGGTTTCCCAATTTTGCTCTAGTGACCAAAAATGATGCTCGAAGGGCAATCAATATACGGCACCCCGAAAGCCAATTAAATAGTAATTAAGTACTCAAAAGAGCCCTTCTGTTAAGGTCCTTTACAAAACTATTGTAAAAGTTCTTTAAACCTTCCCCATATATTGCTAGAAGCCTAACTACGATAATCCAGGAATCTGTTACACGAACAACGTATATAATTCGGTGACCTGACGCTAGTGGCTAGCTAGTATCTACAGTTTATCTTGAACAAATACCAAATGGGACCGTTAGCACTAGTTCCACCAACGTGAGACGACTGCTCACCGTACTACATATGTTAATTTCTCAGCACATCAAACAAATCTTATTCTAATGAGCTGAAGCGTCAAGTTAGACGAGGAACTTCCTTTCTATGCTAGATTCGACAGACAGTGAATTTAACCAATCTGGTAATTTTATAAGGACACCGGGAATTTAAATTTCAGACAAAGGATCTGCATAAACCAAAATAGCTTTCATCTACAATTTAGAAAAATTTTGAATCAAGTCTATTACTCTATATTTTACAAGCTTTATTGTAACGTAATTTAATAGCATCAGACGACGTTAAGACTGACTACACGAAAGGTTCCCCGGAAACTAAGATAACAAAACAGAAACGCTCCTACAAATTTATCATAGCGTCCCTTATTAACAAATTTCACGTCAAAACATCGGTGTTGTCCCTAAATAGTAAACAATTTTTTTTATAAATAAATGAAATAAAAGAAATGTTTCCTCATTTTGATTTTAATAGACAAAGGAATTTCACACAAACCACGATTAATTTTAATTAATTATAGTACACATTATCATAAACACGTGACACTCTCTCTACTAGATATTTTTTCTCAAAAAATATATACAATTAAAAATAACCTATGTTACGTGCCAATAAAACAGAGGCAACAAATTAAAGAATGCCGGGGCTCAGTTCACCGGAGGCACTGGATGCGTGGGTGTGTCTATTATCAAAGGATCGAGACAGAGAGAGTTCACTCAACCGCAGCTATTTAAACGACCGTTTTGCTCAGAACGGATCGTGCGTAGGGGGAATAAAATTTTTAAGTAATTTTGGGCGCCAGGAATCGCCTCCCAACGGCAGCCCGCACCGTTATCCCGACTCCTGAATACACGGTGGTGCAGTGGATGAGTAAGGAACGATAGGAAAAAGGGAGGAAGAAAACAACACCAAACAAAATAACTACAGTAGTGTAGTAAATGTTAATTTAATAGTAATCTTTGATTACTTTTTCAAAACTGTGTCGAACTTATTCTCACAAAACAAAAAAAATAGATTAACATTTCAATTTTATAAGAAGAGCCGAAGTAATATTATTACGATTCAAAATAACCCCAAAGTTGACCCATATACCAAATAAATAAAAAACCAGTGTTTATAGTACTTTAGCAAGTTGCTGGGTAACTATACGCAACCCAACACCATTTAATCCTAGAGTAAATTTCAAATAATTAACTGGAAACGTTTCCTTTGCTTAATGAAAGACCTTTCATTGTGTGGACTAAAAGAAAACATACATTCTTGCTACCACAAGCGTTTTAGATAACCCACAAAAAAAAATGAAACATAGAATAGTGACTAACACTTGCTGCAGCTTACACAAATAGTATAATTATTCCCCAAAATTATCATATAGATAAGTAATTCTTATTGAAGTTTACAGAAATCACATTATTATTTAATTAATAAACCGCCCATTTAAAGCGGTGACAATGAAGAAAAGAGGAGCGATTCGGTTGGCCCGGGTTATTTATTTCTAAGAAAACAAATTCATTAACCAAATATTTAGAAAGAAAGGGAGCCAGAAATGAATAATTGAGTCACTAAATCTTCCTCGCAACCTAATTTTGATTTGATTTTGAAAAAAAAATATTTTATGAGAAAATAAATATTCAATTTTATACAGTCAAAGTAATAATTTCTACACATGTAATTTAACGTCAATGATACCATGTAGCCATTTCCATTTCCTAAATTCTCGTGACGCGCATACTTAATGAAACTCGTCTGTTGAATTCTATACCTTAATTCATATACAGTAATGGAAATAGTAAACAAAATAGTACAGATAAACTCTCTGACCTTATTGGATGGCGAGAGTTCTTACTTTAACGATGGGGTCGCAACCAAAGCAGGTGCAGCACTCCCGGTATGATATGTCCAATGGTTTGTTCTAGAGTAGCCGATCCAACTTCCCATTTAAGTTATCCTAATGTTACACATGAAAGATAGTAGGTTCGTAGGAAGAATAATTTTTCTTCTAACTCCCCAAATCGATTGATAATCGCTAAAAATAGGAAGAGTAGGTGAGCACTAAGATAAGAGAGGTTTACAAGCTTACCACTAAGTTGTAAGGCGTGTCATTAATGTGAAAACGAGCCTGATAGGTTCGAATCTAAAGCTTTATACTTGTAGATCGTATGGGTTCCGTTCCCTAAGAAGGAAGATTTTAAATTAGGACCAAATGAAATTGAAACTATAATTCTTACCCCTTATTGGACACGATTAAATTTTGTTTAAAATCCGCAAAGCTTGCGATCAATAGGAATAGAAAATTTGGTAGGAATTCCTATTGTTTTGAAATATTTTACTAGTATCCGAAACAATTCCGTTTATTAGAGAAAGTGTAAAAGAAATCACATAATTTCTTAGCGTCTCCAATATGGCGGAGAAGAAAGTGAAAAAAATTTTTTTATCCAAATCGAATTTGTGATCTATTATTAGATGTATATTCAATAAACGATTTTCCCATTGGCTATTTGATACATTAAACATCGCCCTCTTCCAAGAATTTTGTAAACTAACCTAAAGTATTGGTGTTTACAGCCATTGCGTAGTACAGAGTTTGGCTAGACGCTGACAGATGTCATACCTATTTACCGTTGGTAAAAATTATTAACATTAACCGGATTTTTGTTACATTACACAACTCAAGACATGTAAATTACTGCAATGTTTTTCAACACTGAGTGTACGAATTGTGCGTTTAGTACATATCGACAAGAAGATAAAATAGATAATAGTATACCAATTAACAGAGTTATGCACAAATGAATTTTTGGATGTTACACCTAAAACCATTAAACCAAAATTAACCTACCAGGAAAACTAATTTAGAGGACTCCGAACTAATCTAAAACTAAATGTAGCCTATGCGACCTAAGCCTAGAAAAAAGGTTATAGCTACCGATAGGGTGCTATCACTTGCACATCTCGACAGTTCGAGATTTAGGACCTGAAATAAGGTCACACAATACCTTAGACGAGATTCCCGTGACGCTATTACTCCCCGGAATAACAAATGGCAATCCGGCAGAAAAGAATGACTGAAGCTACAATAAACGAGTTACTCCGTCACTTCCCGTATGAATCGACAGCAGGTGGGGAACCCGGATCCAAATCGCGGCATGAAAAACAGAACATTATAAAAATTGTAAGTCAAGGCATTGGTAGTAATTCCACAGCGGAAGCACTATTCCTACTCCACTACTTCCATCTACACTCCATGTATTCTAAACACTACGCCAATACGCGGAGCACTCAAATCACTCCTTCAACCCAGAATATATTTTCTTAGTAATTAAAATATGGACGCCATTTGAATATCAAATTTCTCGTCACAATAGCTTTCGCTTTAGGTAGAAAAGCTAAAAATTGTAGACCGAGTTCATAACGAATTTTAAAATGCTTCAGGTTTTGTAACTGGTTATTGATTAAAGAATGAATTATTTGAAACGTGTATAATAAGGTTTGGCCAAGTACAAACCGAATGAGAAAGTCACGTACGAAACTGGTTTCCCTTAATTGCATCGAAAGAAACTTTATTTACTTAAGATTATGGAGCACTACAGTAAATCTGTATAATATTGTCTGTATAATATAATGAGTAACATTAAATTCTAATCAGGAGATTTTGTAGTATCAATTTGTTGGATAATTTAAATGGTTTTTATATGATTACTTACTGTTATAATTTGTTAAAATATTTTGTACGTATTCTACATATTACAAATCTAAATCATTAACTAAAAATTGTTTTGCAGTACTAATTGCAACAATCATTTCCTGTATAAAATGTTCGTTATGCTATAATTTCAAAATAACATTGGAGAACCTTTGAATACAAACAATTTTAAAGATCCTTTGAAATAAATCGACCCTTCCTAAATATGACATGAATTCATTTAAGATTTTATTTTGTTTTGTACGATTTCAATCTAACCAATTTATATTCCTTGCCATTGACAACTTCCTTTAAAAGTTTTAAAACAGTTGTCACATGAATGGTTTCTCCGCATTCGGAAACTTATTAAATTGGAAACCTCAATTGAATTCGGAACTGTAGTAATTAAGATGTAGGGATGAATACACCTATTAATAACAAATCAATATTAAATTGTACTTACTTACTTAATGTATGTGTGAGAGAGTTTATACTGGAATGTAAGCTTTGTTGAATTTTGATTATAATCCTCCTCCTCAATGTTGTACTAATACGCTACGAACAATGAACAATGTTAGGCATTATACAATAATACGGTGTGAATATTGATTTCTTGCGCACTGTTATTTTTCTGTTTCTCGTAATGGTTGTAAGAAGATTGTAATATAGTACCTACAATCCCCAATTTGGGAAATGCTTTAAATGATTCATTTTTACGCTGAACCACACACAATTTATTCCTTTCCAGATGCACTGATTTTATGTACTTAATATACAGTTAATGTATTGCTATATAAAAGTTCATACATGATAAAAATGTGTTTTTGTTTACAATTACCGGTTACGACGCCTGTAGGTATATTTTTCTAAAGTAATTGGTATTCTATCTGATCATTGGTATTTGAGGTTTACTTTTCAGCACCTAATCCGAAATTCAGTAGGAATAAAACAATAGCGATTAATTTCCCATTTGCAGTAATCGAAGTTCACATTCAAATCTGATAATTTTCAAAATATTGCTGATTTATTCTCTGCACGCAGCAATTTTATGGATTAATTGACGTAGACTGAAATCAAGGGAAACGTTTAATATATCTACAAGTTATCAGCTAATTCACATTGCGTTTCCCTTTATGATTAAAACATTGATAAAATTAGTGTTGGAACCAAAGGAAATTAAAGAAGTAAATGTGTATGCAAAGCTTGTTGTTTAATTCATTTTACATGTGTTAAATTTCATTGGGTTTTACAGAAACTCTTGCTTTTAAATTGAAAAACCTGACCTGAATTAAAAAAAACTTTAAGAGATTTCCGGGAATAACGAAATTTATTGAACTGCTTGCTCATAAACATTTTCACAGTGCACCAATAGGTAATGCATACTCGTATAGTGTTCAGTGTTATGTCAATTTCAAAATGCATTTTTGCAAATGCTAATTACACTTTACTTAATTAAATGCTAAAGTTTTACGATTTTGATATAAGTCCTGCCGTGTAAGATTTAGAGGATATAAAAGTTGGGGTATTATATATGTTACCATCTTTTTTTTTTGGTTAGATATTTTTGGAAGCTGTTGGAAGTTTGTTTTCAAGTCGATTTTCATTCGTGGGGACCAAAAGACCCGCTTTGATATAAAATTTTTGTATTTTTTGTCATTTTTGCGGCAGTCTTAATTGCGTTTAGGAACTATTTTATTAGATATTTATAAACATCATTACGATAAAAATATTTTTAGAAACGTTCCACCTTGCAGAAATTTGAAATTCCCCATTACTACTACATTATAGCAAATAGTTTTGATTACAGTATACGTAGGGTCTCCGAGACCCTTATATATTTGTACATGTTGTTTTTTGTTCTTCTACCGGCGGTCCGATGGTGTTGGCGATCAGATGTCGCACATGTGTTTTTAGTTCATAGTGAACGTGAGTAAGTTACACTTTGTTTATGAAAATTCTAAAATTAAGTATATTATATGGTGTCATTGATTGAAATAATATTGGCAATTTTTTCAATTTTATATAAATATGTATTACATAATTTTTGCTGTGTGCTTATGATAGTAATTTTATAATTAATTTACTAATAATAATACTTCACATCACCTCACTACATGTACAAATAAATCTGTTTATAGGTCGTACATTTTACAATTTATACAAAACATTAATTTTTAAAATAATGGAATCCAGTAGTAGGAAGCGCAGCGTTTGTCCAAATGATAAAAATTTCGAAGAAACCGTTTTACAGTGGTATGAAGAGGATGATTCAGATGTGTCCAATTCTAGTGTGATATCTGATGACACACAAGCTCCTGATATCGCAATAACAGATGATAATTGCCAGATATCTATAGATTCTTCATCAGAAGATGAAGATGATTAAGAAATGATAGAATGCAATGCAGATTCTACTATGATAGGTGCTAATGGTTATAAGTGGCATAGAACTGCACCTCCTCAAGTGAAAACTAGGTTGCCGCAATATCATCCGTTTTGTTGCCAGGCCAGCGAGAAAAAATCAATTATCTTCTTTGAAAGATGCCTGGGGCAGTTTTATGACTAAATAAATATTGTATCTGGGAAACTATCCATCGTAGAGGCTTGCGTAAAAAAAGTTATTACTAAAACGGTCAATACAAAAACCTGGAAAATATTTTCGTGTTTCTGAAATGGCCGTTAGGGGACGTAACTGCAATCTTGAATCTAAAAAAGTGATGTTTCTTTGAATTCTGCTATATTAACCTAATAAACAAATAACTGATCTTTGAAGTCAGGGATAAACTGAACTTTTTTTGTTTGGCACTTTTTGACGTATCTATAAAAATAAAGTGGTGGGGTGTATTCAAAGGTTTCCTTAAATAACCCCCTGTATCTTCGAAACGGCTAAGCCGATTTTGACGGACTTGGGCGCGTTGAAATGAGCTATTCTTGGGCTACAAAAGTTATAATATTTGAAGTTTTGTTAGTTTCACATGTCGTCGCTAGAGGGCTTTGTTAGACATTCCGACAGAAACGGTTAATTTTCGCAAAAAAATTAAATGCATTGGTATAACTTTTTTTCATGAACAAGTTGCTAAATGATGCCTAAACAAGCTCGCGAAAACCGCATCTCGATATCTTGTTCCGAACCTAAAATATCGGCCAAATAAAACTTTTACGAAAATCCCTTAAATTTTATTTTTTAACTATACTTTTCTGGAATTGTTTCTATTATGTAAGTTGTGGCCCTAAAAAGGACCGATTTAAAGGAGGAAAGTTTGTAATGCCCCCGTAATTACTCGAAATGCTGACCATCACGCTCTATGCATTGCTGAAGCCTCTCATGACTAGACAAAACTGCAGCTTCAATTTCGGCTCTCGGTATGTTACGTATTGCGTTACAAATTCGGTTTTTCATATCTTCTCTAGTAGTAGGTTGAGTCCGAAACACGTAGTCCTTTAAGCGCCCTCATAAATAAAAATCGAGGCAAGTTAAGTCTGGCGATCGCGGAGGCCATGGAATCAGACTTCTTGTTACAATCCACCGATGTTGAAATACTGCATTAATATGCTCTCGCTCATTAATAGCAAAATGTGCTGGGCACCCATCCAACTGCAAAAACAACTTTTGCCTTGTTTCCAGAGGCACATCTTCCAACAACAACGGTAATTGATTGGCCAAAAAGTCAAGAAGTACATTGCCATTTAGGGGTTACTCGAAAAATATGGCCCAATCATTCTGCCTCCCAGTATGCCACACTATATATTTAAACTCCAACGTCCTTGGCGCTGAACTTCACGCAACCAATGGGGATTTTCTGCTGACCAATAATGCATATTGTGCAGATTGACTCTCCCGTCACTACTGAAGGTGGTTTCATCGGTCCAAAGAATTTGAAATAAAAATTCTCTGTTTTCGCGTATCATGCCTAACATCCAATGGAAATAATCTAACCTTCGATCAAAATGTTCCTCTTTTAAGGACTGATGCAAAACGACATGATATGGGTGCATTCTTAAAGTAATTTAAAAAAGTTTAAACGAATACCTATATATTTTGATGGCCATTAGAACTTACCTATGGTCCTTCAAAATATTTTGAACCGTTGTCCGTGGTATACCCAACTCATTGGATAATGCTCTTGTGCTAACATGATGATTTCCTTCAATATAGCCCAGCAGACGGTTAATATTTTCTTGTATTCTTCCAATTATTTGCCGTTGAAACGTAGGCCGAAAACTACCATTGGCTCGTAAGCTCGCCACTAATCGGGGAAAACTTTACATCGCAAGGACGCCGATTTGGATATCGAGCCGCGTAAACTCTTTAGCTACTGCGGCATTCTGAAGACATTCAAAATAAACCGCAAGCATATCAACAGCTTCATTATTCGTAAAACGCATTTTGAAAGCACAAAATTGCTCAAAGTAACGCGAAAGTATTGACAACTATTGACAATTTGAGGATTATGTATGTTTTGTTTAGGTATCTGTTTCCATTGCCTGCTTTTATTAATTGTATTTTCGTATATATCCATAGTGAATATGCATTTAAACAAACAAAAAATAGGCCTTTCGTATAACTTTTAGTATTGCTTACTTGCCCGTAGTAATTTCAAAAGGGTGATTTTATTCTGGTGTATAAATATACAAACATTTAAAACCACAATTTCCAGTAATTTCAAAAAGGGTGATTTTATTCTGGTGAATAAATTTACAAACATTTAAAATCGCAATTTCTAGGTAACCTATTCAGAGCCGAAATTGAAGCTGCAGTTTGGTCTACCCATAAGAGACCTCAACAATGCACAGAGTGATGGTCAGCATTTCGAGCAGAAAAATACAGTTAAAAAAAAATAAAAATTTAAGGGATATTCGTATAAAGTTTTCTTTGGCCGATATTTTAGATTAGGAACAAGATATTGAGATGCGGTTTTCGCGAGCTTGTTTAGGCATCATTTAGCTACTTGTTCATGAAAAAAAGTCATACCAATGCATTTAATTTTTTTGCGAAAATTAACCGTTTCTGTCGGAATATCGAACAAAACCCTCTAGCGACGACATGTGAAACTAACAAAACTTCAATTATTTTAACATTTGTAGCCCAAGCATAGCTCATTTCAACGCGCCCAAGTTTGTTAAAATCGGCTTAGCCGTTTCGAAGATACGGGGGGTTATTTAAGGAAACCTTTGAATACCCTCCACCACTTTATTTTTAGACCTACGTCAAAAAGTGCCAAACAAAAAAAGTTCAGATTATCCTCGACTTCAAAGATCAGTTATTTTTTTATTAGGTTAATACAGCAGAATTCACAGAAACATCACTTTTTAGACTCAAGATTGCAGTTACGCCTCCTAGCGGCCATTTCAGAAACATGAAAATATTTTCCAGGTTTTCGTATTGGCCGTTTTAGTACTAACTTTTTTTTTGCGCAAGCCTCTACAATGGATAGTTTCCCAGATACAGTACCTCGCATTCTTAATTGGCCACCCTGTACAAATTTGGAAGCAAAGAAAGAGTTTCATAAGAAGGGAAAGATATGGCAGGATATTGAACTAGATGAAATTAGTGCGTTCATTGGTTTACTTCTATTAGCAGGAGTTGAAAAAAGTTGGGATGTTTCTGTAAGGGAAATCTTTCTAGATAAATGTTCAAATCCTATGTACAAGGCTACTATGTATGTTAATCGTTTAGAATATATAAGACGATTTTTGAGGTTCAATGATAAAAGAACATGGCGAATTAGACTTCAAACTCACAAGCTAGCTCCGATAAGATATATTTGGGACCTATTTATAATACAATGTAAAAGTGTAATGATTCCTGAAAGTAATCTTGCAATTGACGAGCAGTTGCTTGTATAGAGGCCGTTGTAGTTTTATTCAGTATATGCCAAGTAAACCGGCCAAATATGGCATCAAATTCTTTTGGTTATGTGAAAGTAAGAGAGGGTATGTTGTGAATGGGATGATTTATGTGGGAAAGCAACCAGGCGATGATGCGCAAAAGAATTTGGGAATGAATATTGTAGAGACATAGATTGCGCCATTTCGTCGAGAAAATTGACAATAGATAATTTTTTTTACCAGTATCTCTTTAGTTGAGCAATTGCTAGACATTGGAATAACTACAGTCGGAACATTACGCAAGAACAAGCGAGAAATTCCACCACAATTTAAACCTAATAAAGGGAGGCAAGTATTATCATCGATTCTTGACTTCAATTAAAATCCTATAATTGTTAGCTATGTCCCTAAAAAATAAATATGTTATATTAGTTAGTTCAATACATCATTATACATCAATAAATGAAGATCGCTCCAAAAAGAAGCGGAACATAATAGAATATTATAATAATACAAAAGTGGGTGTCGATCAAATGGATCAGATGGTTGCCAACTATACATGCAAACGTCAAACACGACGCTGGTCATTTGCGATTTTTTACAATATAATTGATATAGCAGCATTGAATGCCTTTTGCTATATACCTGTGACTATTTCACTCGTTAACATTTTACTTAGGAAATCGCCATAGTAACGAACGTATTTCAGCGGCAAAACACGTTGCTTGATAAAATTTGGCAAAACCTACAAGTTGGTATTGATAAGTGATAAAATTTTGACGTTTATAAAATATTTTAAGTATGCTTTGTAATAAAAATTGTCAAATTGACAGCGCGTGTTTATGTTACATATTCTGTTCTTTGTTCAATAAAAGCTAAATATTAAAATATGTGTAATTTTAATTTGTCTCGTGAAATAGTCATGTCGAATACACTCGAGAAAATTTATGTCTGCAAAATTTTCGATGGTGATATATTCATGTGTTGCTGAAATTTCGCTCATGACATTTAAAACCACTCGCCTGACGGCTCGTGGTTTTGTTACAAATGTCATTCGCGAAATTGAAACACTTTCATAAACCATCGCAAATTTTGCCGACAAAATTTTTTCAGTGGTATATATATGAGGATAAAGCCTACAAGCTGGACAAACGCACAAACGTAGCATTTTCATCAAAGATCTTTGCAAAGAATTAGTACTACCTTTCATGAATTGACGGTCTAAAATCCTAGACTTAGCCATGATATAAAAGATGTATTTATCTCTTCATTGAAAAGAAAACCTTCATCAGGACGACGAAAATGGCGAACCAGTAATAAACAAACGATGCTATATTTGTCCTTGCAAACTATCTAGAAAAACTATGCAGATACGTAAAAAATGTAAAAAAAAATGTTTGTAAAGAACACAGTCAAGCAATTTATAAACTGTTTACTAAGTTAAGTGTTAAAAAGCAATAAATCTTTACTGAAGTTTATGTTTTTGTATTATTATGTATGACGGTCTGCCGGACCCATCATATGCATAGGTGTAAAAATTTTCAAATATGCATCCGTGGGTTAAAGGTGACAATCCTTGGCTCTTCCCCACATCATCCAACAATACGGAACGTGCATAAGAATATTCGTATTATTTACGCGTCGTCTCGGTCATGCCACGGCATCATCCTCCACCTAGCTTGTTCGAATTTCATTTGTGTTTACATTGTCTGTATATTATACTTTTTTGATAATAAAACGGAAATAATAATACGATCTGATGTCACGACTGTTATAGGCGAAGTGACGAAATATAAGCGTAGCCTTTTTAATGCACGCTGGCGTAGAAAAGAAAAACTAAAATTTTAGTTTTCTAATAAACATTGTCATGTTTCCTTGGGTTGTTATTTTTTATTTTTTTATTTTTTAAGCATGTGTTCAAATGAAAGACGTTGCGGTGTATGTAAAAGAAAACGTTTCGCATACCTTCGGTTTGACATTTAAGAAAGACTTTTCATTTGTGGTGGGCGGAGAGGGTAATGTCTCCACAAAATTCAGATCTTTAACATCTCCACGGTGAATTGAAAATTCTCTTTGTACCTTTGTTAACACCTTAAGCAATAATATATAGAAATCTTTATATTTGAGTAAAAGTAAAATTTAATTCCAAATAAAGGCAATCAAAAAACTATCATTTTGATGTACTACTAGCTTACCTGTCGCGCGTTGCTGCGTCTCAAAAAATAAATAAATGGAAAAAATTCAGTTATGAGGGGCCTGATAATTAAATTTCTTTATGTAAACTTGTGTGCAAATTGTTTTTTGATGACTGGGCACCAATAGGGTTTCTAATTCTTTGTTTACTGACACAGCTTTACCTTAATGTGTCATTATTTGTGGAATTAAAGTTCCTTAGCAGAACAAATTGTTTATTTCATCGGGACAATCAAATTAATAAAGTCACAAAACACCGAACATAGTAATACTGGGTATCTACAGGCTTACTATTAATATAATTCCTCAAAATGTAATATATATTTAAATATTAATTATATATATTGAATTTAATGCAACATAAAAGGTGACTAGTTTCTTTTAAGGTCTGAAGATGACACTGTGTGTCGAAACTAGTCACCTTTTTATTATGTTGCATTAAATTTTCATATATATACATTAATAGTGTTTGAATATACTATCTACAGCTTCATCGCCCTTCATTCTTTGATAATACCTTTAATATTAATTTTAGGAGAAAAGGTCACGAGACATTTTTTAGTCAGATGTTCCTTGTTTACGACCTAAAAATATTTTCAGCCCTGCGCGACTTCCGGTTTCGTCTGTACAGGACCGTACTCAATTATTTTAAATGGAAACTCCTTATAAATTTTAATATTTTTGAAATCCATATTAGATTCTACGCCAAGTTTGTTAGACCTTTCACCTATTTACGTCCACTCATTTAGGAGAAAATAAATGTTTTAAAAAAATTCTCTCCGAAATTAACATTGAGTAAAAAAATTATAACTATTCAATCGTTGACAACAGAGCAACCAAATTGGAGATTAGCATAAATAAAAGAGCCTTTGTTTGTCGATATGCTGATTTTGAAAGAAATTTGTTGCAAAAGGGCCGTATTGATTTTTTCCAACGACCACGGAAGAAATAGCCAAAGTCGACTACTTTAAATGGAACACTCTGTATACTTTTTCATGAATGAACTGCTTTTTAAGTTGTCTTTGATATTTGTTAAATATGTGTATGACTAAAGTCAATAGTTTCCGCAATAATATTTTTAGTTAGAATTATTTGTTTTTTTTCGCCCAATCCTCAAAATAAAATTAAAGGAAACAACAAACGATAACACTATTTGCATAAGATATTTAATGATTATTACCTAAATTGTGTTGTTACTTAAAAAATCAGGAATATGAAGATAAAAACGTTGATATTAAAAAATGTTATTCAGAGAGTATGCTGTTCTTTAATCATAAACACACTTAACACAGTTGCCATGCCAATAACTATAACAGGCGACATATTTCGGTTTGTATTTGACACATTATCGTTTTAGCTTTGTCAATAAGGCTCAAAATCAAATCGAAAATGTCACGTTCTCTAAATAACGAGCTGGTTGATATAGTTTTCATTCTCGGCGAATGTCTACGGAACCCGTTATTGGCTACGCACGTGTACAAAGGTAGGAATCCTTATAGACGCCATCCAGAAATAGCAGAATATTGAAAATTTTCTTCCAAGATTCGTCACCTCGGGGGGAGTGTGGCATATTCAAAACTTTCCCGTGAAAGATTAGTCCTTAGTGAGCAGAATAAAGAAATAATAATGACAGCCTTGGTTGAAGACCCAAAAAGAAGTGCTAAGCAAATTGGGGAAATTTCAAAATTGAGCAGTACTATTAGCGTACTATTAGAAGCGTCCATTTTGGTCCATACCGGTTTCAAAGGCACCAGATACTTATTGGGTGACCGTTTAAGTCGTTTGGGTTTTTGTAGTTGGGTCAATGAAAAATTGGCCAATTAAAGACACGTTTTTAATAATGTTTTATTATTCTGATATAAATCCACATGTGACAAGGGAAGTGGACCGTCAGCATAGATGGTCACTAAACACGTGGGGTGTTCAATATGTAGTGGGGCCATATTTTTTCGACATTTAAACTCTCCAATTTATTACGATTTTTTAAGACATGATTTGCCGATCTTACTTGAAGGCATCTCTTTGATGATGCGTCAACGCGTGTGGTTCCAGCATAACGGTGCTCCTGCCCACTACGGAATTGGAGTAAGAAACTTCTTAAACGATGAATATCGTCAAAATCGATTGGAAGAGGTGGGCCCATGAATTGACCACCCCGATTACCTGACATAACCAAACCCGGCTTTTTTCTATGTGTATGTGTAAAAGAACGTGTATACCAAGAACCGCCTACAACTTCAGACGATATGAAAAACAGGATAAGTGAAGCATTCAGGTGAATCATGCCTGCAATCTTGGAAAATGGTAACACAAGTTTTTCAAATCGAGTAAGGCAGTGTTTAGAAAATAATGGTGGGTTGTTTGAAATTATTTTAAATTAATGTTTATTGTTTTGTCTTTTGTACTGTTCGTTTTTATGTAAGTTGGTTTAGTAATGATTGTTGTTCATCAGCAAATAATAATAAGTAAATATTTTATTTATATTAGTTTTATTTTGAGGATTGGGCGAAAAACAAAATAATTCAAACTAAGGTTATTATCGCGGAAACTAGATATCAGACGTATTGAACAAAAAACAAAGGCAACTTAAAAAGCAGTTCATTCAAATAAATATATACAGGGTGTTCCGTTTAAAATAGTCGGCTATTGCTATTTCTTCCGTGGTCGTTAGAAAAAAAACGGTACGGCCCTTATGCAAAAAATTTCTTTCAAAATGAGCATATCGTTCAATAAAAGGCTCCAATTTCGTTGCTCTGTTGCCAACGATTGAATGTTTATGATTTCTTTGCTGAATGTTAACTTCGGAGAGAATTTTTTTAAAACATTTTTTTTCTCCTAAACGAGTGGACTTAAGTAGGTTAAAGGTCAAATAAACGTGGCCTAGAATCGAATGTGGATTTAAAGACTATTAAAATTTATAGGGTGTTCCATTTAAAATAATTGAGTACGATCCTGTACAGATGAAACCGGAAGCCGTGCAGGGCTCAAACAATTTTTAGGTTGTAAACAAGAGACCTTTTCTATTCTGTACCTTTTCTGTTCAAGTTTGTGGTATCGTTTCTGGTTCTTTTGCGGCTCTATTTTCAATCAAATTGATTTCTAACCAACATAATAGGAGAATTCTCAATTTAAAATAGAGAATGATATGCTTTTAACGATGCGTTTTGGAAGATGCATTAATCTTAAACCATGAGCGGTAGTAAATGACACATTACGTAATACTTTTTAATCTACGCCAGTGTCATTATGACATATTTATCATCTTCATTTGGGTGTCATTATGGCCTTCATAATAGCACCCAGTGACATTATGAACTAATAATAACACGCAAATTTTAAAATAAAAAACAGACAAAAAGAAAGTTAGTTACAACTTTTACTTCATTATAAAATCTTTACCAACATTTATTTATTGTAAACATTAATTATAAAATCTGTACAATTTGTTAAATTCAGTCCATTAGTGCGTGAAACTCATGTAAAGCACAAAAGTGAACGCAAATAATGACATTGTCAAAATAAAATTGCAACAATCAACAAGCGCGGTTACTATAATATCGACCAATATGGGCACTTAATAATTTTGAATTTTTATTTACAAAACGTTTCTGATATTGTAAACAAATCGAATCTATGCAAAGAAAATCTATTTGGACTGGCGTAGATTAAATTTTGAATGATACACGTTCGATATGAACTTCGTAATGAAACTTGTGTAAATAAACCACTCGGCTAACGCCTCGTGGTTTAACTTTACACGCGTTTCTTTATGACGTTCATATCGAACTAGTATCATTAATAACTATAATGACATCAATTACATCAATGCAACTTTTGGAGGGTAACATTTATCAACTATCTCAACAAAATTCAGACCTTTAAGGTCTCCACGGTAAATTGAAAGTTCTCTTTGTGCCTTGCTAACACCACAAGCAATAATATATGGAAATCTTGATATTTGAGTAAATGAAAATTTAATTGCAAGTATAGACAATAACTTTCTTATGTACTATAACTAGTGTTCCTATTTTCGGTGCTTCGTGATTTTATTAATTTGATGGATCCCATGAAATACACAATTTGTTCTAATACGGAACACTAACTCCACACACAATGACATACTAAGGTAGAACTGTGTCAGTAAACAAAAGACTAGAAAGCCTAGTCATCAAAAAACAATTTGCACACGACGTTGCAATTAAGTTACATTAGTTAGTGCTTCAAACATTGTACCTACGTCTAAACCTTCTAGAATCTATGACAATACGCTTGAGTTCTAATAGATCGCTGCAAAACTAGTACTGGAGAACTTCATACTAGCCTTTTACAACGGAAGGGGGATATGCGAGCGAACGGGCGCACCTGAAACGAGTTTTCTACCATAGGATTGGATTTCCGTGCGAGCGGGGTCCCCTGAAACCAGTTCTGTATCTCAGGCTTAACAAGCCTGTGGTGTCGTTTTTAGTTCTATTCCGGCTCTATTTTCAACCAAATTTATTTCTAATCAAAATAAGACGACAATTGTTGAAAAGGTTTTATTGAAAATGTATTGATGCATAATTATATGACATAATTTTTATTGAAACAAGTATTTTGCCATTAAAACAAAGAATGATATTCTTTTAATGATGCAGCTTGAAAGATAGATTAATACTAAACAATGAGCGATCGGAAATGGCACATTACGTAATACTTCTGACGATATTAAGGTTAAATGTAACTTTCATTTACGTACCCACCATTAATACTTTATAGCGAGTTGTACTACATTCTTTCAGTGTTTTAAATCCCAGTTATTGGAGAGTTAGTATACATTTTTAGTTAGACAAAGACAAGATAGGCGCCTTATCTTAAAAATTATTAAAGACAAAGTTTGGTGCAATTGTGTTTGAATTGTTTTATGTTAGCTAAAAAACTCCAGAAACTAACTATTCGACTATCAAACAAAGGCAAATACCTCAACACACTAAACAAGCAACTAATTCATGCAAAAAAAACTGGTAACAAACAAACATATGCGTACAAAGGACCAAATCAAGGAAACTAACACCCAAGTTACTTTAACACACAAACATACCCCCATAAACACCCAAAGGCTTGCGAAACGGTTACAAAATCGCCACAGTTGAGCAAAGTTTACTCCAACGGTACAAGATACCGTGGCTAAAAACAGCTTAGTCAATAAGCAAATTCCCAAACAAGCAACAAAGCATACCGAAGCAACTATCAAAATATAATACCAAACAAGGAAATACGCAAACAAAACATGTAACAAATGTACCTAAACACTCAATATGCAAACAAAAAGACTAGCAATCAGGTAAACGCCCAAGCACAAAACATGTAAACCCCGTAAAAATACACACACAGTTACCAAGACAAAAAAACTAGCCAACAAACACCCAAATACAATAAACATAAACAAAACAAGCAAGAAAACATACCAAAATAGCTGAAACATGCAACAAGGAACAACCCAAACGTCCAAATCAATAAAATTAAACAAACTATTTAACATGCAAGCAGGTACACAAGCACTTAATCACAAATAAACTAACCAATGCAAACATCCAATCGCGCCAAATAAACAAGAACAGGGAGTAATAATAACAATAATAATAATAATTGTCTTTATTTCAAATTTTAGAATACAAGCAGAAAGACAAAAAAACATAATTCTTAATAACAATAATAATATTAGAGGAGTCTAGATTAAATTAAATTCGGACATATTGGAATTACAAGGCAGCATAGCTGCTCTTCCATTTAACCTTGGTTTTTATTTTGTAAATTAAGTAAGTAAACATGAAAAGCGTTCTTTAATTATATATAAAAAGAAACCTTACAGACGGATAAACAAACACGTGGACAAACAAATGCGCTATCATTCAAACACAAAGAAACTAGTAAATAAGTAAATACGCAAACATGTACTCAAACCAGATCCACCATTTGCGCGTAACACTTTTTTTGATTACATAATAAGTATGGGTTACTATTGTTTCCAAAATTTTGTCAGCAACCCTCCGATGAACCTTGCTTTATTCGATAAAACACAGTAAAGCATAAGTGTGACCTACCGGCAGGTCAGGCTTATTCGTCGAAAAACATACATACGCCCCACCGGTGGTGGGTTTGTTAATGTAAGTTTTTGTTGTGAACCTTACATTGGTCGTATATTTTTTTGTACTATTAATTTGAAAAAGTATTCTAATAATGGGGGCCCTTATACTCTTTCATAAGGCAGCTACAGGCTCTTGCCCCTTACCGGGCGACCTGATTGTTTGTGAGGCCATCTAGGTGTGTATTTTTAAAACTAATGAATGTTTTCTGTGATAGAGGTTGATCTTGGCTCCACCTAGTAGAATATTTTGACTTAGCCCCACTACAGTGGCCCCCTTGCTTGTTTGTTTGTTTGTGGCGTCATATAACAACGTATTTTTGAAAAAGTTAATTTAAAATTTCTGTAATAGGATCTAATCGTGGTACCATCTAGCGGTATATTTTAAAAGTAACGGAAGACGGGTAAATCTAAAGTAGATGTAAACGTCTGTAATTGTTATGAAGATAAAACTTGTCCTGGAATCATACCTGTATTGCAATTTCAAAGTAGTTTTCTAATGGTAGGACTTCATACCAACTCATAGAATACCGTTAAGGTTCAAAAACTTGTCCTGGGGTGTTAGCCGCTGCAGCGCATCAGGAGTTTTTCTCGAGGTCAACTTTCACATACCGAGGTAAAAAATTGCTGTGGTTAAACAACTTCACTAAGGATGCGAGAAACCATGTCTAAAACAGCTGCTGCACAAATAGACGAATTACTGTTAAAGATAAAAAGTTTAAAATGGGATCTTGAAGTTTATGGTGATCAAAGAAGGATCTGAATAAACGCTACACAGATGGTTCAAGAGATTGGCGTAACTAATAAAATATGTAATAGTACAAACACTGTAAAAGCTATGAATAAATAAACAATACAGTGACGCAGCCCCGAAACAAAATAAACTAACAAGCCGCTCCAAATACGTCAAACAAGCAAGAAAAACAGCGCAGTCTGATCTAATGGAATATTTTTAAAATAATGGAAGATTAATGTAATTGAATAGATCAGTATTAGCTATCGCAAACCAAATTAATTAGAGACGCAGTGTTAGCGAATAAATACATTGCGTAAGATGTTAATTAAAATCACTATCTTCGATTAATTGTCTATCAAACTTTTCAAGTAACCCGTCAGCAGCGAAAACCCTTTATATATTTTCAGTTGAAAATAATAATTACTGATAAAGCAGTTGCTGTATTGTCCACAATCGTTTGACCATTTTCAATAAGGAGTTTGTGTGCGACAATTGAAGATACAAGTCTAAGACGCTGATTTCATTTGCCCCCAGGCGTTTGTCAATTTTCGATAAGGACTTTGTGTGTTGCAATTTGTTTGTAAAACGAAGGCCGCTTTGACAAATGTTAGTTTCGAATCTATACATTGTGTAAGATGTTAATTATAATCACTACCTTCGATTAATTGTCTAGTAAACTCTTCTTATAACCTGTCAGTGGAAAAAGCCAATTACATATTCTCAGTTGAAAATAACGATTGCTGTAAAGGTAATTGTGGTATTTTTGGTGCGGCAAGATTCAAGTTGCCAGTCTAAAATTTTGATTTCAGATGTTGATTTGGAGAGTCATACAAAGGTGCTAAGACGAAATTGACCCCAGGCGTTTGACCACTTTCAATAATCTAAATTTTCTATCTTTACTGCCTTTACCATAATTGATTAAATTATTTCTTTTACCGTATGTATTTTTCTAGTTTATCAAAGTTCTAAATAAACCTACTAGTGCCATCCATGCTATGTACGTGGGTTCTGGTTAGCTTCAAATTCCTACATTTTACAGATATCTGCTACTTTGCCGAATAACCACTAGATAGTGGTACCATTAAATAAGTTTCATGTTATTAACAATTCTTTCTTGAAATGCATATGGATAAAATTTTGATTATAACCAAATTTGATAGGACAATTCGGTTGAATACCTTTTTCCTAAGGTGTCGTCTTTCTAAAACGGTCATTTTGTGTGGTGTGAATACATTTTAGATAAATTTCTCTGGTTGCTGTTTTCTTCGGTGGATAACAACTTTTTATATGAGAATTTTTCAGAGAAAATATTTCTTTACTTTGTAAAGTAATATAATCGCTATTGATTCGGATGTAAAAAAATGTTACTTGCACAAAAAGTTGGTAAGTTTGCAATGCTTCTTTCAACTTAGTTGTAATTAGAATCTTTCTTTCAAGCTTAAAATACGATAATTGAATACTGTTTCTTAAAAGAACTATAATTTAACTAGATCGTGTTAAATCATCACATAGAGCTCGTCTTCGGTCTAAAGAGGTAAAACAACGTTATATGAATGAATTGCTATTATATCCCTCACAATCTTTTCAGCTTCTTTTCTTTATTGGTGCGTTAAGATTGTACCTTTTCGTCTCGCTTTTGGTTTTGCGATGATGTTCTCTTAACTGGGACTGCTCGTAAATGACTGGTAGCTGTGCTTCAATTACTTTTGTCTCGTTATCTTTGATGTTACATTGTCACTGGAGATTATGATGATAGAATTTAAGCTGTACTAACTAAGGCTCAAGTATTCGTTCAACACAAGGTCAGATTATTCTATTATCGCATGTACTAATAAACATTGTATTGCAGAGTTTACTTTCGAACCAATCATACGTTATACGCTGCCTTCAGCAGGGATCACTACAGAATCTACACAAAAGTGCATTTAAATTAACCATATCAATGTCATATTTATATCCGAATCCATTAAACTATCGTAAAGATTTCACTGAAGTAGAACTGTTATAATTGGGTCAAGCCATTAGCTAATATTTTGTGCATATACTTTAACCAAATTTAGAGTAATTATTACTGAACTTTTACATAAAGCACCCAGTGTTGCATTATCATCTAGCATCCATCTTAGATATTACTTTACTGTTTACGTTACCGTGCACAGTAGCAGAAACTCAAAATATTGTTTTAATACCGGTTGTATACGTCGCATTATTTACGTATTTAGGTCAAACGTTCGCACGGTATACCATGTGATTTTTTTTTTTTTTTTTTTTTTGGGTAAGCATCGGCTACTACGGCCATTAGCATTTAACAATTTTTAAATTTATATTTTGTGTAAAGACCACACCTCTTTAGGTACGTTAACAATCGATTAATTCCGGTTACGTTATCTTCAAAAATTGAAACAAATGAATTTGGTATGTTTAACTCTGTTCTTAAGCCCTCATATAAAGGGCAATCTAGCATTATATGGTGTATACTAATTTGTAAGTTACATAAATTGCATGTTTGTGGTCTCATCTTTCCTAGCAGATATAAATGTGTGAGGTTTTGTGACCGATTCTCATTCTAGTGAGTACGACTTCCTCCCTTCTTGTTAAATGATGTCTGTTTTGCCAAGGGTGAACTGATTTTTTTATTTCTTTTAACTGTGTCTTTGCGTTATCCCATTCTATTTGCCAGAGTTCATTTAGCTTTGTTTTTATGTGCCGTCTTAGATCATTGGGTTGTACAGGAATGTTGTCTATTTCTATCTCATTGCTTCCCATACGAGCTGCTCTATCCGCACATTCGTTTCACAATCCCGACATGGCTAGGTACCCACATGATTGTTACACACTTCCCATCATTACCCATGCTGTGCAATATTGCCTTAATCGTGTTTTCTAGAGGGTCTTTAGATAATTCATTGTTCATGAGGGCCGTAATTACGCTCATTGAATCTGTACATATCAAGCTTGAGTGAATGTTTACGTGGTTAATGTATAATGTGGCTTGAAAACCGCATATAGCTCAGCTGAAAACACGCTGGACAGTGGGTTATGCCCAGTGATGACCTTGGTTTTCAGTATAAATGGCACTACCAACCCCTTAGATGTTTTTGAACCATCGGTGTATACTATTCTGTTATATTTCAGTTCGTGTGTGATATTGTGAAACATTCTTTTATAAACTTCAGTTGATGTGCTTTTGGGTAGTTTGCAAGGTCCAAGCGGTAGGTAATATTGGTTACGTCCCACGGAGGGTGTTCTATTATGGATTGCCCAAACAGTGGTGGTAAGTTAATGCTTAGTTCTTGAGCTTTCAATAGGGTTCGTATGATGGTTGGCTTTTGTTCTGGTTGGTTTGGATTGATAGCATTCTAGCATTTCTTTATTATGTAATGTTAGGTAATTTACATGGTTAGGCACAGTTAATATTTTTACTATATAGTTGAATTGCAATCTAAGTCTTCGGAGTTTTAATGGTGGGACGCTACAATCTGAGTCACAGATTGATAGGGCTGGTGCGGAATGCACCATTTACCATTCTTAGACCACTTACGTGGATTCTGTCTAGCCGGTTTAGGTGAGACTGTCGTGCAGATGAGTACACTACATGCATAATCCATAACTGAAAGTACCAATGCTTTGTATAATAGGAGCAGTGTATTCTATCTCCACCCCAGGTGATACCTGACATACATTTAATAATGTTTAATTTCTTTTACATTTTGTTTCCAACGTTTGAATATGCTCGTGGAAGTATAATTTTTGATCAAAAATTACGCCAAGGATTTTGATGCTTTTTGAAAATCAATTTTAATATCCTTAATGAAAAGCACAGGGTCTTCGTGTTCCTGTCTGAGTCTACAAAATGTATAGCAGTGGTTTTAGAAACTGAGAAACGAAAACCTGTGCTCTCTCCTACCTGTACTAAATTGTTAATCCTGTTTTGCATCGTAGTTTGAGATCTTCTATGCTAGTAGACATGTAGAACAAGGTCAGATCGTCTACGTACAAGCAGCCTGCATTGGGGTTGTACACTTTCGATTAAATCATTGATTGCTATTAAAAATAGAGAACAGCTTAAAACAGATCCCTGAGGAATGATTTTAAATTTATGGTTGTTAGGTTTAAGAACAAATTTTCTTTTAGTATGGATAAGAGTGTTTGGATCGTTAGGATCTAATTTTACTTGATTAGTTACTCTTACTTACATGTATCCTAGGATTAATATAGTAAACTGAACAAGCTTCTCAGGTTATTTAGATAATTGGATTATAAAAACAATCAGTTACGTACTTGTCGTGTGTGAGACCTTAGCGACATGCAGTCCACACAATCATAGTACACATAATAACTGTTACCATGTAAGTTAACATAATATCCAGCTGTTAACAAATTATATACATATTAAGTTCTATCGAATGGAATTCATAACCCCTGTAGCTCAGTTGGTATAGCACTCTTCTAGTCAACGAGAGGACATGGTTTCGAATCCCATTCTGGGGAATCTTTTTATGTATATAACATTTTTCTAGTTTATATATATATATATATATATATATATATATAAATTATTAATATATAGTTATTTGACGAATATTTAATAATTTTTTTTTCTCTTTTTTTTCTTCACTATGGTACGTGTGTCAATAAAAACGTACAATAAGTATCAACATTTTCCATATATTTCGAATACGGTTGTATTCATCGTCAGTGGAATTTAAGATTATTTGTCATAGTAGTCAATTTTAATATTAATTTTAGTTCTTTCATTGTTAAATTCCACTGACGATGAATACAACCGTATTCGATATGTATGGAAAATGTTGATACTTGTTCGTTTTATTGACACACGTACCATAGTGAAGAAAAAAGAGAAAAAAAATTATTAAATATTCGTCAAATAACTATATATTAATAATTATATATATATATATATATATATATATATATATATCTATATATATATATATATATATATATATAAATATATATATATATATATATATATATATATATATATATATATATATATAAACTAGAAAATGTTATATACATAAAGATTCTGAATGATCTGAAACCATGTCCTCTCGTTAACAAAAGAGTGCTATACCAACTGAGCTACATTATGAATTCATTCGATAGAACTTAATATGTATATAATTTGTTAACAGCAGGATATTATGTTAACTTACATGGTAACAGTTATTATGTTACTATTATTGTGTGAACTGCATGTCGCTAAGGTCTCACACACGACAAGTACGTAACTGATTGTTTTATAATAATAGCTATGAGTAAATTTTTAAATAGTATCCTTGGTTATTTGATTGAATAAGCATTCGTGATTATATATATATATATATATATATATATATATATATATATATATATATATATATATATATAATTTTATTTTCTTTCTTTCTATGAGTGTGTCAATAAAAGAACAAGTATCAACATTTTCCATACATATCGAATACGGTTGTATTCATCGTCAGTGGAATTTAACAATGAAAAGAACTAAAATTAATATTAAAAATTGACTACTATGACAAATAATCTTAAATTCCACTGACGATGAATACAACCGTATTCGAAATATATGGAAAATGTTGATACTTATTGTACGTTTTTATTGACACACGTACCATAGTGAAGAAAAAGAGAAAAAAATTATTAAATATTCGTCAAATAACTATATATTAATAATTTATATATATATATATATATATATATATATATATATATATATATATATATATACTGTCTCTTGAATTTCTGGACATAGAATTCATGTTAAAATAAACTATTGTAAATATTGGCTCTAATTATTTTACAGTAAAATGTCAAATGTAAACTACTTAAGGAAAAAAGGCTGCTTCTGATGTTACAATTGCATTTACATTTGGTTCATCCGTTTTCGAGAAATTTAGGAAAAACTTAAGGGCTTTTTCGTAACTGGTCAAGGTTGCTTTGCTTTAGACAGACAATGCTAACAATAATTATTAATTGTCATTGTAAATCATTCATTGTTCAAAAACAATTCATTCATCATTAAAACTTTATTTGGGACAGATTATTACTTTTTAAAGAAAAAATTGTTTATAAAAATGAATTATTAGACCATTGAAGAAAAAGTAAAATTTATTGAATGGCATTACTCTGGCAATTCACTTAGAAATAGTAAAAATGATGATTTTTTGTTATTTATTTTCCAATTTTCATAATTAATTTGTTTATTTAGAATATCATCTTCTTGTTTATAACAGACTTATTTTATTTGTGCTCCTTATTGTATTTATCCTGACACTTACATGGCTTATTAACGTTACCGGTTACGAAAAAGCCCTTCAGTTTTTCCTAATTTTCTCGAAAACTGATGAACCAAATGTAAATGCAATTGTAACATAAGAAGCAGCCTTTTTCCTTAAGAAGTTTTACATTTGACATTTGCTGTAAAATAATTAGGGGAGCCAATATTTACAATAGTTTATTTTAACATGGAATTCTATGTCCAGAAATTATAATATATATATATATATATATATATATATATATATATATATATATATATATATATATATATATATTATCAGAAATCTTCCTTTTCAGGTTTATGGCTGAAAGATCTTTCAACGTATCAGAGAGGGGCATTACGTTCTTTTGTGGTTATTTATAAATTTATAAGTTGATCTTTTAGAAGTAAAATCTCGCATCTTGCCCTCGTCAGTATTAATCTTGAAAACATATGTTAATTACAAATTTTTATTGTTTCATATCGTGATACTAGGATAAGGCTGCATGGTCGGTGTGGATGCATAAATTATCCAGTCTTTGGGGAAACGTAATCAACGTCCCATTGTAATAAATTTCTGTTCTTGCTTTCTAACTAACCTAACCATCTGTTTACTTTTTATCAACGCTTCAAAACACCCACGCGATCCGACTGATCTGCGGTCTCAGGACCGTACGACTGAGTTACTATTAGAGCTAACTACTTTCTTCCAATTTTATGTGAGGTGGTAGGTTAGACACGTGGCAACTTTCTAATCTTACACAAATTTTCTTGGAATTTCGAACAACCCTCGCTATCCTGTACAGTAATGTATTATCTGCTTCAGCACAGATGACGTTCGTATTAATTTAATCTCAAACAATTTGTACGTAACTAACAAGGATAGAGCTGTCCCGTCATTTCTTATTAAATGAAATACTAAATTGATTTCTTTCTTCCACACTATTTCTAATATATTGTAACGATCTTTGTCATGGCAATTTGGCAGGAAGGGTCACAGCTTTTGCAGACGATACATTACTCACATATGTAGGGGATACTTGGGACGATATACGTATTAAAATGAGCGACGATATAAAAGATTTGAATGCATGGTTTAAGAACAACAAACTGACGCTTAACGTTGATAAAAAAAATGTTATGTACTTCAACTTATCAACAATAATAATAATAACTGCATTCAACATTTATCCTGCACCTGTCCCCCAGTTTGCCAAGTTAAAACTCAAAAATATCTAGGGGTTATTTTAGATACTAAACTAACATGGAAATGGCATATTCATAATTTAAACACAAAATTATACGCCACAGCTAGAAAAATATATGCATTAAGAAAGGTTGTAACCTCACATGTCTTAAAACTGATATATTATTCATATATACATTTTTTTAATATAAGTGACGCTCATACTTCTCAAAGGCAGAACCCTTACGAAATTACTACCAGGAGTGCCATCAAAGAACACAAGAAACTACCAAAAGTAAATAAAGCACTTTTCCAAAAAAGTGCGTATGTCTAGGAACAAAACTATATAATGTTCTACCTAGTTTCCTCAAAAAGGTAAAGTTAACAAAAAAACTATTAAAAAGCTTGCAAAAGTGGATGTTAAGTAACATACCTCTTTTAAACAAGGTATTAGTAATTATAAAATAAATATCACTGAAATACGGTTTTGAAACAGTCATGTATAACCTTTTTCCTCTCTTTTATTACTACATTGGGCCAAGCTCCAGTTATAAAATAATAAATAATATAAACGTTGACTTAAACTGATTGGATAGCTATACTCTGGGCTGCATGCGTAGTGCATGCAGAACCATTTTCCATGAAAGCCTATAATATAAATAATTATTTACTTTAGGTATATACGGTGTTAATACACATGTATTGTACTCTGGGAATAAAACGTATTATTATTATTATTATTTACCTAAATTTAAAACAAAAACATGATAATGACGTCACAAACGGTTTCTCTGCTGAAACTTGAAACAGACAAAATGCTCGTTAACAAACACTATTTGGTTTGATAAAAAAAACTTGCGGGTTACTTACACAAATACTTAGATATTAAACCACTTAATTTTTTTTTCTTTTTGTATGTATTAATAAGTCATAATTATTATTACAAGTATATTTTATACGAATACAAGAAACTGAATAATCAATATATTTTACAGACCTTATAGTATATGCCTTTAATAAGTACGCCACTGACCTGTCGCTGCCCAATGATTTATTATTCTCTGATATTCTCGGACGTACTATACCTTTATCATTTTGAAGTCGTGAACTGTAAGGTTACTATTTTTAAATTACCTTGTTTTACGAAAACTGTAAATATTTCTTTGCCAAATGTGTTTAAATCAAATTTTCTCTTCCACTTAATACATTTAATATCAAAAACAAAAAAAGAACAGCGTTATTTTATACATTGTAAATTCAAAGCTTATGTTCTGTATCCGTTAACATACAATCAAGAAATAAAACCCTCAAATTTCCTACACTTTTAGCTTTTATTTATACACCAAAGGGCTTTTTTTGTAAGGTTTATGATTTTACATAAGGAGATCAAAAGAAAATGATAGTGTTTACAAGGCCATTTAATCAAAGAGTGCTTTTACTTCTTTATTGCGTCATGAGAAGCCAAGCATGTAGATAAAAAACGCTATGTATTAATTTTAAATACAAAAACGAAGGCAAAGTATGACCTAAAGGATGGTTGTAGCAAAGAATAATATATCACGTATCGCAAAAATCTTACGAGTGTTAACGTGCCAGCATAATGTTAGTTGCCTAAGCGTTCCTTGATATTCTCTTTCCCTGCTAGAGGCTATTAACCTCTAATCCAGAAAATGAGCGCAGCTTTCCTTGCGTTTGCGAATCTTCATTCCTTATCTGTTGCAATTCGAAACTAATGCATTTAAATTTATGTTTTGTCTACGTACATCTTTATCGTATTATTACTATTATTTTTGTATTAGTGCTCTGCCAATACTCCTAATTTTCTTTGTTCCGAAAATATATCCTTCATACCTGTTTGTAACGTTTGTAATTGACAATAATATTTATTTATTTTAGTTTTTAAATTAAAATTTATTGCCGTGTTTAAAATTCTGTTATTGGAATTGACTATGCCGCATTGAAAGAAATACGAATATTTCGGTTGCCAGGATAATAGAGCAAATTGTGGTTATAGAGGTGTGGTAATGTACTGTTATTTAATTTTGTATATGTTCTTTGTTTATAGTAAGATTGGATAAGAAAAATAAAAAAATAAAACAATGCAATGGCCAACCTGAAAAGTTTAATTTTAAACAGAAGGCCTCGGTCTGTTTCTATCAAATTCAAATGTAATTAATTATTCATTAAAAGTATAACTATAATAAATTAATTATTATTAATTTTATGAAATACATAAATAAGTTTACCTCGAGTAGGATTTGAATCTACGACCTGTACTCTGCTAGAGTACCGTGCTAACCAATTGCGCTATCGAGATTCAAGCCCCAATAGATGTAAATTTTGTCTTTATGTATGTAGAACTGATGTAAATTCTAAAATGAGATTAAAATCATAACAAAACTTATAATAATATAACTATAATAATTATAAATGCATAAACAAAATTAAGATGCTTTAGTAAATTCATATTTCTGGAAAGCATGAAAGTGCTTTGTAGCATTAGGAAATGGAAAGCGTTGCAATTCATAAAGTATTATAAGCTGAAATTTCTATTAACTGAATTTAAGTACATTGAGAAAATTTGCATCGTTTAAATTGTAACGTTGGTAATTGGACATAACGAGTGAAAATTCGGTCACGGAAAATTACCTTTATCTTGAATGCGCGTGATATTTGCTTTTGACATTTCCCTACAAATTACTTTAATCCAGTAGATTCAAACAATAGTTTTCATCAAAGGTTGGAAGGTAGAATATTTTTTTTTGTTATTACAATTTAAAACAAAGAAGTCGTACAATTTTTTATACTTAATATGTTTGCATTTTTTAATATTCTTAACTACGCTTCAATCTAATATTGTAATGAATAAACCGTTTTATATATATATATATATATATATATATATATATACAGGGTCCGCCTTTGGGAGCTGATCCTATGAGTATCTGCTAAACCAAACTTGCTATAATTTTGAAAATTTGGTGACAGGGTAATGATGTTAGGGCTAACTCATCTAAAATATTTTCACGTTCGTACCACTTCCGGTTATACCGGAAGTCGGTAGTTAGCCGCTTATTTTAAATGAAACACCCCGTATATTAATACATTTTTGGATTCTATGTCGAATTTTAAGGTAAGGTTGTTAAATAAACTAGATACGAAATTTAAGTCGTTTTAAAAAAACATTTTCTAAAAAATTGACAGATGCGGTCTTGGTAATAACTCGTTAATTGTTCTGTTCCTGTGAAACAATTTGAATAAAACTTTGAGGTGTTGTAGGCAAATGTTTATTGCAACAGTCTGCAAAAAATGACATTTGTATTTTCATTAAAATAAAATTATGAATGTCTAAACTTAACTATCAAAAAATGCAAGTTACTCAAAAAAATCAAATGGAAACCCCTATTTTTTATTACTCAGATCGATTTATCGTCAAAAATTAAGGTAACTTTGTTTAAAACTTTATTTGCTTAAACGCAACAGTTTCATACTTATTATCAAAAAAGTCCCAATTTTAAAATTTGTGATAAAAATGAGCTACATACTTAAATCTAGTATTTCTTGTTCGTGGTCACCATGGAAACCAAATAATTGAGAAATGAGATAAAGAAAAATATTTGGATAAGTTACTGCAAAAAATTATAAAAATTGATAATTTTGTGATTCAAAAGTCATTTTTGCCAAATAGAAATGTTCTAAGTCATTTTTTTCAAATTCGATATACAACATAAGTGTAAAAATTTAATACTTAGAGTAAATCGAAAAAAACTACTTTTTACTGCGGATCATTACACGATAAAGATACTTATTTATTTTGTTTTTCTGTTGTAGTCACTAATTTAATAAAATTGTTGACAGTTTGTGTTTTTCTTGATGAAATGGCTCGACTTGAATATTCTAATACAAATTATTTGAATTTAATTTTAATTCACGGAGAATGTCACAGAGTTGTAAAACGAACAGTAAGAACATTTATCGAACGCTATCCTGAGCGCCCCCGACCATTAGCAGATACAATAAGACGTGTGGTTCAAAATTTGGAACAGTTTGGCACATTTAAACACTCTGCGCCTCGCAAAAAAACTGCTATTGATAACGAACAGAATGAAGTTTTAAGTTTAGGATATTTCCGTGCCTATCCTTGTAATTCCATAAACGACGCGAAAACAGATATTGGCTTAACGCCAATAACTATCAGAAGAATTCTTAAGAAACATAGTTTAGACCATACTGTTTACAATTAGTTCAACATTTGAAAGAAGCGGATGTCTTGAAACGTACCGAATTGTGAAACAATTTTGCTCAAAATACAAGAAATTCCTAATTTTTTGAGTAATATCATATGGACGGACGAATCTAAATTTACGAAAAATGGCATATTTAATCGCTGAAATTCGCATTGCTGGAATAACGAAAATAGCAATCCAATTCGCGAATGCCATTTTCAGGAACTTTGGAATTTTATTAAATTTTATTAAACACTCGCATTCAACCCCGATTAAATCTAGAAAGGGAACATTTATGGTACCAACAAGATGGTGCGCCCCCTCACAACAACAACGCTGTTTCCATGAAACTTTATCAAATTTTTGAAGTGGTTGGTTTGCCAATAATGGTCCTTTCCATGGCCACCTAGGTCACCTGATCTTACGCCAATGGATTTTTATCTTTGGGGTCAAATTAAAAATATTGTTTGTGCTACACCACTAACGACTAAAGAAGATTGCATTGCAAGAGTGCAAAATGCCTTCAATTCTCTTTCTCCACAAGAAATACAAAGGGCTACAAATGAAGCCGTTTTTAAGACGGGTTCAACAATGTCTTGCGTCTAACGGGTAACATTTTGAACATTGATTGTAAATTAATTTACATTTGATCACGAGCAAGAAATACTAAATAAGCGACTTTATCGTGTAAGAATGCACTGATAAGTATGTAGTTACTACCTCCGCAGTAAAAAGTAGTTTTTTTCGATGTACTCATAAAGTATTAAATTTTTACACTTATGTTGTATATCGAATTTGATAAAAACGACTTTTGGATCACAAAATTATCAATTTTTATAATTTTTTGCAGTAACTTATTCAAATATTTTTCTTTATTTCAATTCTCAATTATTTGGTTTCCATGGTGACCACGAACAAGGAATACTAGATTTAGGTATGTAGCTTATTTTTATCACAAATTTTAAAATTGGGACTTTTTTGATAATAAGTATGAAACTGTTACGTTTAAGCAAATAAAGTTTTAAACAAAGTTACCTTAATTTTTGACGTAAAATCGATCTGAGTAATAAAAAATAGGGGTTTCCATTTGATTTTTTTGAGTAACTTGCATTTTTTGATAGTTAAGTTTAGACATTCATAATTTTATTTTTATGAAAATACAAATGTCATTTTTTGCAGACTGTTGCAATAAACATTTGCCTACAACACCTCAAAGTTTTATTTAAATTGTTTCACAGGAACAGAACAATTAACGAGTTATTACCAAGACCGCATCTGTCAATTTTTTTAGAAAAATGGTTTTTTTTAAAACGACTTAAATTTCGTATCTAGTTTATTTAACAACCTTACCTGAAAATTCGACATAGAATCCAAAAATGTATTAATATACGGGGTGTTTCATTTAAAATAAGCGACTATGTACGAACGTGAAAATATTTTAGATGAGTTAGCCTTAACATCATTACCCTGTCACCAAATTTTCAAAATTATAGTAAGTTTGGTTTAGCAGATACTATATATACTTATATATATATATATATATATATATATATATATATATATATATATATATATATATATATATATATATATATATATATATATATATATATATATAAAACGGTTGTTGTAATATACATGTTGTCTCAGCGAGACCGTTCATTAGAAGTTTATCGGGTTGTGACCTAAATAAAAACTTGAAAATTTGAATTCTGATATAATTGATTGCGTTTTCTCCAACTAAAATATTTTCAGACTTCTAGCGCTTCCGGTTATACCGGAAGTTGCCATCTACTTCGTTATTTTCAATGGAACACTCCATATATTTTTAATCTTTTTTATTCACACTACACCATGCCCATCGATTACGGTTTTTGAGATAAAAAATATTTTTCGAAATCTTGGTAGGTGGTGGGCGTTTACAAAATGGACTGTAACTCCTATTTGGATTGAGATTGAGAGTGCGTGCATGCTTGTGTGTGTGCGTGCGTGCGCGTGTGCGCGTGTGCGTGTGTGCGCGTGTACAGGGGTGTGCGTACGCGTGCGCATGTGTGTATGCTAGTAACCACGATAACTCCAGAACGAAAACATCTACGTACTTAAAATTTTGTATTTAAACGTGTTTTCATTTGGCTTGGAGCTGATTTGATTTTGAGAGAAATTCAGTGGCGGAGAAGGGCGGAGTCAGTTTTTGGTTTTTATCAAATATGTCTAAAACAGCTGCATATTTCAAAGATATAAGAATACCTAGATATAGACCATAAATATATCGATTAATTATATTCTATGCAATTTTTTAATACGACGCGTAATTTAGCGGGACAAAAAATTCCTAAGGTAGAAGTGTTAGTTCAAATTTTTTCAAATTTCTGAATAACGATAATAGTAGTAATATAAGGCCGGAGCTCAAGGACGTTTGAGGCATGCTTTTGGGTGAGAGAATTTTTGGAGCAGGTCAAGTAATATAGGACCGGAGCTACTCCACTTCAAGGTCACTCGTGGTGACTTTCAAGACTAAATAGAGGTTACACTTTCGTAAGCTATGCATAAAAAGTAGGTCATGAGTTCATTGAAGGTCAGAGATAAAACTAGAAATTACTGGTATAAACAAGTTTAAACATGTTGTGATAGGTACTCCACGTCATAAAGGAACTACTTCAAGATCACTCGTGAAAAAACTAAGTAGAGGTTACATTTTCGTAAGCTATGCATAAAAAGTAGGTCATATCTGCATAGTGGGGGTAGTTTAGAGTAACAATATAAGGAAATAGGGGGTAGTGAGTGTTGTGTGTGTGTGTGTGTGTGTATAACATGTGGATGGCATACGCTCAAGAGCAATGGATCAAAGCATCCGACCTGAGAACAGCGGTGGAACGCTTGAAACAAGAATTTTCGGCATTAGTATTCGATGCTGAACATGAGGCTGTTTACGGACGAGGTGATTATAGTGAAGCGTAGTGTAACGTGTTAGTGAAAAAGTATGAAAAGGAGTAACGATATGTGAAAAGTTTTAAATTTAAAAAAATATGTGAAAATGTTTTGTAGAAGAACTTAAAGCTGTACAATTGCATCAGTTTTGCAACGACATAAAAATGGGCAGCATCTCCTGATGGTAGCAGTTATTCATCATCAGATGCAGATTAGCCTACTGTGCAATTCCCCTCTACCTTGAAAAATATATATAGAGAGACAGTTCCGGTGGAAACTATAATTCAAAAGCGTGCTCGAATCAGTAAAGATGGATCTATCTGCATTGAACAGTAGCACTTTTTGTAAACCATTCACGAATGTAAAAGAGTTTGAGGTGGGTGCAAAATATAAAGTGATTGATATCGATACAATCGACACGAAGTATGGGAAGCATATTGTCATTGAAACTGAAAACTTTAAGTGTATACTTCCTTTACGATTTTATGAATATTCAAAAGAAGATCGCATTGAAACGTTTAAACAAGGTCTGGCTGAGAAAGACGTGTACATCACCAGTGCCGGAACTGTAGGAAAGACAACGAATTTAACATTTCTGTAAAATAATAATAATAATAATAATGTATATCCATGTATAATTGTTTGAAAATAAAAACTATAAATATTTTTAATTGCAAATAGTGACTTTTATTTCTTGATTAAATGAAGAGTAGATACATCATAATGGGGAGAGTTGTTATTGATGAGACTAAAATGTAGTGTATAATATGATAGTGCGGTCCTTTGCTTATCGTAATGCAAGAAGAGGGCTGTGGGAAAATTTGGCGCTGGATAGATTACGTTTCCGTCGTAAATTAAAACAATTGGAATGCATTTTATCACCCGTACTACAAGAACAACATCGTGCTGAGGTATATCATGATAGATTTACAAGAACTGTTCTCCCCTCCACCATCATAATAATGTTATGAGGTGGGGGAAAACGTATAATAATTATAAAATATATATTTACGGTTACAAATTGATCAATTCTTGTAGTCAACACACAAGTTCATTGAAATGAATTTTAAAAGACTGAACATGGGTAGCAAAAATAGTTGTAATAATAATTTCTTCACATGTTCGTGTTGGTGTTGTAATGATGGGGATAGTTCTACCACAGCAGCTATATCTACCGAATGCTCTTCCACAACTGAAAATTTACATAACACCGCTACTGATGAACGTTTAATTGATTGTAGCTTATATGATTTATTCGAGGCCAATTCTCCAAAAACAAATGCATTGAAATTGGATACAGTATGCAGCAGCATCTTGAGGCAGTTATACGAATCGTATGTGCAAACGGACTCATTGTTATGAAAAGGCAAGATTGGGAGGTGCTACTCAAGTTTCAAACATATTTGAAATGAAATTTTTTGTTCCCAAGAAACTGAAAACCACATTGATTGGTTAAATATCAACGAGGAGACGGACATTGAATACGAGAAAAGTTCAGAATTGCTTGGTAACAATTTTACCATTTTTATAATTGGGAAGTAGTTAAAGGCGCATCATCATCAGAAAGGTTATTAAAAGCATAACAATTCAGCAAAACCACGGTCGTTACTGTACGTTAAACAAAACGACTCTGAAGAGCTTTTCAACTTAAAGGATATAATTAACTATAGGTTGGATTTACTGGAATCATACGGTCTCCCTGTTTCTTTCAAAATCTCATCGAGCAAGTCAACAACTACCGCCACTTTCGTAAGATGGAGTATGGTGATGATGAAACAAACAGCGATAACATTTATCATGACTTTGAAAATGTGTTAAATTACAAGTATGATATAAATTCTCACAATACAGTTTGTATGATGGAGCTGTTGCATTATCGACCTAGCTATTTGCTGTATCCCATATATGAATAAATAAAATATTGATAAAAAATCTGCCTGTTCTTGATCGTTACCTATAAATATAACAATTCCTCCCTTCACACAAACAATGTTAGTTTGGAAGCGGAGAAGTGCACGTGGGGGTGGTCTGATTAATACTCTCATTAATAAGCTACCCGTTGAGCTCCATATTCCAGGGTATCAGTATTGTGGTCCCGGAACTAAATTGGATAAAAGGCTTCAGCGTGGTGATACAGGTATCAACCTTCTAGACGCTCACTGCAAAGCTCACGATCAGTTATAGGGATAGTAAAGACTTGGTTAGTAGGCATCGAGCTGATTATATTTTGGAAAGAAAAGCTTGGGACCGTGTTAAGGCACCCGACGCAAAGTTAGGTGAACGCACAGAGGCTTTAGCTGTAACAGGTATAATGAAGGCAAAACGAAAGTTAGAAATGGGTGTTAGCAGAACAAAACGACCGCGTACCAGTCTATTGAAATTACATGGAATAATTAGCAAGAAAATGAAAAACAGTCCTACAACCATAAAGGCTATAAAATCAGCTCTTACATCAGCAAAACTGACTGTAAAAAGATTAGGTGGGAAGGGAAAGTAAGCGTTCCCAGAGTAATTCCGCTACCTAAAGAGGGTGGATTTTACCATTTCTTATACCGTTATTTGCGGGATTATCTGCGGTCGGTGCTTTAGCTGGAGGGCAGCGGGTATTGCAAAAGCAGTTAACGCATCTAGTAGTGCAAGGAAAATGTTAGATGAAACTTCGCGCATAATCGTACAATGGAGGCCATCGCTGTAGGAAAGAAAACCGGTGGGGTGATATTTTGAAACCCTATCGGTCAGGAGGAGGTATGGCTTTGCACTTGAAACCAATAATAATAAAAAAAAACTTCAAAAATTACCGAAAAGACCGTTGACTGATGTAGAGCTAGGAGAGCACGCAAGGAATGTACCATACTTTAGGGGTGTGTTTATGAGAGATAATATGCCAAAATTGTCATGGAATAACGAGGCTGGTATTATTAATTTAGATAACCAAAAGGGACGTGGTACTCATTGGGTTTGTTACAAAAAACGTGATGGAAGCGTATGGTACTATGATAGTTCGGAAATATTCCACCACCGAGAGAAGTTCTGGACCATTTTCACGATTGCAAAATATACTATAATTACTCTCAAGAGCAACAATTCGGTACCACAAATTGTGGACATCTCTGTTTAAAGTTTCTATATAAATAGCATATTCAGTAGTTGGGAACATTCAGTCACCATGTCAATCACCTTCAATGTAGAGGGTGTTGGTAACATAGCGAGTAATAACTTTTACCCCCGATCGAACTTAATTCCGAGAAAACCTACGTAATCGGTGTCATCGGATTTTACGGTTGTAATAGCATAAGGAATATACACGCTGGAAACGATAAATTTTATTACATAAAAGCGACAGAACTCAACGCTATTGAAATTCCACATGGCGCATACGAGTTGGAAGAACTGAGCATCTATATAAAACGCACATTCCTACAAGTCTCTTTAGTTTAAGGGCAAATAATAACACGCTCAAGTGCGAGCTTAGCTGTGAATTTAACATAGATTTTACTCAAAAGGATTCCATTGGACGTATGCTAGGTTTTGAACCGGTGATATTGGAAGCTAACGTTTTACATATCTCTGTATTAGATATACAAATAATTAAACATACAAATATTCACATAGAGTGTAATATTGTCAAAGGTTCGTATAGAAACGGAAATCCTGCGAAGGTGCTGTATGAAATAGACGTGTGGGACAGACGTGTCTGTCCCACCAGGCTATCGTTTAGACAAAATTCCTAGCAATCCTCAGTATTTGGTAGTCAACACCAATACTATCGGTAATATTTCAATTAAATTAACGAACCAGAAGGGTGAATTAATCGATTTCGGGGAGAGCGAACCATTTACGGTACGACTGGAACTAAAATAATATGAGCTTAAGAATTAACCAAGGTCCACTTCCATCTTTCCTCAATGATACTATAAATACAGGACGTAAGCCTACAATGGTTTACTCAAGCAGGAGCGTGCTGGTGAATTAACGTCTGGCGAAAAGTACTTTTGGAATCTATAGGGTTAAAACCACATAGAAATGTCAGATTCGTTAAACATCTTTCAAAGCGCACGTTTTGATGAGACCATCACCAAGTCTGATATTCATACATATCTTCCGTACGGCTCTTCTAATTATGGATTATCCGATGAGATCCGTATATTGATACAGAGTCAAGATTTGGTAACCGCAACATACGATAGTTTCCTGTATATTGAAGGTAAAATGGAATGGAGCTCGGCCCTAGAAGGAGCCGGTGTAAAACATGTTATCTAACAAACAACTTTGCACCATTCCTTTTCGAGGAAATACGTTACGAGTTAGGAGGTCAGAAAGTGGATACATGTAGAAATCCGGGTATAACATCCGCACTCAAAGGATACGGAATGAAAGCAAAGGTTTACAGCATTTGGGATGGTCACCGAGGAACGAGGAACCGTTACAAGTGGAACACGCTAAAAGCAACAAAGAAAACATTTTACCGTCTGTATACCTCTAAAACATATATTCGGAAGTATGGAAGATTATCAGCAAGTTATCGTGAATATGCGACAGGAGTTGGTGTTAATACGTTCCAGAAGCGATGCTGATTGTTATAAGGGTACCGCAGACGACGCTAAAATAACGTTAAATAAAATTCAATGGAAGATTCCCATGTGATGCTAAGCGACAGTGCTAAACTAAGTCTGTTCCAAAAATCAATAAAAATACAACCATTACGATTCCGTTTCGTCAATGGGAACTGTATGAATTGCCAGCTTTAAAACAGACACAGTCGGACATATGGCCAATTAAAACTCCCACTCAATTGGAGAAACCTCGATGGACAATTGTGGCTTTGCAAAAGGAGAAGAAGTTTTCAACGACGGAAAGAGCGGCCGATTTCGATAACGTGAATATTCGCAATCTAAAGTTACACCTCAACTCGGAAAGTTACCCATACGAAGCGATGCATCTGGATTTCAATGTCAACAAGTACATAATAGCCTACCAAAATTATTTAAATTTTCGAAGAGAATATTACACGATCAACAATCATGAGGATGCACCATTTGACTATTCGCAATTCAAGACGAAACAAAATGAATCACTAAAACACTCGACTGTAGATGTAAAACTTGAAATGGAAGCGTTGGAGGTGTTTGAAGCCGGTATCGTTGTCTATTGTCTCATATTACATGATGCCATAGTGCAATACAATCCTCTGACGGGAGAAGTGAAAAAACTGTAATATGTTATAATAATAATAATAATAATCTATTGTAATATTAGATGTATAAATAAAGAACCATATGGACAAGTTGTGCAGTTTTATTTCGGATAGACACTGATCAACAACAACAACAACATGCGAGTAGTGGTTCAAACTCAAAACTACCTATTGTAAATCTCGATGATTTAACTCAAGCTGCAAACAGCGAGATATAACGGCATGGAGAGTTACTTCCAAACAGCGTACGCGCTATAATTTGTGGTCCTTCCAATTGTGGAAAACAAACACCATGCTCAGTCTCCTAACTGAACCGAACGGTCTTCGTTTCAAACACGTGTATGTATATTCAAAATCGTTGAATCAAGAAAATATCGACTCTTGGGTGAAATTCTAGATCCCATGAAAGATATTGGTTATTATTGCTTCAGTGATAATACTGACATTATGGAACCGAGCGAGGCAAAACCTAATTCAGTGTTTATCTTCGACGATATCGCTTGCGAAAAACAAAACCATATTAGGGCGTACATTTCAATGGGACGTCATAATAACATTGACTGCTTCTACTTGGATCAAACCTATACTAAAATCCCCAAACAGCTGATTAGAGATAACACCAATTTAATAGTGCTCTTCGAACAGGATGATTTGAATTTGCGTCACATACATGAAGATCATGTCGCCCCAATTGTAAGCATGCAATTGTTTCGAGACATGTGCTCAGAGAGTTGGCGAAATCGATACGGATTCCTGGTAATAAATAAAGACGCTGAAGTAGAAAACGGCCGTTTTAGAAAAGGCTTCGATCAGTATATAATACCATAGCAGTATCGTTAAAATATCATTTGGGAAAAAACAGCCTACAAGTAAACAGTCCCCGTTTCAACAGGGTACATAACAGACCTGCTTTAAACTGACCTGTTTTAAACAGAGCTGTTTATTTACCTGTTAGACCTGTTTTATCTGTTTTATTGCTGATCCGCACCGATGGACAACGAAAGATTAGCGTTGACAAAACGTATAATTCAAGTTCGTAAAGCTATACAGCAAAAATATGATCATCTTAAGGAGGATCGATTTACTAAAGAGGCAAATTTCACTAAAACTTAACAAACCACTCATTGAACCACTTGCAAACATTGCAAAGAAAATCGAACCGCTAGTAAAGACGGAGCCGGAGGATGCTGAGGAGGAGGAGGTGGAGGTATTCACAAAACCGTCACCAAAACGTCATTCCTCCCTATCAAAAAGAAAAGGTCGCCGATTCAGCAGTATGGTACCACACCGTCAATACCTTATCATTTGCGAGGAATTAACAAACGAAGATCATCTTCTTTAGTAGTAGTAGTAATTATGTTAATCCATTCGCACAACTTCCGTATTTTCAAAGAAATCCTCTGCGTCAAGAGACACCATCGTTCCTCGAGACTAGTGTGATTGTAGATGTTGCATCCCAAGTGGAAGAAGAACATGTAGCGACTACAACCTATTCTATCTTACTCAATACCTCTGCATCGAGAGAATTTCTGAAACAATATGATCCATTACTATAAACATACGTAGAACGTACGCTAAGCGATGCATCGAATGCAATTGATACCACTTATGGAGTCCTTTACGACATTTTAAGCGATAAGTGGGTAATTGGCAAGACTCCGGTAAAGACAGACGGAAAGGATTTGGTTATTAAGGGGCTTCAGTATAATGGTACGAGCGGTCTCTATGATCTAATAATAATGAATGAACCAGACACACGTCTAATAACTAGCGAAGACGAGACGAACTATACACAAATCTTAATTGCAACTAATGCAGCTCGTCGTGATAACAACCCGGATGAACAATTGAAAGGTACACGTGCCAAAAAATATACAGGGATAATTAAACCCTTACTGGAGAAGGTGGAGTTGAAAGAGAAAAAGGGACGCGAAGTTACAATGTTCAAAGAAATTGGACGACCAGTTGAATACAAATACTGGAACAACGTGCATGAATTGATTCAAGATTTGGAGGTCCTGTGGGCTGAAAAAATGGCCGGTAATACTGGGCTCGTTAATGATATCATATCAGTCGTGGAAGAACTATACGAAGATGGATATATTGAGAAACCCTCCGAAAACTTTTTTAGTCAACTATAGTTTGCGCAATGATGGACAAGTTTGGACGCTCTCATGTTCACGCTCAATTCCATAAACTGCTAAAATCGCAATTCTCCATTACCGACGATAAGTTTAATGTCGAAAATAAGCGTTTAACTAATGTAGCCGATCCCATCGAACCTCAAGACGCGCTAACCTTACAGCACTATCAACTGACCAGGTTCCATTTAAATGGGAACCGCTTAAGAGCGGTAGCCGATCCTCGAGAAGACTCCGATGCCATAAATAAAGGTTACTTCGTGTTTTGTCTTCAGTTAGTGACGTCGCTTATAAATGATGTTCGTAATTATGTTGAGGTAGTACAAGCAGATTTAAATGCAACTAAAGAAACGTTAAGTAAAGGATGGAACGATAAGGAAGGATGGAACAAGTGGTAAACGAGTTGCATAAACCGGCACGCAAAAATTTCCCTCGTAGACGCACTATTATTAAGGGATTCGATGATCTATGGCAAGCCGATTTAGCTGAATTTATACCTTACTCCAAACAGAATAAGGGCTACAGCTACTGGTAGTTATCGACTGTTTCTCTAACTACCTATGGACGAGAGGTTTGAAGACGAAGACGGGGGTAGAAGTTATGAAAGCTATGCAAACCATTTTTAAAGAACGGACTCCCAAAAATCTTCAAACAGATGCTGGAAAAGAGTTCTACAATAAGCATTTCGCTAACCTGATGATAAAACATAACATTAATCACTATTCCACCTACAGCACTAAAAAGGCTAGCATAGCAGAAAGAGTGATTAGGACAATCAAGAATACCCTGTATAAAAAATTTGGGGTGCATGGAAAATACGTATGGATTGGTCCACTTCTCGAAGAAGTGACGACAGAGTACAATAACCGTAAACATCGAACGATCGGAATGAAACCTAGCGAAGTAAATGCTAACACAAAGCTTAATGTATATTCGAATCTGAAAATCTTTAATAAAACCATCGGTTTATGGTGGGTGACATAGTCCGCATTAGTAAATTTAAAAGCATCTTTGATAAAGGTTATATACCAAACTGGTCTAGTAAACTTTTCAAGATTGTTAAAGTACGCGTAACCAATCCGGTCACGTACTTGCTAGAAGACATGAAAGATATACCTATACTAGGTGGATTTTATGGACAGGAACTGCAAAAAGCTAAATATCCGGATGTGTACTTGGTGGAAAAGGTCATTCGACGTAAGAAGAATAAAGTGTACGTGAAATGGTTGGGATTAAACGAATACTCGTGGATCGACGATGACAATAAAGTTTTATAAGCATATTATTGTTAACTACTTAACTAGAAATAAAAACTCAAATTTATAAGCAATAGAGGATTGTATAATAAGCTCATTTGTATTTCAATAATGCCGGTAAAAACAACAAGCAGTTTGGAACACTTAAATTACTGTAGAAAGCATAACTATTGGTTTAATAACGGATATAAATGTCCGGCTTGTATAGGTATCGACTAATATGAATCATAAATTATTGTAATATAGTGTACTTAAGGTACAGACTAACATAGGATGTAATTTCTGTAAGAAAATAATAATAAAAGACAAATTGTAATTTATTTTTTTTATTAATAAAAACATACTGATATATACATAATTTTTTGTTTAATCTATCTAATTATCTTATGTATTAGATCTAAAGTGTCTCTGTAGTCCTCAAACTTAACTGATGGCCATTTCCCAGAGTCAGGTCCGCTTGTCCAACCTAACCGTTCGCCTTTCCGACCTTTTTCAACGTTTTCCAGAATCCAGTTGTATATTGTGAAATGTTCATAATTTTTTGACGGTTCAAAAGTGTATTTAAAGTTTTGCTCATTAATTACATCGATATATAGCTTAAGTGATTTACAGTTAGCATAATAAGCAGCAGTTGAAATAAATTCGTTAGTAGCCCAAGTAATGTCATGATAATGTTTCTTAATATTTTCGATACTATATTGTACTTTAGGTGTAAAGCAATTATCATTATCGTTTAGCAAGTTACAAACATATCTTTTAAAAGAAATTTTTAAATTTAAGGAAACATTAATTTGACCAATTACCTTTTCTAATTCTATATCAGTTATAAAATCTTTTCTACACAAACTTCTAATCACATTTTAATACAACGGTCTAACTTAACCTTTACGTTAAATAATGTGTTAATCGTTTCGATACACGCTCCATCTGCATTCTCAGCATACCACTTAAAGCATTCATCAGGTATTACAATGTTTTGAAGTATGTTAGCAACTAGAATATAAACCTCTATAGAACCCTTCCCCATTAAGGCATGCTTCAAAATTTCTTATAAATTTCTTGCGAGGAATGTTGCAATTCCTCATCCATTTTTTTAGAGATTGTTGATTACTCATTTTATGATTTCTACAACAACAAAAGAAAAGTATAAGATCATGTAACATTAAATCCCCAAGGACGAGTATCAGTTAACCCAAAATGTATTAATATTTTATCATCATAAGGACTAAGAACCACCTTATTTTGTTTTATTGTAAACACCGAATGTTTTTTGATCTTATAAGACGCTGGTGACGCTTTACAATGTTATAGTCGAACAGAGCCTTTTATAATCATCTAATGTAACTTGTCTGACACTAGCCGATGTAGAACCTTTGGACTTCTTTACAACTTTGTGTTGGTTAACAGAGTATGTATACATTTTGAGCGTAAACCAACAAACTCTAACATAATTTTACCGTGATTTTCATCTTTCATTAAGCCTGGCACTTTTTGTTAACTAATGGAATGTTATAAACGTTATCGGGATCATAGTCTGAGGTATCAAATCTATTAATATCCTCTTTCATACTCTGATATATGTCGGGTACAGAGAAGGCATACACAAGACTGTCTGTATCCGTATACAAGAATTTGGCATTATTTTTAAATTTCTTTAAAATATAATTATAATGAAAATCATATAAAAGGTTTTTGAAACATCTAATACCGAAAATCCTGCATATATAGGTTTATTCAAAAGACTTCCAATTTGTTCATTTCTATTATAATCATGTCGTTGTCAAATATAGTACAACTGTGAAAATTGGGTTTGGATATAAGTGCGCGAGCCCCAAATCGACCTTCCCATTTTGTGACTAAACGCACATCGTTATATTTGCGAACATTTTCCATAAGTTTACCAAAACGCTATTAATCATTAATTTAAAAAGGTTCTTATCAAATTCATTTTTGATTCCTGCCTTAACATTGTGTTCAAAGCTATATATGTTTTAATCACGCCGACTGTTTGAAACGTAAAACCCGATTTACTTTAACTACTTTTAATCCCTGCTCTAAATACATTTTTAAATTCCTATAGTGAAGAACGTAGTTACGTTTTGGGTACAATGTGAACAATAATTTCTTTAATTTGGATTTGGAATACGGGGCTGGGGTATCATGTGCTCAGGTGTCAAAGGTAGATCGCTATGGGACTCATGTAACTCTGTGGGGTAATCCAAGTCACAATCTATGATGTACCCAATGTCTGAATCGTTAGGATTATTTAATATGCATTCAATATTAGGCTCATCGATGAAAGAAAATTCCTCATATGGTAAAAATTCTTCCATTGTTCTTCCATAAAGGTTGTTAATATCATAATAAATTAAAAAGCTCGTTGGGGTACTAGAATCGTAGCTTTCACCCATGTATTTATTATTAGCTTTCGCGTAACGGTTGGAACACTGCGATACTCCTCCTCTAATACCTCTTTCGATGAACATAACCATGTCGATATCGGTAAAAAGTTCTAATCTAACTTGATAAATTTTTAACATTGCATCAAATGCCAAACCTGGCGCTGTATAATAATAAAGAGGGTCCAGTTGATATGCGCTTAAGCAGGTTCGACGAAAATTTTCAAAAACATCCGCCAAAAGTAAAACATCTGTTTTTAGATATAAATCGGAGTATTGACCTAACGTTTCAAGTCTAAACGTATTCCAAACATTAACGGCATGCATATAATCTTTATCCGTAATATCTTTGTTTTGAAGTGTACTAAAAAATTCAGCTTTTGGAGGTAAAGTAGTTTCATTAAGTTTATCCCAAGAATCAACATATTCATATGGAAAGACTCCCTTACAAACTAATAAATTAAATTCATTATCACTATTACAATTTGATCGGGTAATATTTTTTATCATTCTCCAAATATGATGACAATTTCTCAATACTGCTACTCATGAACCTAAAGGAGTCAATAAACCTATAGTATATCCTTGTATTGTTGACTAATTTGGTGAATGAAATGTATTTTTCTTTATTTAACGGTAAAAGTTTGACCTAGCCCGGAAAACCGTTTGCTAATTCCCGAATAATAAAGTGTGAATCGTAACCACTAAGATTGTGAAATACTACAGGCATAACATGGATCACCTTAAAATTTAAATTACAACCTCTGTGTGCCGCGGATCTATACTTTCCTGTCAAATGATCGTGGTCTCTAACTTTAATATTATCCCCGTAAATGGTTTCCTACAAATATGACATACTACCGCATTCTCAAAATCTTTAATCTGATCTTGTGTTAGGTTATCCATTGGTACAACCATATTAAATATATTGTTAACCCAATACGCCAAATTTAATAATTCATTAACAAACCACATAATACAATCCTCGCCCCTGTACAACTGAAATTTAGATAATGAGTCGTTATAAGAACATTTCAAATAATAAGCTATACTAAAGGGAACATGTTTTTCGCATACACGTGTATTACTTCCTTCATCGTCTACCTGAGAGGATTTTTCAAGTATGGTTTCAAGGTCTGCATAAATGACGAACGGTACTTTTTCTTGATATGTGAAATGTTTAAATTCTAAAATTTTTCATCGTCACTCATCGGTAATCTAGAGGAACACGTATTAATTTCGTGACAACGAGCTATATGCTTTTCTAAAAGAATGTTTGTAGAGAAATGATTCAGACATCGATTACAAAGAAATTTTTTATGATCCCTATTGGATAGTTGCTTGGCAAACCGAGCTGACATACTTTTTATCCAAGTAAAGTGATAAAGTGTATTATTATTACTATTAATGTAACTTGGTATACCTTCTTCTGCACCACATTTGTTATTTGAATCGCAAGGTAAAATCAGTAAATTAATTGACTCTCTGTTATTCATGTGGTTCTTATTTAATAAAAATGGAAACACTTTTTTACCCTTTACACAATATAAGTTAATTGAAAGGTTGTTTAACTTTTCAAATTTGCCGATGTCGTTTAATTTAATAGGAAACTGAATAGATTCATATTTTAAAATATCGCTAAAATGAGGATAACTAAAACTATCGTTATGATTTTGTACTGGAAATAAAGCAGATACTATGGCCCACAAGAAACAGTATTCATCATTATTTTTACATTAACAACTGCCCGCTTCATTGCTATGAAATTAGGTACTTTAACATACGTTGAAACACCTCCCTTATAGAAATGTAACTGTTAATATTAACCTTTAAGTGTAAAATTTCTTGCAATGCCCATCCTGAACCCCTTTCCGCAAACTCTTCTAATTTTGCCTGAAGTTTATCGAATACATGCGTTTTGTACCATTGTTTAAGATCGGTACCAACATCTATAATTTGATCTTTGGAAGCAAACGTTTTTAAGTCAAGCTCAAGGTTTTGAGGTTGAATGAAATGACACGCTAAAACGACATTTACTTTAAGCATTGATTGTCGTAACATTACATTAATTTTTCTCGAAAAACTTTTATAAGCACTTTTCAAGACTACTAGCGGATCTTTAATATTTAAATTGACTATAATACCTGTAAGTAATCTGTCATTGAAGCAAGATTGTACATCGTGCCACTGCAAGTTACTTGAACTGATTGCTACACCAGCGCCTCTTTTATCTAAAGTCTGTCTTAATTGATTTAATTTCGCCAGATAACATTTGAGAATTGATAAATTACTTTCAAGTCTAAATGGATTTTCATTTACAGCATACATTTGAATTTTAATAAAGTCCTGATATTATTTCTTAACATATGAATATGCCTGGTTATTTCATCCTTAGTTTTCAATAGTTTAATAGCTTTGCGAATTACCTTAATTAATTCACTACTTGTAACAGAAACCGAATTTATATTCATATCTAATTATTTTAACTGCTTATTTACCTTAGAAGCTATAATATTAAATGTAAACAAATATTATTTAAATTCATACAGACACACACGAACAATTTTAAAAAATCAGCGTAACTGTGGAGTGACCGTTTTGTTAACTATTTTCAGACTACAAAAACACTTTAGTACTATTACAAAGACAATTGTCGGAAGGTAATCGCTCTTTAACTTTAAGCTGCGATATCTGCCATGTTACCGTACATCATCGGTTTATATACCTTCTCAAGTTAACGATAGAGGGTACAATAACCCGATGGTCAACGAGTTTATGGAACATTGATGTCCTTCAAAAGATAAGAAATAGAGCAAGGTTATAAAATAGTAAAGCGCATAAGACAATACATATATATAATGAACCAAGGCCGCCTTTCAATTTCGTAAAAGATTGACAACCAGAGCGCTTAAAGTTACCTTTTGACATTTTTAGGCATTTTCCGTGGGGTGAATGACCCCCAAAAATTGCCAAAAAATGTAATTTGACACCCCAAAATTATAAAAAATTGTAATTTGACACCGCAAAATTACCAAAAATGTAATTTGACAAAATTACCAAATAATGTAATTTGACACCCAAAATTACCAAAAATGTAATTTGACACCCAAAATTACCAAAAATGTAATTTGACACCCCAAAATTACCAAAAAATGTAATTTGACCCCAAAATTACCAAAAAATGTAATTTGACATCCCCAAAATTACCAAAAAATGTAATTTGACACCCCCAAAATTACCATAACATGTAATTTGACACCCCCAAAATTACCAAAACATGTAATTTCACACCCCCAAAATTACCAAAAAAAATGTAATTTGACACCCCCAAAATTACCAAAAAATGTAATTTGACACCCCCACAGAATTGTGGAAAAATGTAAATTTGACAACCACCGAAATTGCCATGAAATGTAATTTGACACACCTCAAAAATTACCTCAATATAATGTAATATGACACCCTCCAAAATTATATAAAATTGCCAACAATTAAAGTTTGACATCCAATTGATTATACTAGCTGTTGTCAAAAATTTTGCTACTAATTTTATAGATCACATAATTACCTTGGTTTAGTCCCTTAACCTTATTTAAGTTAACGAACTACTCTCACATATGTTCGTTCATTTCCCTTATCATTTCCGCTTGTTTTGCCAACGTTAACAAAACCTACACCTATATATACGTTTAACATTGCACTTCTTATTCAGTTATTATATGTACATCTACATTGCAATAACACACGTATACATATATACATTAGAATGGCGTCTTTATCCAAAAAAACCAAATTGAGCTTGAAAAAGAAAAATAACGAAAAACCACAAATACTGCAGCACTTGCTGGTGCAGCCAGCTAGTAGTACTGCTGTATCACTACCGCAGCCACTACCACCATTATCATCACCTGCAGATATTCCTGTGATAAGTATCCGGGACAATGATGTCGAAGAAGATTTTGCACGCTACTGAAAAGTAAGTTACTTATTTCTTAATTTATGTATGATGATTGCATTATTAATGTGATTCATTTTCCACTTACAGTATCTCTCCTGCTACTACCGCGGTAGCATCGCCGGCGTGCATGCGTGGGGTAAAACCTCATGCTGCTCGACATGCCTTCGCAAGGGCACCAACTCCCTGAGACGTGTCAACCCCGAGCCCGCGGTAAGGCTGCATCATCTGCGGGAAACAAATTTGGAGTGGCTGCGTGATTTCTGCATTTCGAACCAAGATCGTGTGGCTGAACTTAGCAATCGTGGCCCGGCTAACTAAGGAGTTAGCTGAGGCCAGGGACGAGTTGGCATCGGCCGAAAAACTGGTCGGAATGCAGAACTAGTGTTTCGTACCTTGGACAATATGGATCCTTAGAGTGTTAAGTGTAGTTTAGTTTTTTTTATTATTTTTCTAAAGTAGTTTTAATTGTTGTTGTTGTTATTTGTAAAATAAATGTTTAACTCCTTTTTCGGCTTTTTTTCTTATAGTGAAATATTCAGATCACCTATAATGTGTAGAGGTTTTGAAAATAAACGTTTTAATTCTTTTTACTTTTTTCCTTAAGGTGAAATATTCACATCACCTATAACTATAAAGTGTAGAGATTATACATCAAAAAAGTATTGCAATTTTACATGTGGAATTAAACATAAACAGTAAAAAATCATAAGTAGTTGCATAACGATTTTGCACAATTTTTCCAAGTTCAAAATCTCTTTGATGTCACTAAAGTTTTAGTAAGATAAAATTTGTTTTTCGTTACATGATTATCCATTTATTTCGTTAAATATTATACTTAAATACAGTTTTTAAAAGATTGTTGTTATAGGATACAAATTTCCGTAATAAAACATCTGACTCGGTAACATAATAATAATATTTAGAACAAAATCTCAAATTTTACATGATTTTTAAAATGTACATACTTTTCTTAAAACAAGCATTAGAAATTTATATGAAAATGCGAACTTATGATTTTATAATATAATTAAATCAAACTTTATAACACATTATTTATTTATTTTGCACCCTTCTTATTTTTAAACTCTTCATCTTCAGCTTCACCTCGTACATTTCCAACGTTCTCATCACTATATAATATAATTGTTAGACTAGTGTTATTTGTAAATAAATGTTTATTTTTCTATTTTACTTTATTTCTTATAGTGAAATATTCAGATAACCTATAATGTGTAGAGGTTGTGAAAATAAATGTTTTAATTCTTTTTCCTTAAGGTAAAATATTCACATCAACTACAACACAGTTTTAATAAGATGAAATTTGTTTTTGTTACATGATTATCCATTTATTTCGTTAAAATATTATACATAAATACAGTTTTTAAAAGATTCTTTTTATAGGATACAAATTTCCGTAATGAAACATCTAATTGGGTAACTTAATATTTGGAAGAACAAAATCCCAAATTTTACATGATTTAAAAAAATTTACATACTTTTCTTAAACACAAGCATTAGAAATTTATATGCGAAAATGCGAACTTATGATTTTATAATATAGTTAAATCAAACTTCATAACACATTATTTATTTATTTTGCACCCTTCTTATTTTTAAACTCTTCATCTTCAGCTTCACCTCGTACATTTCCAACGTTCTCATCACTATATAATATAATTGTTAGACTAGTGTTATTTGTAAATAAATGTTTATTTTTCTATTTTACTTTATTTCTTATAGTGAAATATTCAGATCACCTATAATGTGTAGAGGTTGTGAAAATAAATGTTTTAATTCTTTTTTCCTTAAGGTAAAATATTCACATCAACTATAACACAGTTTTAATAAGATGAAATTTGTTTTTGTTACATGATTATCCATTTATTTCGTTAAAATATTATACATAAATACAGTTTTAAAAGATTCTTTTATAGGATACAAATTTCCGTAATGAAACATCTAATTGGGTAACTAAATATTTGGAAGAACAAAATCCCAAATTTTACATGATTTAAAAAAATTTACATACTTTTCTTAAAAACAAGCATTAGAAATTTATATGTGAAAATGCGTACACCCCTAAATCTACCTTCTAAATCTTTAATTTTTCATATTAACACCTCCAACCTCTTCTTTCACTCAACAATAATTCATACTTGTTCTTTTTTATTTCCATACTCGAAGCTGTCTCATTCTTCTATTTATTTCATACACCTCTAAATCTACCTTTAAATATTTAATTTTTCGTATCAACACCTCCAACCTCTTCTTTCGCTCCACTATAGTTAATACTTGTTCTTTTCTTGTGTTTCCTATCTTGCATACTACCATTTTCGTCATTTCTGCTAATACTAAATCACACACACACCCAAGGAACCCTTTTTATTATAAATCTACATCCTTCAAAACCGCTAACCTAGCCTTCTTCTTCTTCTTCTTTCCATGAACTTGTTCTATTTTTACACTTCTAAGAAATGTTATACGATATCCCTACAGATCAATAATCTTTGACCTTGACCACTACACTTTTAGACTTCTAAGAATTGTAATATGATGATGAAGATGATACTGCTATTTCTATTTTTACTTTGACCTTGACCTGCTCCAAAATTTTAAATTCCCCGCCAAAAGCATGCTTCAAACGTCCTTGAGGCGTGGAGCGCGTTCTGACATAATGAGAAAACTCACTTGACCTTGAAATAAATCCCATAAGATTTACATGGGTGACCTTGAAGTGGAGTAGCTCCGGCCTTATATTACTACTGATAATATTTTATAACAAAAAGTGCAAACATGTTTTTTAACGAAAATTTAATTTTACATGACTTTGCTTTATAGGGTTTCTTAATATAACGCAAGGTAGGTTTAAAAATTAATTAAATATGAATGAAAACGGTTAAAAGAGGCGTGCGGCTTTGGTATTTTATTAATTTTTGTATTTATGTCTATTAATCTCTATATGACATGAAGGTTTAAACGTCATTCTGCCATAGATGATTGTTTTTATTTGTACAATGTTGCCTGTTTTCGTTATGGTCGCATGAAAGAGGTTAATTTGTTACCCGAAAGAAATTATAATTAAGATTAGTTCATTTCTTTGAATTCTTTCAGTTAGCAACTAGATGTCTGTTAACCTCTGTCTAACATAAAGTTTTAGTCTCTATTTGACATAGATCATTGTCTTTGTTTTTACAATGTTGCTTATTTTTTTAATGAACTTATTATAAAAGAGGTTAGATAATTATCCTATAAAAATGTTATTAAAATTATTTTATTTTTTTTAATTTCCATTTTGTAGGTTGGAAGGTCGTGTGGTGTTCCACACCAGATAAGATACAAAGTGATTATTTCGAGAATGCTGTGAATGGTTGCTAAGGATACGAGAAATAATTTTTCAAATGTCAAGTGTTTAATGTTTTTGATTTAATACTCATCCCTTAAGTGCCTTAATATTACGGCTAAATGAGTGAAAATGCATAACAATAAGGAAAATAATGTTTATACAAATCAATAAATTCTTAACTTATTTTTTATACACGGAAAATGCGACAAGATTTTTGAGTAGAACTAGCACAATATTTAACGAAAACTATCCACATTTACGTCCGGTGACAAAAGGTTTATTTAGAAGAATAGGAGCAAATTTTTGGCGCTTTGGACGAATTGGTCAAGTGTTAAATCGACCAAAAACTGTAATTAATGATGAAGAGGGAGGGTTGAATCATCAACTATCGCTAAATATTGTTAAATATTGTGCAAGGTCTACTAAAAATCTTTTAGCTAAACTAAGAATTCCCTGATTTATATAAACACTATTTCCTTTATTGTTATCCATCATCACTCTTTTTAGCAGTACTATTAAGGCACTTAAGAGATAAATACTAAATCACAAACATTAAAAACTTAACATTTGGACAATTATTTCCCGTATCCATAGCAACCATTCGTAACATTCTCGAAATAATGGCGAAGGAATTAACATTTTCCGTTTTTTGGAAATAACTCTAGAATGGTTTGGTTTAGGTATGGCAGTTTATTATCCATACAATTTACAATGGAGCTTGAAGAGGATTAACAACTGCCATTTTGGGATGTGCTATATTTAAACCAGCAAAAAAGATCAACACAAGCTCAAAAATCCTAAAGGCAAAATAAATTTAGAGGGACAAGGAGTATACCGAATTTCATGTAGCGGATGTGCTTCGGTATATATAGGACAAACCATAGGAAGATTCATGTCAGGAGAGAGGAACACATAAATGCTGTCAAAAAAGGCCAAACGTCAGGCTATAAAATTGAATTTGAAAATACTACAATAGTAGCTAGTATCGAACGTTACAAATCTCGGATCATTAAAGAGGCACTTGAAATAATAGAAACACGCATTGACACGATAAACATCAGAGGTGATGGATCACGATTACCAGCAACGTGGTCTCCATACAAAGCAGGAAAGACAGAAAACAACAGAAGGGAAAGTGGAGAAAGTGAAAGTGAAAGTGCAACAAAAGGACCGACCAGACGAATAAAACGGAACCTCTACCAAATCAGTTCTATACGAGTAACGAGAAGCAGTAGCCGAAAGTTAAACGTATCCTGAACATGGCAAGTGGGATCTTGCCGAAAAGTTTTGCTGAGACTACATCATCAACACTAACGCGGACCAGTACCCGCAACATCGATTTAACACTTGGTGGAAGGAAATTTAAAGTTCAACTATATATATATATATATATATATATATATATATATATATATATATATATATATATATATATATATAGGAGTTCAGTAATGAATGGGACATACGTTAACTGGAGCTAATTTGCGTTAAAATAAGGCTATTTGACTAAATTTACCTTAGTCCAAAAGTTGATATTAACGAAGTCTAAACATAGAGTGGTCAAGTTCAAAGATTATTGACCTGTAGGAGTCAACATGACGAAAGTAATGCATGAAGCAGCTACCCCTAATGTAAGAGCTACCCCTAGTAGGTGATTTTTTAAGTAGATTTTTCTAAGTCGAGCCCTTTCAAACAATTGTTCTCGAAAACGGGCCAGAATTTGTCAAAAATAAATTAAAAAACACCCCAACACCCGCTGTCGACTTTGCAACGTATCTAACATACCTATATATCAAATTGGGGCAGCTACCCATGGTAGGTGATACAAATATTTTTTGAGCAGATTATTCTAAGTGCAGCCTTTTCAAACAAAAAAAAATCAATTTTTCTCGAAAACGGGCCAGAATTTGTCAAAAATAAATTAAAAAACTGTATGTATGTATGCTAAAAAGTAGATCAAGGTCAAATGGTACTTAGGTTGACTGAATTGTGTAAGGTAAAATAGTTTTATAAACTAAAATTAGGACAAGGTGAGTATTTAACAAGTTTAAACATGTTGTAAGGGGTACTCAAATCTAGGACACATTTAGATCAAAATTTAAAGCTAAAAATACAAATTGCTAGGCGATCATATTACAATTCTTAGAAATCTAAATATAGAGTTTTCAAGATCAAAGAGTAATGACCTGCAGGTGTATCATATTACATTTCTTGGAAATATAAAAATAGAATCAGTGTATGGAAGCAAGAAGAATGTCAGGTTGTTGTTGTTGTTGTCTATGCTAAAAAGTAAACCAAGTTCAAATGGTATATTACAATTCTTAGAAATCTAAAAATAGAGTGCTCAAACTGAAAGATTATAGACCCGCCGGGGTATCATACCACATTTCTTAGAAATATAAAAATAGAATCAGTTTATGGAAACAAAGAGAATGATAGGTTGTTGTCTATGCTAGAAGTAGACCAAGGTCATACTACAATCCCACCATATGTAAATTACACATGAGTCATTTCTTCAACAGTGTTTAGTCGTAGTTAGTAAAATGTGACATTTTAGCAATTTATTAGTGTTGGTTATGTTTGTTTATCGATATCACCAGTTGTTGAATTTATAAGAAAATAATTTGATGTTGTTTTATTCAATACTATCAAACGGAACATTGTTAAGGACAGTTCATTCTTTGTGACATAATTACGAGTGTATTTTGCTGTTTTTCTGTTCTAAACTAATAAAAATTTTTAATTTATGTGGTTTAATAGAAATATCCTTATTTTATTACTTAATTAAGACAAATTCAATTTTAGTATTGCGAAAATTTGAAACGTTTAAGCAGTGATTTGACTGAAGCCAACAACAATTTGTAAATTGTTCGGCAGAACATTGTAAACACCGCAAATGTGAATAGTATAAACTTTGATACAGTCAGCTCAAAAACAGATCTGTTTTTCCAGAAACAGCTCAAGAAAACAGCTCAAAACAGGTACCCGTTTTCTGAAAACAGCTCAAAAACAGACCAAAACCGGTACCCGTTTCCCAAAAACAGGTAGCCGTTTCCCAGAAGCGGTAACTGTTTCCCACAGAAAAGCTCAACGGAGCAGACTGAAAGCAGTTTAAGTTCTCATCATCCAAAAATTTTTTACTACAGCTAAAAAAAATGTGAGTGATAGTTCAATTTGCACTAGAAAAGTGAAATGATCTACGTTAAGGAAAAAATGAAAACATGTGGAAGTCTAACTAACTCATGCACTCATGTATAAATTTCTACAGCAAAGTAACGCAGTCATTTTTTGCAAATTTTAGGTGCATGTTGCATTACAAATTTATTTATTGTAAGATATCATGCATATAAAGAAAGTGTGAAAATATAGTACAGTTAAAAGTGAAAAAAAGCTTGCGTACAAGGGGTAGCTTTTACATTAAGGGTAGCTGCCTCAATTTGATATATGTGTTAGATACGTTGAAAAGCCGAGGGCGTTTGGGGGGGGGGGTTAAATCTATTTTTGGCAATTTCTGGCTCGTTTTCGAGAAAAATTGATTGTTTTGTTTGAAAAGGAAATAGTTCTATCACCTACTAGGGGTAGCTTTTACATTATAGGTAGCTGCTTCATGCATTACTTTCGTTGTGTTTGCCTATAACAGGTTTACTGAAACATGCACACGCAAAGAAAGCCTTTTATTATAAACTAAGAAATGTCATACGATACCCCTACAGGTCAATAACCTTTGACCTTGACCACTCTATTTTTAGACTTCTAAGAATTGTAATATGATGATGACATTGCAATTTCTATTTTTAGCGAGCTCCAAAAATTTAAATTTCCCGCCAAAAGTTTGAAGAGATCCCGAAGCTTACATTTCCTTTTATATCTTTCGACTACTTCCAGATAATTTCAAGAATTTTCTTATACCTGGCTTTTTTGGGATAAGGAATTCAAATTTATTGTCAATGTCCATGTATCTTCTAGAGGACGCCATCGGCGACGATTTTAAACCCTTTAAAGCGTTACAACTTTTTTGTTCTACCCTGTATGTGATTTTGGACTAGAAAAATTTCCTGTCGTTTCAGGTTAAGAGAAGTATACCTTATTGAAGTCACTAGGTCCAACGGTTTCCGAGAAAAACGCATCTAAAGGTGATGCATGCAAATTATCTAAAAGTAAAGTTAGTTTATTGATGTATTTCACACCAACACCATAAAACAAGGATAAACTTTGTACTTTTTATAAAAATTGAAAAACAATCAAAGTTGAATAAAGGTATTCAGGTAGTATTTAAACACAAAAGCATGACAACATGAATGATAAACAACACTTAAAAATAACAAGTTTAGTAATGGGTATGAAGCTTTAAACGTCATTTCTGACATAGATTATTTTATTTGTTTTTACAATTTTGCCTGTTTTCGTTATGAACGTATAAAAAAGAGGTTGCATAGTTATCCTAAAAAAATTGAAATTAAAATTATTTCATTTCTTTAATTAAAATTAGCATCTAGATGTTTATTAACCTCTGTCTGTCATGAAGTTTTAAACGTCTGTTTAACATAGATTACTGTTTTGGCGTTTACAATGTTGCTTGTTTTCGTAATGAACTTCTTATAACAGAGGTTGCATAACAAACATCCTATTACACAAAATCGTCGTCTTTACTTTTAGGAGTATTTCTGAAAAGTACTGAGATTTCCTAAGGGAAAAATTCCCTAAGCCGTATGCCTGTAGAGGTATTTCCTTTACCTTTGCTTATCCTAAAGGCGTAGGGCTGTTCAGTCTAGCTTCTTTCTAATTAACCAATGGAGCGTATACCCGTTTGGCTAATTAATCCTTTCCTAACACGCATACCTAACATGAACACTACCAAACTGGGAAGTCAGTAAAGTTTACAGACAAAAGATTACCAAATAATCTCCAGCCCGTAGTTCATATCCTAAATACCTATTAAAGTATTAAAATTTGCTTCCCGAAAGAATAAATCAATTCTTTAAGAAATTAAAACAACTTTCTATAGCGTAGAAATTCCGATTTCATACGTCCATTCCTGTATATTTTCTAAGAAGCAATAATAATTAGTCACTCACAGTATTCAAATCTACTTCCCGAAGGAGAAACTAAATTCCGAAAATTTATGCGTATTTTACTATAAAATAGAAATCCTGATCAAATTTCTCAAAAGAATTCCGTTTCGTATAATGTTTTATTTCCATTAAGCGATAAAATAATTAATCGCATAGAAAATACAATATAAACTCCTATAATCTATTGCGCGTTATCAGCTCTTTGTTAAATTCCTAGAATATATTTATAGAAATATTCTTTTATATACGAGCTCTTGGATAATTTAAAGTTACAGTTCGTGGAATATAATATAAACCAAAGGTATTGATTTCTGTGAGTAAACTCTTCACTTTAGTTACTAATTTGCGCACGATTTTGATCAGTTAAAATTACATCACATCCACCAAGGGAATTACTACCTGAAAGCATGTTCTGTATAATAATCACATAACCAAGCGACACCCCGATGTCCTGAGGCCCGTTCGCCGCCGCCGATATTTCCGATCCATTGGAGGACTACCTGGGGATGTCACCTTTCGTATAGAGACAGTTGTATTTTGTTATTTGTGTTAAAATTAAAATAAGCGATATATTTTAGATTTAAGTCAAATACTTAGATTTGTAAGCAAATAGGAAACAACATAGTGTTGTTATAACCTTTACGTTGCCAGTGATTTTGCGTATTCACCCCATCTTCGACGAAGCTACGCCGGGCCAAAGCTTCGTAACTAGTAAAATACCACCTTTTGTAAATGTACAAACGGGGGCTTAACAGCTTCAAATGCAGAGTACAAATAAAAATACAGGAACTAAACAACCAACGTATTAATCATTTAATGCTAGCTGTAAAATTACCAAAGCCGTAAATTAAAAAAAAACCTCTGCAAATGTAAATTGTAGGTACAGTTCGCAGATTATCTGGTAAGTTTTTGAACATTTTTCCTTGATTTCAGATTGAAAACTTAATATAACTTTTATTTTTGGTACTATACTTTAATTATAACATTACATTTCATATTATTTTATACTACATTTTTCTTGGACTGCAAATTCAAAATTTAATCTAAATTTTACCTTTGTTATTATATTTAATCTTAATTTTAATTAATTAATCCTCAAAGTAGGCAATTAAGGCCTGTAGGGATAACAGGGTCATTATCGTTAATTATAATTGCACTTCAATTAAATAGAAGTGGAATTTAAAAAATAGAAAAGGTAAGTTATCACAATTCACGACAATAATAAAACAGATTTGATATTTTTAAATGACCATAATATGCAAGTTGGAACCTAAGTTATAAAACAAAATCAACAAATTATTTTAACCTTAATGCTGTCAACACCAAGGAAACTAACCATAAACAGATTGGGATACTATATAACCTATGCACGATCGTCTTTTTTAAATTAGGTTAATGAATATCCTGTTTAGTTTTGAGTGCAATTACTATATTCTACAATCGTACAAAAAAATTTTCTTTTTCTTGTATGATGCAATGTAAACTAATTAATGTTTCCTTTTTAGCTCTAATATTCTACAACTTCATAGGGGGGAGGAATGTATACCCCAGGCCGCCCGGTGCAATACCACCTCCTTTACCTTGGGCTCCTTAGTATTGGTGCTCCAATGTTCTGAGTTCGGTAAGGGCTGCCGGTCACTATCACTTTTATTCCATATGTACTCGCCAACACGCACTAGCCACGTGTGGCGTTTTAACAGCTAAACCCTTAAAATGACGAGTTTTAAAACAGACGGTATACTCCAGGTGATTCGGGCGAGACGCCCACACTCTCTCCGATTGGTCGATAGAATGGGGGGACAAAAATTCGTCAACGCCAAAATCAAGTCTAAGAAGAGCAAGATCTGGCCGGAATAAAATCCTGCCCCATTCGGATGCCCGGAGGGCAGGATTCAAGCGACCTCGGTCATCGAAAGTACTAACATTCGGATACGTTACTGCAACATACATGGTATCAGGTCGAATCTTAATCCTGTTCACCTTCAACAAGTGGAACCGGACATTCTGTTTCTATCAGAAACACAAGTCTCTCCTGGAAGCGCTGATTCGCCTGACCTACAATTTCCTAGATACAACATCCACTCTAACTTTAGCCTTAAAAGCGGAGTATGTGCGTATACCAAGGACAACGTAGGATGTAAGAGAGGATGTCCACTTTGGAAAACAACAAATTGGACGTGATTTTGTTCAAACATTCTGGCCCCCAATTTGTGAAATTCTGTTGTTGCTTGTATATGTCTCCCAATGATAATAACTTCCAAGATCTTTTTGTTTACCTTAGTTTGAAAATAGACTACCTCTTACCACAGTTTCCATCTTGCGATATCTCAATTCTGGGAGATTTTAGTACCCACAACCCCAATTGGCTTCAATTTCCATCTACCACTAATCCCGCAGGTCATAGTGCAGAAGCATTTGCTGTATCCTGTGATCCCACACTAATGATTTCCGAACCCACCAGAATCCCTGACAACCCTAAACATACTCCACACCTCCTGGACCTACACCTTACAGCTAACCCACTTGTCTATAAAACAAGAGTCGTTTCCCCACTTCGTAAATCAGACCACTGACTACTGGCCCCTGGCGTGAGTATTGCGTTAAACGGTGCTCCTCTTCAAACACCCCTCTTTCAATAACTGAAGTTATCTTACATAATCGCATAGGTTATTCCCTACCATGCCATAAGGACAAAGTATATGTATTTGAAGACTACTCGTCGGACTATACAGACAGGATGGAACAAATTAAAGAGTGAGAATTAGATCCTACTATCATAATTAGAGCATCTGTAGCAGATTTAATCCCATCTAGAGCAGGTATAGCGGAATAATGAGTTGAAAGAGAATATTTATTGAATGTGCGTTAAACAAATGTGAATTCCTTCAGCTGATACTAATTAAAAACCTAAAAAGAGAACAAATAAGAACAACCCAAATACGGACCAATATTCCTTATTTTATGCACTCAGTAAGGTCTGGAAAACAATATATAATAGGATATTAATCGACAGTGTACATATGGCAGGTAGAGAAAATGACTTAAGTAGGGATTTATAATGTTACAAGACGCAAAAAATGCGTTCAACACATCAAAACGGGAAATAATCACAAACAAGCTCTATGAAAGGAATAGACAGGTGCCTAATTCACATAGTCAACTATTTTACTAACATACGGATAAAGATTGCAAGTGACATTATAAGAATCGTATAGTTTCACAGGGAACAGCCCTTGGGCCTACCTTGTGAAACATCCTCTGCGGTGATGTAATGGGAAAGATTGGGCCAACAGGAGTAAAATTGATATTCTTTACAGACAATCATGCCCCCTGTGTTTAACCTAAAGCCGAAGAGGAAGTAAGCAATAAAGTTAACGATATCATTAGAAACTTACAAGTAGTCCTAGTGATTTCCAGAATATCAATGGAACTGCTCGCATATAGAAACACAGTATGGATCAATTAAGACTTAAGCAAAGTCACTGTTAGGAATTACAACAAGAAACTACACAAGGAGAACGATACCAAATCTCGAGGTGTAGCATAGATACACATTTCCAGCAACGTATTGATCGACCCAATTGATGAGTAAACACGAATTCTTCACGCCTGTCTTCCACAAAATAAGGAAGAGAAAATGTGCACATACATGTATTCCCAGGTGCAGATGACGTGGATCACTCAGTTTTGGTTTGTACGCCCAATGGGAAAGACACAAAAATTAATTCAATAACCAAGAACACTGAGCACACCTAAATAAATACATGTGAAATATCTTAAGTGCAAGAAAATAAGAAAGAGAGCATAAACACGCCACTATAGAGTGGATTTAGTGCATACTCCAACTAAGATGAAAGGAAAGTCCCGCACTACTTTGCGCCGATAGAAGTCTAAGGCGCTTGGTATCAAAGGATTTTTACTCCTACATAAAAAAAAGGTTAAGTTGTCTTGTTCTTGTATAAAAATGTACACTAGACGTAAGCACATACGGAATTTTGTGGAATGAATTAACCAGAAAAACCAGAAGTAGCTGGACATATATTAAATGGATCTTAACATTCAGTTCGATATTTTATCAAAGCTTATTAGGTTTGTTTAAAACGAGAATCTATTGAGGTATAAAGACAGACAAATCACTTCAAGAGGAAAATCTCTGTTTAAATAGGATTTGGTACCTTGCAATTAAAAATAGACTGTTACATCTAAATTCAAAATTTTGGTATGTATAAGCTTGAATTACATGCTTTACCAAATAATCATGTATAGTGATCAAAACGTTCCAAAGTCCACAGACGCAGTTAAAGGCACAAAGTGTTTGAATTAAGGTCTTCAATATGTTGCCATGTGGGTGCAGCAGTTGCACACCGAAACTCACAACAGCACGTAAACGGGATGCCAGGAACTATCAGAAAATGGGATGAAGCACTCCGTTGTGCAGGGAAATTGATGCAGCTAAAAGACCTCTTACATCAAATGTAGTGTATTCAAATATACCCGTTTCAAAGGATTTTGGAGATAGTTTAGCATCTTCACCTTCGAATTACGTCGCGATCCGACTGCTCGCTTATTCGAATTCTAATAGCTGCGTTGGGACGCACGAGTCGTACTTTACGATCTATTTTTCGTATCCGCCGAGACCTCCCGCCACCATTTGCCGAATTTGGTCGAATTCCGGCTAGTTGTTTCACAGAATGACCTCCTCTGGCGTCACGAAGCGTGTGTCGCCAACCAAACAGCACTTTGTACTTCCTCTTTTTCCGAGGGTGTACACGGAGTTCACAACAATCCATCAAGGGGTTGGAAGATGCCTCCAAGAGAGCGTTGTCGTGATTCAACTGCTCACTAACACCCGACGCCGACATGTCTGTAACCTCACCAAAAGGTGTTTGAGTGTGCCACAATTTTTGTGTCCATGACTGTAGTTAATACAGGAAAGTAAAGTGTATAGAATTCGTAAAATGTACATAAACTAACGGTTTAATAACACTATCTATTGTTACTCGTCACTGATTTTTAATATTTTGAAAGCTCTTGAGAATGATATGTAATATCGAAGGCGGCTAAATACTACCAATAAATATTGTTATTAGCAGAATGTTTTCCTTTATTATTTATATAAAACATTACCCTTATAAGAATTATAAATTTTCCACATCGACTAAATGGTAGTTAACAAATTAATTCGATATGCGAAGTATGGCTAATAGAAGTTGAACGAACTAATCTCTGCAAAGCGCAGAGTTCGTATTCCAGGTGCTGAACCATCGATGGGCCGACTTAAACATATAGTACGTAACGAGCTGCGAAGAAGCGAAGAATAGAAGTGAAGATTTGAGTGCAACGCCTTAAAGCAAAACACAAGGCAAGGATAGAATTTAATTAATATTCAACGATTACAGTAAAATTTATCTTTGAATGGTAAACATCTTTAGATATAAGCCGGTGTATTAGACTCCTTAGATTATCGAAAAGAGGAGATTAACATTCAATACTGGGCAGCTGTCTTTTCTCCCACCCAAGACGTGTACAAATTATATCGAACAGTTCCGATAACGTCACCAAAGTTGTCGCCAGAGTACATGAAAGCCACGTAATTTAACTGTTTACGTGTAGAGGTTAAGATATTGTAAATGCTTTTTGTGTTGTGTGTTTGCATCGAAATTTGTTGTAAAAATGCTACGGTGTGTTGTTAGAAACTGTATATATAATAAAAGTACTGTATGTGTAAAAGACAAGAATAGGATTCACTTATTTTGATAACTTATTATTTTGCTTACGTTTTGCACTTTAGCCATACTGCTTTTAGGGGTAGGCTGAAGAGACATGCATTGTGTAACTCGTAATTTTAATATATAATTGATTGAAAAGGTAAAATGCTTCAATATTTTTTGTGTAAATGAACTGTGACAAGTACACTATGTCCCATTTTGGGTCAGACTGCAGGGTTTCTCGGCTATTAATAAAGATAGATCCTTGCGGTTTTCGTGAACCGTTGCTACTTTTTTGTGAAACGTTTAATACCATCAAAATATTTTTTGAAACTCATTTGCATTATAAGTTACAGGGCGATTTTGAAAATTTGTACTATTTAGGGGTACCCTGTATCTCTACTATTGCAAAAGTTATCAAAAAGGTAAGAACGTTAACTGATAGATATTTTTGCGAACAATTCATTGGCGTACTCAAAAATTTTTTAGGGTACCGTTTTCAAGATATAACCCAAACTTATACTTTTTTTAATGGAACACCCTGTATATTTATAGCCCGTTAAATTTGTTATTTTTTTCTCTTTAAAATGATGTATAACATTATATACTTATATTTATTATTAATCTCCCAAATCATTAAAAACTGTAAAAATTTTATAGGTAGGCTATGATATAAAAAACTAAACATACTCAATTAATCATAAAACAAAAATAAACAAATTTATAATTTGAAATACTGAATAAAATATGATTAATAAAACTGTTCAAAGTGATGACCATTTTCTCTTACACATAAATCGCATCCTTTTGGTATTCTTCTTAACGCGTTTGACAGTTTTAAGGGTGATTCTTCTAAATTGCGAAACGCCTGCTCTGTTGCTTCACGAAGTGCGTTGATATTATTGTGACGATTTTTGTATATTTGATTTTTTAAATATGACCATACAAAAAATTCAAAATTCATAACTCTGGTGACCTTGCAGACCATCGAATTTGTCCATTTGTTCCAATCCAACGATCATGGAAGTTGCGATCCAAAAATTGTTTAACTATTCCAGAATTGTGAGCAGGGGCTCCATCTTGTTGAAAGAATATTGAATTTCGGTTAGCCAGCGGCACATTATCTAATACTAGGGGTAAAATCTCTTCCAAAATATCTAAATATTTGTTTGAAGTGAACCCTCCTTCAAAAATATAATAATAAATATGCGTTCCAAATATGAAACAGGAAACACTAAAACCAAATGTTCCCTGTTGATGGCGTTCAAAAGTAATGTGTTGATTTTCCTGGTACCAATGCCTAGTGTTATGCCTATTAAAAATTTCAGCGCTGCTGACATAGGCTTGGTTTGACCAAATCAGATTTCGTGCAAAATTATTATGAATTCGACATTGTTCTAAAACCAGTTGCAATAAGTGATCCTCCTCCCTGGATCACCGGGATGTAAATGTTGAACTAGATTGACCTTAGAGGGTTTAAATTTATGTTTACGTAAAATTCTCTGAGATTTTGTTCGTGTTACCCCTGTTTCCGTCTCAATTCTTCTGCACGAGGTTTGGGGATCTGCTTGAACGTATGCCAAAACGTTTATTTCCTGTTCCTCGCGATTATTCTTATTGTAATTTTGTGATCGTGACTTGAAGTGATTTAGGCTTGGTTGGTGTCTTTCCGGATATCTAAAATTAAAATAAGAAACAAATATTATGTAAAACTATTAAATTTAATAACTACTTTTCTACCTGTTCAAATACATTTCTAAAGCTTCGGTGACATTGTCGTTGCATTGATTTAAACATTTTATTATATCATACTTCCCAGGGTTTGAGAATATTTCTATTTTAGTCATAATTTTAAATAAACAAGAATTTACATAATAAATATTGTCTTTGCCAGATTCAACAATATCTGTGTAGATGTTCATTTGTTTCCCTAACCACTTGATAAATGTGTTATTACTATTATAATGAATTTAAATTAGAATTAGAGCTATTCTAATAAAATAAAGTTTTCATAACTTTTGGGTACTTACCACAACAAATGGAAATAGAGAATTAACTACTTTTTTTTTATTTTTAAGGCAAAAATATTAAAGAGAACTACAAATAGCATGGCCAACCCATAAAAAATTAATATTTTACAGTTTCTTAATGATATCGGAGATTAATAATAAATATAAGTATATAATGTTATACATCATTTAAAGAGAAAAAAAATAACAAATTTAACGGGCTATAAATATACAGGGTGTTCCATTAAAGAAAAAGTATAAGTTTGGGTTATATCTTGAAAACGGCACCCTAAAAAATTTTTTTGAGTACGCCAATGAATTGTTCTCAAAAATATCAGTTAACATTCTTACCCTTCTGATAACTTTTGCAATAGTAGAGATACATGGTACCCCCAAATAGTACAAATTTTCAAAATCGCCCTGTAACATATAACACAAAAGAGTTTCAAAAAATATTTTGATGGTAAGAAACTTTTCACAAAAAAGTAGCAACGGTTCACGAAAACCGCAAGACTCTATCTTTATTAATAGCCGAGAAACCCTGCTATCTCACCCAAAATGGGACACAGTGTACATTGTGGAATTTCAGTAGATTATTATAATCATCGCTTTCTCATATACGTACGTATAAAGTGAAAGCTATGTAATCGGTTTTAATTTTCAAATACGTTTTTTTTTTGCATACCCGAGGTTTTGAACGGTTCACGAAAACCGCAAGGGTCTATCTTTATTAAGAGCCGAGAAACCCTGCTATCTTACCCAAAATGGGACACAGTGTACATTGTGGAATTTCAGTAGATTATTGTAATCATTGCTTTCTGATATACGTACGTATAAAGTGAAAGCTATGTAATCGGTTTTAATTTTCAAACACGTTTTTTTTGCATACCTCGAGGTTTTGTGGCCTAACAATACAAAAAAACACATTTATAGAAAAAAAAATTCGTGTTTGATTGTGAGTGAGTGTGTGCTATATCTTTTGAACCATTGAAGTTACCCATACAATCAAACACGAAACAATTTTTTTATAAATGTATTCTAAGGATTTATCAAATCAAGTGTGCACTTGAAACATGCATCTGATAGTTATTTGCTGGGATCACTTATTGAAGAGGAGAATATAAACCTCATCTACACATTAAAATGAACCGAAATATAAATTAATCGGTATCAAATCTTAATATTTATATTTTTCCATGACTATACAACAATGTGGACATTGTTAAATCAGTTTCGGTGGAATAATGACACAGACGGCTCCATAATTGGTGAGTTATGACCATTGTTCCGCACCTTTGATGTTGTGACCAATCATAAAGCGCCAGTTTTCATTATTTTTTTTGAAGTAGGCCGGATTTAAATATGAAACAAACGTCAAATTTTGAAATAATTTAAGCTGTCAACTATCCCTTTGGACAAGTTGGGGTATAAACCATGATTTCAAGTTTAAGCGACGATGAAATAAGTAAAAATTGTACCACGCCTGAAATTATACAAATAATAAAAGACAGCACAACCCATTTATTACCATAAAAATCAAAACTAAAGTATGAAAAAACCTACCATGTGTTTATGGAGTGGTGGTATAGCAAAAATGCACATTCCTGTTCTGAAAACGTTTTACTGGCCTATTTCGGAGAGTTCTGCAATAAATATGCCATCATCCTCACAGACAAGATATTCTGTATTAAGAAGTACTCTCTTAATCAATCACAATCAAAATATAGAAAAACATGGCAAATTACGCGCATTTTTCAAATGCAAATCAGTGGGGTACAAAAGAAAGAAGGCAAAAGTTTTTACCAAATACACCTCTCAATACTTAGTCTTTTTGTTATCTTAAATGGAAGATTCCAAATTCTCAAAATTCTGTTTATACTATTAGATACTAGTGAGAAATATTATGGGATAGTTACTTATTTTAGAATGAGCATGCATTAAATTTATCGGAGATGCCCGAAAATATGAATACCCTAGGAATAAGTAAGCACTGCTTCAATTGTTTTCAACACTCTAGCCGTCGCCATGTTACAACAATGACAAATTAAACACATCATTGTCAGTTAAGCCGCTGAATATTGCATCGATTACAAAATTATAATTTGATTATGGCTTTTGTTCTATCAGAAACCCAACGTATTGATATTTTGATTTTTCGTGGATATGGAAATAAAACAAGGACATATCAAGAAGTCTGCAACTTGTTTAATGATCGTTATCCTAATAAACCCATTAAAAGTCTACCGTACACAGAACTTGTCGACGTTACGAGGAAACAGGGTCCATAAAATGTTTACCTAAAACCGGACGCCCAAGAACTGCTACAAGTGATGAAAATAAATTAAACGTTTTATTACAAATAGAGGAAAATCCAAAAGTAAGCACCAACCAGTTAGCTATAAATACCGAAATCTGTCAAAAACCTGTAAGGACTATTTTGAAGGAAAATAAATTAAAGCCGTACAAGATTCATTATACTCAAGAGCTTTTAGAGGATGATCCTGACCGCCGCAATGAATTCGCCGAAATCATGATGGAAAATATCAACCAAGATCCTTATTTTGCGCAAAAAATTGTATTCAGAGACGAAGCTACTTTTTGCTTGAACGTCCAAGTTAATAGGCACAATTTCCGAATTTGATCTAGAGGTAACCCCCATTGTATGGAAGAACTTCATACCCAATATCCTGAGAAAGTTAACGTCTAGGCGGGAATATTGGGAAACAATATTATCGGACCTTTTTCATAGAAGGTACATTAACAGGGCAAAAGTATTTGAATCTCCTTAGAGAAAGTATAGTTCCTGCCATTCAACAAAATAGAAATATAGGTGAAATCTGGTACCAACATAATGGTACTCAGCCCCATTATTCAAGAGAAGCCACGCAATTTCTAAACAACCAATTCCCAGGAAGGCTGATTGGAAGACGTGGAGCATTAGAATGGCCATCTCGATCCCTTGATATGACTCCGCTGGACTTCTTCTTGTGGGGTCATTTGAAAAACCGTGTCTACAGAAATCGTCCAGAAAATTTGAACCAACTCTGCGAAAGAATCCGCATCGAAATTGTACTTATAACACCGGATATGTTGAGCAACACATTGCGAGAATTTTATGATCGACTTGGATACTGTCTGGCAAATAATTGAGCCCACTTTGAGGATTTAATTAAAAGTTAGTGTCGTTAATTATTAATTCTATTGTTAATTAATTAATTAAGTTATTGTTGTTTTAGTATATTGGCTTTTAATCTCCTTCTTATCTTAGCATTATTGTTATTAGTTAAAGTGCAAGGGAAAGTGGGCAATCACAAATAAAAAAATAACCTTCATAACTCAAGTCATTTACTTCAATAAAAATAAGTAGGACATTCCATTTAAGATAACAAAAAGACCATGTTTAGCGCAAGACTGGGAAATCTGGCAACAGTGCCGATAGAATTTTCCAATTCCTCATGCCTAGAAAGCCCCAAATGCCGAATTTTGTAATCATAACTTTAGCGGTTTTGCAGATATTTATGCGTTTCGGTACTTGTTACTGAAAACGCGGTGTTGTCTTATCTCGGCAACTAGTATAGATAACATTTTGAAAATTTGAGATCTTAATAAGTTTGAGACGCACAATTGATTGCAATAAAAATAAATGGGGCATTCTATTTGAGAAAACAAAATGACTACGTGTAGCGCAAAATTAGAAAATCTGGCAACAGTGCCGATATCATTTTCCAACCTTGCACGCCCCTAAACGCTGAATTTTGTAATCGTAACTTTAGCGATTTTGTAGATATTTAAGCTTTCCGGTACTTTTTCCTAACCCGGTATACATAATTTCATTTAATACGAACAGTTAATCCGTAACTGACCTGCCTGTCTGAAACCTATGTAATATTTGCAAGAAATATGTCGACTTTCGCTTTAGGAATAACCTTTCAACTTTAATGGCGCCACTCTTTTTTTATGATATCGGAATGGTATATATTTTCCTCAAAGAATTGGTATAAATAAACTAAGCGCTATGGGAAAAACTATTACAAAATACCTGCAGCTAGAAAACCCAGAATTATGCTCTGGACATAGCTTTAAAAGATCATCAGCTAATTGTTGGTCGATGCTGGCGGAAACATTGTTGCACTTAAACGTCATGGTGGATGAAAATCAACCAGTGTCTCTGAAGGATATATAGATGAGTCCACGACAAATAAAATGAATACGGCCAACAAAATACCTTTATCAGTAAACAATAATAATAATAATATGCAACATACTGAACAAGCGAGTAGTAGTAGCAACTCATTTTAAACTATACGTCAGAAATGTCGAACAAAAATATTCAGCCATTAGCTGTTCAATTTTCAAATGCATCTAATATGACAATTAATTTTAAGCTTAATAAATGATAAATTGATTAAGTTCGTTACAAAAGCGACATTGTATGTTTGTGTTCTTATTGATTTTTCTTCAATATTTTTTTTCGAAAAACAAGTATAGTCGTAGAAAAAGTATAGTAATCAACTCGCGAGTTATGGCTATTATTCAATCGTGAAAATTGTGCCACGAACCGGAAGGGCTATCATAACTCGCTTGTTGAACAATATATTATTAGTTATACGCAGTACGGAACTATATCCCATGTTGTAATTTTAGGACAGCAAAATTTAAAGGGAGAAAATGGACCGATTACTCTTACCATATTAAATTTAAAAAATTGTCTACATTAGTGCCATCAAATGTTTTATGTGTGTAAATATATAAATGTATGGTACGTTTGTATTATCATTAAAAACAACTCTTCTAGCGCTTCAAACGTATCCTGGAATTGACAGCTCAACGAATATAAACTTTACATTTCTTGAATTCGGGTACATAATCGTGTAGCCCTTTTATATATAAGAGTCTATATTTTACAAAAAAGAATTAAGGACAAAAACCATATTTCCACGTTTGCAAATATGCGAAATAAGTCTATTTACAGAGGTTCATAAATTACAACCTGAACACCAAAAATCGTAACATATTCATTAATAATTAAAATAGCGATCACATGTACTGTATGTACCTTTGGAACGGTAAGAATTACATCCACTTGAACAATAACACACAACTATTAAAGACGGAACAATCCTGTTACGTTATGTAGTATTTCAGTGTATTAAATGACACGTTCACTAATGGTTGTACAAACACGAGAAATTGATAAAGCAGAATTAACACCTTACACGTTTCTAAGAGACAATTATATAATGGGAACTGAGCAGAAATTTACCATTGTGCAGTGTTTCCGCTAGAGCATGGATATACGTTTATATTTAATGCCTAGAGGAAATACTAAAACAGGGAGCACTTTGCGTAACATACCAACAGCGCAAATGCATAAAGCCAAAGAGCGTTGACGAACATGCTTGTTACTTTTGTAAAATATGTAATTATTCATTTTTATTGAAAAATCACCCATTTTTGTTCGGATGTAATTATTTCCTATATTACAGTATCAATTATAATATGCAGTATTTCCAAGGTAGTACTTTGAAAAATTTTAAAGGTGGATATCCCAACAAAAATCTTTTTTATTGAATTTTGCATTAAAACACTATACTAACAACTTAAGTTTCACGAATTTTACTTACCAACATTTTGGAATTTTTTTACAAGTAATTTATCGAATCCAATGTAGAAATCAATACAAAAATAGAAATTGAACATGAGATTCAAATTCGCTATTACAAGTATGGCGACAACTATCAATACTTGTGAGAGTAATAATAATAATAAAGAATAATACGCATTTATTGTCCAACAGATTTGAAAATCGGACAGGGAAAGCTATCAATTACAGGTATACATTTGCAAACAAAGAAAACATACAAATTCTTTAAGATTAATAATTTAAAGATATGTACATGTACTTACATAAGCACTAAACAAAAGGAAAATCTATGACGAGCTTCACAATTCCGTAGAACGATTGTGACTGGGAGGATTAGCCCAGCACAAGCTAACAAGTATAACCCAGCAGCTAGCGCATTCATTAGAGCATTTGGATTGCTCGGTCAGTGTATTTTTTATTTTCACTAGACTAGTATAAAGTTATTAAAGCAACATCCTTTTTAATAATAATAGATTGCCAGAACTTTATGAAATAAAGTCCTAAAACTTTAAAAGGGTAGCAAAGAGGCGAGGCTGTAAGAGGAAATGTTAATTAGCACACAGAAACAGATACAAAATAAGACACGAAATGTTACGGGTGAAAATGGCAGTACGATTTGCATATCAGATAAGTTTTTGCGTGTAGGTAGAATAGAATATCAAAAATGTAATCAGGGAAAGTCATAAATTAAAGGGCGCCAGTCTGTTTTAAGTCCAATATATTGGTCTAATTAGCGCACATAGCAATGTTCAAAAACCAACAAAAACTTACCTACCTTTCGTAGCATTCGACGGGGTAGATAATCAGAAGGGATCCTGCACTGGTGCTGTCTATAAAAAAACTTAGCTTTACGTTAACTTTATCAATAAATTTCTATATTCAAAGGTCTTAACCCAAATAGCAGGAGCATACAATTTTATAAAACACCCAATACTTACAGCTTTTACCAAAATCATTCACAAAATAAAAAATTCGTCGTCACTACCAGGCTGTTTAATTTCGAAATTCTTAAAGATACAAACAGAAGAAAGAGAACAAAAAGTCTCATGTTTAACAGAACTAATACAGAAACCGTCAGGTAATTTTACAATGTGAGTTGGTCAGAAAGTATATAAATCATCAACAATTTAAAAAATAATAACCCTACATTAGAAATAAACATTTGGAGCAATTGGTATAAATATAAAGCTCATACTGTATTGTTCGTGCAACTGCTACTTAAAATTACCAATTATAATTATTTTATGATTCTTGCAAGATCAAACTGATGCATTTCGAATCTAAATTAATCAGAGTCTTAATTTTGATTAACGCAAAACGTTCTAGCAACCTATATTTTAAAATATACTTTCAACACATTGCTGTTTTAAAGTGCAAATACGGGAAATACAAAATGATAACCGTAAAGAAGTAATAATGCAAACAAGGGGGAAGCGCCTCTGTAATTGCAATAAAAGTACCTTAACGTGTGAAGGACATCTGCTCAAATAAAATCAAGCGCTGTACGCCTGCTCGAAAAGCGTACATATGCACACAAAAAATAGAGTAAAAACAGTTTATTAATTTACCTCAAGTTTGCAGTTTTAACAAATTTCCAAACAATCGTTTCTTCCCAAGCCACAGCTAGAGGTCACGGGAATGGCACAACCCTGTTGAAGTGGTTCTCTTAAATGGTTCGGGAACAATAAACAAACGGAATCTTTAATTATTTCTTTATAAACGAACCTCCGTAGTGAACGAAAATTCTCAGCTTCGCCCGCTAAACTCTTTTTAAATTATATTCGTAAAGCATCGGTGAAATATTTAAATCTACTCCAGGCGTCCTTTTATTAACTGCCCGCCTGGTGTCATTATCAACACAAATATGCTAATCAACCGACCTCCGTTAACATTACACGTAGGGAAGATATTGACATAGCATACGGCACCATGGCTGCTTGCTGCCTAGTTCACGAATGGCATGCATCGGATGAGCGTCTCTCCGATCATAGATACATACGCTTTAATGTAGGACAAAACTCACCCGGTGTTGTCGTTTGTAGGAACCCAAGGGTATCCAACTAGGATGATTATAGAAAGAGAATAGCTGATGGTAGGTAAAGTAAACAGTTGGAACTATGAAGAGGACATAGCAATTGTAACACAAGGCAGATTTTAGGAAACCATACCAGTTGTGATGCAAGGAGCCCTAAATCTGGTAGAACAATGAAATCGAGAGGGAGGGTTGTCGGTTAATCCGGCAAAAATAAACCTTCTTCGCTTCACACGGAGAAAGAGGCATGGGAAGCTAAATAACATAGTAATTTACGGAGCAAATCTCAAGGTGGTCCTAGGTGTACTAGAGAACATAGCAAACAAGGCCACTAAGTCCTTATAGGTGTGTAGAAGGATATTGGGAAAGAAGTAGGGACTATCTCCAAAAATGGCCCACTGTATATATACAATGATCAAACCGATCATAACGTACCTTACGTTGGTATGCAAAAGGCATCCCTGAAAAGGTTGATAGCTGCTTTGGATTTACGGCCAATTTGACATGTAGTTATGCTGAGGCGTTGAGCGCATATAAACTTAAAATTTTGGAGAGGAATCGTCAAGAGCTTGAACACCACTCGACGACATCTCCAATACCGACATCCTTAGCATGGGGACAGAATAACAAAACATACTCGTGTAAGTAACTGTTTGGCACCAAAATTCTTACGTAAGGGGAAAAACGTGACCAACAAGTTGGATGCGATCGTCTACTATACATACGGTTCCAAACCAGAGATTGTACCGACTATGCAATATACGGGAGCAACGGACCAGGTCACAGAATCTCTGGAAGCCTTGGTAGCATTTGACGGTAGCGTTATGCGTATCATTGATGCATTGATTCGTCTTGAGGTCCCGCACCATTAAAGTTTTGTAAGGTCAGCAGGTTATAGCTTGCAGGCTATTTTTAGATATGTGGCCACTGGCTTCTGAGAATTTGATGTGGTTTTATTTTCATTGACCTCTAAATTTATCGTGGGTAAGATCTTCTTAGAGAAGGCGTTCTTAGGACAGATACAAATGGCACCTGCAATCTATTTTTAGATAACCTTAATCTCGTTTATGGAAATTTAGTCTATTTCTACTTTGCAGGCAAATGATTTTATTTTTTGATATTGAATTTTTTAGATGCCCCTATGTATCAAACACATTATTCCTTGCAACCCCTTTCTAGATAACCATGAGCTTGAGTTTTGGGAATTTATTTATATAGCTTTGACCTCTACTTAATCTTGGTCGCGTTTTTGAAAATTGGATTCTATTTTTAGGTAACCTTAACTATCCAAATTGATCCACTTTTCGTAACGATTACCTTATTTGACATATTGAATTTTGCGACTTATTAGATATCTATCTTTAGGTATCTGTTGGCATGTTTCAGGAACATAATTGTTTTCTTAGATAACCTTGATCTATAGTTAACCCTGGCCTCGTTTCAAAGTTCACCTAGGTGTCACTTGATCTTCCACCTTAACTAGGATCGCACCCTCAGCATTCTATTTTTAGCTAACTTCATTTCAGATAACCTTGCACTCGATTCTATTTTTAGATAACCCTGATAAATCCTAAAGGTTAGAACGTGCAATCCATTATTACATAATTAACTCAATTTTCAGGAATAGAATTTTTAGATAACCTCGTTTCCACCATATCGTTCTATTTTTAGTTAACCTCATTTCTAGGATTTTTGTTTCTAAATACTCGAGTTTTTTTGAAATAACTTTTATGTATCCAACAGGGTATAACTTTTTAAATATACCTTTCCTCAGATTGAATCCATTCCTAAACAACTTTGATAATTATGCTTGGCTTGGTTTAATATTCTACTTTTAGATAATCTTGATCTGTGACTGGTATCCGAAAAAAGGTCCAATATGGCTTTGAAATTTAACCTAAGAAATAGCAGTAATAGATCAGTAGAAGTAATCCATGTTACATAGTAATAATGTTAACAGAAGAAATAATTTTTGACAATTAGAAAAATGTTGTTAGTGAGAACTGATCAAATTATTGACACATAGCAAAGCTTTAATCCACCAAAAAGAAAGCAATATAAAAGCCTTAGCACCCAGGCTTTAGGCCTTAGTGTAACATTCAAAATTATTCCTTGTTTTTCTCTGTAGGATTTGAGATAAAAAAGTTGTTAGTGGAAATCCATGTTCCATGCCGCTTAAGATCGGAATGGTTGACGTATTATGTCGTTATTAATTATTCCATTATTGTTGACTGGCTAGACGCACCGTTAGCTGGGACGCACGTGAGTGTATGAGCTACGACTGTGCCCATCTTATTACAAATTTTATTTAACATTTTTTAGGTATTGCATTTAAGGTTTCTAAGTTTAGTAAGTGTATACTTGAACAAAGTATAAATAGAAATTTTAATCAAATGAATTTTGATTACAAATTGTGTTTATTTCGGCTAACTGATATGATTATGACGATAATCTTTATTTGCATTACTCTTGTACACGCTTATTAAAAACATCCTACTTTAGCTACAAATATCATAAAAGTAAAAATGCAAATCAACTCGGCCACAAACGAAGTGCCTTGTAATAAACAAAATCTGGTGTAGAATACATGACCTCCAACCTACAAAATGGATATTGAAAGAATTGAAATAATTTTAATAGGAAATGATTTTTTAAGATAACTATGGAACCCTTTTTAGTACGTTCGAATATAGGCAACGTTGTAAAAACAAAAGCAATAATCTGGATCAGATATAGGTTAATGGGCATCTAGATATTTAAAAAAAAAAATTCCAAAGCCGCCTGCTTCAATAAAAATGTCAATAACACAGTTTAAGCATTTTCAATCCCATTTAATTACTTTTAATGCAACTAGGCTTCGTATTAAAATACTTAACAAAGAAATGTTATTGTGAAATTAAATTGTCTTCAAAAAATGTCTTCACGTTTTCTTATAAAATTAATCGTTATTCAGGTATTGAAGAAATTTAAACAAACACTTAAATTCTACCTTAGGAATTTTTTAGCCGCTTCCAAACCCTAATCAGCTCCAGGAGAAATGAAACGAAATACGAAATTTTAAGTATGTACGTGTTGTTGTTATAGAGTTATCCTGGCTACTAACATACATACACACACGCACCCACGTACGCACGCACGCACGCGCCCGCTCGCTCACTCACCCACCCACCCACTCACACTATCGAGTATAAACCATCTGAAAGCTATTTATGCATTAAACTGA
>JARFJB010000353.1:97500-220939 GCA_036346205.1 Vesta saturnalis | reverse complement strand
TTTTATACAGGGACGCATTCAGGAAAATTATTTATTTTATTTCGGCAATTCACCAGTATAAACTGAAACCAGTCAAAGGACGTAAACAGAGTCAAAACCCAAACCTATTAATGTTACATTACAGAAACTCGAGGACTACCAACCCTTAGTTCCGGACCCACCAGGACGTAGTATGTCCACTTGATGATCCTGCCAGGAAAGGAGAATCCACCGTAAACTATATTTATATATCTTAGTTAAGTAATTTAAATAAACCATATTAGATGTGTAAAAAGTAAATAGGAATAAATATATGTATATAAACTTTTTTATCTATTTGTTCAAAGTGTTGAGAGCCTGAATAACGAACTGATCCTAATTTTGCAAGTACAAAATTCCGACTGAGCTAAAAGGGAAAAGTGATAATTATTCAGTAGTAGTAATACACTTAACAGTAACGATTAAAAACAAAGTTACGTCATTACAATATATATATATATATATATATATATATATATATATATATATATATATATTGAGATGATATGTTTATGTGATAGTAATAATAAAACATAGAAATCATCATTTAATTAAGCATAGGTGTGATATCGCTACATTATGAAGTGACGTCATATAAATAAAGGTTGTACAGGAGAATATTCATATTGCATACGTTCGACATGGTTCGAAGGCAAAATTTATGAATTTTCGTTGATAATATCAATGGAATTCAATTATGTATGGAAAATCTTTACTTAGTAGTATGCTCTACTATGATCCTAAAAAGGAAAAATAATTTTTATTAGATAAGAAGTGTGATAGATAGTTTTATAAGGAAAAACTGATTACGATAACGTTACACAATACAAACGCAAGTGTGCACATTGAACAGTTATTATGAGAAATACTTAGTTTGGGCGGTGTAGATGAATTTATGTACTGTGGAGTGACAATCATATGTGAAATAAGTGGATGTGAGTACAAAATAGTGCAGGTCTCTTTGGAGAACATACATTTGGGAAGAGAAACTTAAAATTTAGTGCAGCCAGACTAGAAACGTATGTGGACTTATGTTTGTGGGGGCGTAGAAGCCGAATATGAACTTATTTGGTCCCTGAAAAATAGATTTAATGAATTATAAGTAAAATTTCATTATGGACATGATGTACAAAAGGCGTTTTTTTTTTGTATAAAATATTGAATCTTATGAAAAATATAGCATGTGGGGTATCAAAATAAACAAATTGCGTATATATTCTAAAGACAATTTTAGGATGGATTATCCAATCAGACCATTTGTTTGTATGGTCATATCACCATAGGAAAGCTAAAATTTAAGAAAAATGAGTAAAGATTGTAAATTTTTCTAATTTCGAAGGTAGAACATGTATCACCCAGAGCTGGAATAAACAATCGAGAATATTTTCATAACCTAAATTTGAACTGCGGTGAATACATGTTCGACTGAAATTTTCTAACCTAATAAATCGTTTCCTTTGGTAAAATCGAAAAGTGTACTTGGTGGGTAACATTATTGTTCTATGTTAATATGAATTGTTTTAATAATAAATATAAATAAAATTGAACATGAATTATTTTAATTTCTATAAAATTAAATTAAAACAAACAATTAAATCATATTAGCAGGATTGTAGAGTTCATGTACTTGTTGCATATAATACAGAAAATAAAACTCCGATTCTAAATAGAAACAATTTTGCAAAATTGGTGGCTATTCCAACATCATCAAGAAAATTTGATACATCATAAATATTAATGGTATACATCAAGGAGGGTTCACAGCAGACACATATGGTAAACCAGTGCATCCAATTAAGAAAATTCTAAACCATACCATTGTATGAATACTTCAGGCTGCAAAAAGATAAGTAACAATTCTAATATTACAGTTTGGTTATGATACAAGTATTTATTTATATGTAAAGAATTAATAGCGGAATATTTGCAAAGTATTGATAAAGTAGTACATCAATTAAAAACAAATACATTATCATATCAATTTTAATTTATGCTTACCTATTTAAACGATGAATCTTTTTCTTGTGCAATTTATTAGTAATCACAAATACAATTATGAACCAGATGTTTAAAGAGGGCGCTGAATACGTTGAGAAGGATGCATAATTATGTGTACAGGGTGCCTACCGAAACTCGTCTAATTCAATGGTAAAATTTTATAAATGTATTGAAATCTATATTATTAAAGATAATTGGTATTTTTATACAGAGTTAACATTTAAAGTAAATCACTATGTATATTGCAAAATTAATTCCATTGAAATTTATCCCCTGAATGAGTGACGCTAGCTGGAGCAAATTAATTCCTTTTTAACAAATTTATTTATTAGTAATAAAAGTAAACAAAATAAATAACTATATATAGTTATTATTACATCAAACTATGGTATACAGGCGTGTATGAAAAATGTCAAGTATTAAGAAAAGCTAAGAAATTAACGAATCAGAAACGACGGAAATTGTATTATATATATATATATATATATATATATATATATATATATATATATATATATATATATATCTCATTTGTGGCAAAAAATGAAAAGTCATTTTGCTCACCTTTTCTCACTTAAAACTCAGTAGTCCTTTCGATGGAACTTTCGTTTTGAAGGTTTTCGAATTATTATTATTATTAATAAAATACTAATTTCGAACATTTTTAAATGTTACGCAAGTTATCCGAAGTTACAAGTTTTTAAAGTACTAAACAAAAAAGGTCTCTGCGTTCTGCATGATTATTCCAGCTGTCAACAAAATACTTCTTTTTACTGTTTCCACTTTTTTATTTATTTATATTTTTCTGTTTTTTTCGTATTTCTTAATTTTTTTTCATTCTTTTATTTGTACTTGTTTTTCTTTTGCTTCTGTTGCTTAGATTGACCTGAAAGATACGTTCATGAAAAGTAGTTTAATATTGCATAATGTTGATGTCTTGGGTGCGTTAGTATATTGATAAATACGTAAAAATTTATTCTTTACTATGAATGAATAAACAATTTGTACTTTCTTGACTGGAGGTGCAGATTAAAACCTTTTCTCCAATGACGGAGAATTCTTTTATGTTGTTGCTGGCTGTAAAAATGTTTCAATATTGTTTAATTTCTGTTTAGCCCACAGTAGAAGGACACTTGCGCCGCCATCTTGGTTTTGACGTCACAAGACCGCCCACGTGGGGACCGGATTTTCACCTTATTTTACTCGCTTGCGTGTAGGACGTGTTATTTTCATCCCTATTTTTGCACATCCACGTGTGAGACCGTATTTTCAACCTGCTGGAAAATTTTATCCTAATTATTTTTATACGTGTACAGTGAGACAGGATTTTCCACTTATTTTTACACATCCACGCGCGACTCTGTGTTTTCAACCTAATTATTTTTACTCACTTACATGAAGGACCGTATTACCCTTATTTTTACTATTTCTTTTGGGGTTAAACCTTATGGCTGTATTAAGGACCTTTTGACAGCCAGGACTTTTCTAACGTGAGTTGGTCCTGGTCTTGCTTAGAACTGTATTTATCTGTATGTAGACTAGCTGGAACTTAGCTGTTGGAGCTAATAAGTCTTAGTTATTTGGTGGTATTAAGGACCTTCTGGCTATATTAAGAACAGTGCCCTGGAGGTTAAAATGCACACGCATACAATGTTGAATGCATAATTAATAAGATATTATTATTGAAATTATCGACTCTATTGCTTTTAAAATGGCCACATGCTAATGGATGATCTTTACCTAAAATGTTGTATTTCTAATAAGGAGGTTTTTTGCGACACGTGTGCTTCAACTTGTTCTCAGGCCTTCTGCTTTGGTAGTAAAATTGATTTTAGTGCCATCTAGCGGTAAAGACTAATGAACATTTTCTATAACAGAAGCTGATAATGACACTCTCTCTTACTCTATCTTGTTTCTTCCTCTTTCTCTTTCTCTCTACACACACACACACACACACACACACACACACACACACACACACACACAAAACAATTAAATTAATTAATCAATCTCAAACAAAGAACGCTCGATCACAGATCAATCTCAACCAACCAACGAAATTATGTCGTATGTTTGAAATCAGATTACAGCTGAAACTGAATACATTAGTAGTATAGCATACGGATCCTGTCCCACTTTTGTCACTAGATTTGTCACCAGATCTAGGAAAAGTCACTAGAAAAGTTACTAGATTTCAAGGTCGGTAACATTGCCTATTTCAAGGCTGAAGACCAGAGGTGTGTAACCCTCTTCCAAGTCCCGCTTCAAGGTCAGTCCTGAAGACCCTCAATCTCAGACAAGTCTATGCATGTTTCGAGGCCAGCCTATTCTGAGAAACAAAGGTGGCCCATTGTTTAAAGTCTATGCTTTCAAGGTCAGAGAACAAAGACAATCTATTGTTTTGGTTGAGTAATTCTAGGAAATCAATAACAAAGACGATGCATTGTTCAAAGTCTATGCTTTCAAGGCCACATGAAAGACTATCTATTGTTCCGTTAAAAATAGATTGTTATCTCAATTCTAGGAAATCAATAACAAAGGCGATGCATTGTCGACGGTTCAAAGTCTATGCTTATAATTTTCAAGGTAAATGAACAAAGACGATTCATTGTTCAGGTTGATTATAAAAATAGATTGTTATCTAAATACGTCTCTTTCAAGAACAAAGGCATTGTCAACGATTTAAAGTTTATGTTTACAAGGTCACACCTCTGAAATGAACAAAGCGATTCATTCTTCAGTTATAAAATAATTGTTATCTCAATTCTAGGAAATCAAGAATGAAGGCGATGTATTATCAACGCTTCAAAGTCTATACAATTTTCAAGGTAAAGAACATTCTTCTGGTCGAGTTATAAAAATAAACTGTTATCTCAATTCTGAAATCATGAATAATGTATTGTTCAAAGTCTGTGCTTATAATTTTCAAGGTAAATGAATAAGACGATTCATTGTTCTGGTTGATTTATAAAAATAGAGTGTTATCTAAATACATCTCTTTCAAGAACAAAGGCAATCCAGTGTCAACGATTTAAAGTTTATGCTTATAAGGTCACACCTCTGATAACAAAGACGATCCATTGTTCAGTTAGAAATAGATTGTTATCTCAATTCTAGGAAATCAAGAGCCCTGAGGTGCATGTTTCAAAGCCACGCCCTCAGGTGGTCTAAACATGGCCGTTCCCTAAACAGGTAGCCGTTTCCTAAAACAGGTACCGTTTCCTAAAACAGGTAGCCGTTTCCTAAAACAGGTAGCCGTTTCCTAAAACAGGGGGTCCGTTTCCCAAAACAGATGGCTGTTTCGCAACCGTTTCCCCATGTTCAGGTCGAGATTCCGCATCTCAATTCCAGGAAATCAAAAAAGGGGGGCCCATTGTTCAAAGTCTATGCTTACAATTTTCAAGGTTAAAGAACAAAGACATTCCATTGTACAGGTTGAGTTATAAAAATAGATTGTTATCTCAATTCTAGGAAATCAATAACAAAGGCGATGCATTGTTCAAAGTCTATGCTTACAATTTTCAAGGCCACATGAAAGAACAAAGACTATCTATTGTTCTAGTTGATTTATAAAAATAGATTCTAAATACATCTCTTTCAAGAATAAAGGTGAACCATTATCAACGATTTAAAGTTTATGCTTATAAGGTCACACCTCTGATAACAAAGACGATTCATTGTTCAGTTAGAAATAGATTGTTATCTCAATTCTAGGAAATCAATAACAAAGACGATGCATTGTCAACGCTTCAAAGTCTATGTTTACAAGGCCACATGAGAGAACAAAGACGATTCATTGTTTTGGTTGAGTCATAGCTTCTGAAATTCTAGGAAATCAAGAATAAAGGGGACCCATTGTACAAAGTCTATGCTTACAATTTGCAAGGTAAAAGAACAAAGACGATTCATTGTTTTGGCTCTGTCGTAGCTTCTAAAATTCCGAGAACAAAGACGATGCATTGTTCAGACTGATTAGGTCATCTAACAAGTAAAATATTTTTATAAGACTACCACAATATACAGATTTAAGTATTATGGGATATAGTCACTTTTGTAATACCTCTGCTGGAGCATATCTATTTACTATTTGTTTTCACATTCAATTTCCTTCAACTGATTCTTGTTTAATGCGGACCACATCATCTTTCCTAATAGGTTCATTAATTGTATACTAGCCATACATTCAGCTTCCCTTAAAAGTCTTCATATCAGGATCTACTTTGAGACATTGTTCGAGACTTATTACAAACCTGCAAGCCCTGATGCATTCTTCAAGGTAAGCAATGTCACGCCTCCCAGTGCCCTCAAGTGGTCTAAACAGGTAGACGTTTCCTAAAACAGGGGCCCGTTTCACAAAACAGGGGTCCGTTTCCCAAAACAGAGGTCCGTTTTCCAAAACAGATGGCTGTTTCTCAACACAGGTAACCGTTTCCCTCAAGGTTACACGAGAGAACATAAGCGTTCTGATTCCTAAAAATAGATTGTTATCCGAGCTACCACCACCTCAATTCTAGGAAATCAAGAACAAAGGGGTCCATTGTTCAAAGTCTATGCTTACAATTTTCAAGGTCACATGAACGAAAAGTGATTCATTGTTCTGGTCGAGTTAGAAAAATAGATTGTTATCTAAATACCCTTCGATTCTAAGAAATCAAGAACAAAGGCGATCCATTATTTTAGCCAACGCTTCAAAGTCTATGTTTATAATTTTCAAGGTCACATGAGAGAACAAAGACGATCCATTATTCCGTTATAATTTCTAAAAATAGATTGTTATCTAAATACATCTCAATTCTGAAATCAAGAAACGCTTCAAAGTCTATGCTTATAAGGCCACACCTCTGATAACAAAGGCGATTCATTGTTTTGGCTGAGTCATAGCTTCTGAAATTCTGAGAAATCAAGCACAGACGATGCATGTTCAGACTGATTAGGTCATCTAACAAGTAAAATATTTTTTATAAAACCACAATATTCATCTATATACAGATAAAAGATCGATTTAAGTAAATATACATATTATGGGAAGTTTGATGTACTTAACATTTTGTAATACCTTTGCTGGATCATATCTATTTTATTTATTATTTGTTTTCACATTCAATTTCCTTCAACTGATTCTCGTTTAATGTGGTCCACGAACATCATCATCTTTCCTAATAGGTATTTTCATCGCTTCATTATAATGTTTACTGGCCATACATTCAGCTTTCCTTAAAGCCTTCATATCAGGATCTGTGATCCTTTTACTTTGAGACATTGTCCGTGACTTATTACAAACCTACGTCTCTTAAACTTATATGCAAAATACAAATTAAATCTTTTAATTATAAAGTTACGTAAATTTCAAAGTTAATCCCGAAATCTATTTTCAAGGTGATCCAACCTTACCCGACTATCAAATAGATTGTCAATGGTTACTATCAATTTTCCAGGTCCTACAAATCAACCTACAGGGTATCTGATATATGACCGGTAATGTATGCTTAAGTTGGGTAAAGTTCTTTGAAGGTGTGACGAGAGATTTTCAAGGTCACCAAACAATTCTTAGAATTTAGTCGAGTCAGAGCCATCTGTCAATTCCTAAATCAATTTTCAAGGTATCATATTACAATTGAAACAGATTGTAAAGTAGATTCATGGGCTAAATGAGTCAAGGTGTTCATAATCAATGACTTTTGCATAGGCCGTAGAAGTTATTACAATTCCTGCAGTGGTATCTATGCTAAAAAATAGGTCAAGGTTAAATTGGTCTATATTAGCTAAATGCTCTTCAAGTCAAATAGAAATTAGGTCATCAGCAGGGTGGGGTAGATGTAGAAGTGGTTAAGGTATTTAAGCAGTAATGTGCAAATAAAATTGATTCAATATGTGGATGTGCTACGCTGCTGAATCATGGACCAAAGGTAGATGCACATACAGCCGTGGAACGTTTACTCAACAATTGACGACATTGGCATTTGATGCTAATCATGAGGCAGTATATGGTTTAGGACGCTTTATTCGGAAGAGGACTGTCATGCACTTGCAAAGAAATATGAAAACGGTGTAAAATATGTGAAACGTATTTAAAGGGTCGATACTGTTTTACTTGCTTAATACAAAGTTAAGTGCGGCACAACTAGAAGAGTTCACTCTAGATTTGAATGAGTGGGAAGATGGGGATACCAGTGAAAAGGGAAGAAAATATGAAGGATAGTAGTCAGTTACTAATTATATTTCTCGATTAGAAAAGATGTATAATTAAAAATAAAACCTTAATTATTGTTGTTGTGTTCTTTTGCATGTGAAAGGATGTATTCACGACTAGTCTGGATGCAGTCGGAAAAACAACAAATAGCGGTCCCCAGCCATATGTAAACATAATTTAACTAGAATCTTCGGAATAGGAAAAATGAGTGTGGTCTCCAAGAAATTTTAAGACCATATGTCCTACAGGCCGATCTTACCCGACATCATCCGATCGAAATGTAGCCGAAACCTGCAGGACCAATTCTAAACGAGTCATGCAAACATGAAGAATGATAGGCTAATATCATGGTTATTGACTAAATTGTAATAAAAGCGTGGGCTCATACAATGTCATCCAGGGTGTTTCTCCAAATACAATAACCGTTTCCCAAAACCGATGGCTGTTTCTCAACACAGGCTAAACTGAACTAGGTCAAAACCTAAACATCTGGTCATGATGGGTTAGAAATCCGTGGGAAGGTTCAGGTACAATCTAAAGGTAGTTTATATTATAGAAAAAAGCTAATCACCTACTTTGGGGTAGTACTGATAGTAGTTTCTATAAATCCTTCACCTACTTTTAGAGATAAAGGGTTGCTTATCATCTAGGGTGCAATTCTACCGAGAAAAATGATGAATGCTATTACTGTAAGTGTATTATTTCATGTAAAAGCCCTATGATGCAAGCTATTTCTATGGTCCACCCTATCCATCTAGGTCAACAATTTTAGCATTCCCTGGAGGTTACATTCTTGAAAATGACAAATAAGCGTTCCTTTCTAACAATAGAATCAGTTCATGGAGGATTGTTGTCTATGCTAATATCAAGGTTCCTGTATATGCTTACAGTATCTGGTGACTGGAAATTCTCAAGGTCTCCAAACAATTTTCAAGACCATATGTCCTACAGGCCGATCTTACCCGACATCATCCGATCGAAAATGTAGTCGAAACCTGCAGGACCAATTCTAAACGAGTCATGGAAACAAGAAGGGGGTCTATGCTAATAAGCGTAGGCTCATATTATGGTCCGCTAGGATGTTCCCCCAAATACAGATAACCGTTTCCCAAAACAGGGGCTGTCACTCAACACAGGTTTCCTCAGAGCCATTAATCATAGCTGAGGCTGACCAATTCTAAACGAGTCATGGAAACAAGAAGAATGATGAGGTCTATGCTAATAAGCGTGGGCTCATACTATGGTCCTAACCGCCAGGTTGAGCAGTTTAAATACAGATAACCGTTTCCCAAAACAGAGCTGTCACTCAACACAGGTTTTCTAGAGCCATTAATCATAGCTGAGGCTGACCAATTCTAAACGAGTCATGGAAACAAGAAGAATGATGAGGTCTATGCTAATGGCTCATACTATGGTCTAACCGCCAGGTTGAGGCAGTTCAAATACAGATAACCGTTTCCCAAAACAGTCAACACAGTAAACTGAACTAGGTCAAAACTTAAACATATGGTCATGAGGTTAGAAGGTCCAAGTACAATCTGAAAGTAGTTTTATATTATAGAAAAAGCTAATCACTTTTAGGGATAAAGGTAGCTTTTCAATAGGCTTATCATCTAGGTGCAATGTGACAGAAAAATGATGAATTCTGCCTTTTGAGAAGAAGAAGCTAGAATAGAAAGTAGTGTTGGCAACCATGATTGTTAGGGTTTAAAGTCCCCATTGTATGTGTGCACAGTAGACTCTTGATTAGCAGCAATGACGAAAGTAGTAGTACGTCAGGTAGAAAGTACAGAAAAAGCAGTAAGTGTGGAGGAGCGAAAGAAGAGGTTGGAGACATTAATAAAACAAGTAAAAGAAATAAAACTCGATTTGGAGTGTTATATAGTGAAAACAAAAATGATGAAGCTGCGTATTAGCAATATGTAAAATAGTGTAGTAAAACATGAAATTTTGGGAAGGATGAGTTTAAATACCTATTTTAAAGAAGAAGAAAAGACGCTGCTATGTGTTGTTATAAGTATCTCACAATTGTATTAGGTTTAAGTAACTGTATCATTAAAAAATAAAGACTTTAAAAGTTAAAGAGACGGTTTTCGGTATTCTCTTCTCCCATAATGGTTCCTTATTAGCTCTGTATATCTAGGCACGGTTCGATATCGACCTTTATAGAAATCTCCCATAAGGAAATGGAACCCCTGCCGTACGTTGGGCTTTAAATTGGCCTATATACAACGTATAAAAGAAGAAAAGATCAATGGCAGAAAATGATCCTAAATAAAAGCAATTTACTGGTTTTAATGCAGATCGTTATTGTTTTTAATCATTAAATGGCGTTTATGCATATGTGAACTAAAATTTATTAGTAAAGCGTTATAATGAAAAATACAATGACTTTCCTTTGTATAAGTGAGATTTAAATTGATTTTTTTTTTTGCAAGAACCTAAAAAATTAAATGTCAGCCCTATTCCTAAATTGGCTACCCTTGGACTTAAAAGAGTAAACAGTGACAGCTTGCAGTATAGAAATGGAGTTAATTTGATATAATTTTTATATAAAAGGTTAAGAAAATCGATTTAATGTTGCAGAACGAAGGAGACCTGATCGTTTTTATATATGAATAGTTTTTATTGTGTGTGTTAGGCGTTAGAATGGGTTTTCATTGTGTTAAAGGGGATACAATAGACTTGCATTCATACAGAGCCCCCCATTCGTATTTGGATAACGTGTGCAATGTTTAGATTTTAAGATGTTGCTTAAATAACATTTGTAAACATGCTTTTAATTATATGTAAAATCTACTTTAGTATACTTCATTGAGTTAGATAATTTAAAGCTTACAGAAAGGTTTATATACATTAAAGTAACCTTTACTATGCATTCCTTTAATGAACGTTTTTTGAATTAATAACAATAATAAATTGATAATATAATTCTATTCTAACCGATGGCCATATTAACTTTTATAGATTACCCTCTACCTAAAAGTGTTTCTTGATTGTTTCAGTCGTATGCATTTGTTGTTTTCAAGCTTAAGAATATTTTCATTGCTAATATATCATTCAACTAATCATACAGGTAGGATAATTTATGTCTTAGTTACTGTCCTGGTATACTTTTGGTGCCTTACCGATAATGTAATAGAATTTTACTTATTATTGAAATAAAAATATCCTGAAAACTTTTATTTATCTGCTACATTTGTAAAAAGTACTAGATTGGAAGCAAGTGTCACACAGATAAATGTTTGCTGATGTAGTAAGATGATATCAACATAAGGTCAAAGAAACGTAAGGTGGTTAAAGAGCTGTGTTTTAGTAAAGGAATGTGTATAACAGTATATGTTTATATTAATAAAAATGTTTATTCTATATTATTTATCCTAACTACATATCTCTAGACCATGAATAAAATTTCGCAACCTTTTAAATAGAATAAAATGAGATGTAAGTATATAGATGTTACACTTCTAGGTTTTGTAATGTAGTTAGCAGTTGTTGAGTTGTTTCTTTGCTCAGTCTAATGTCTTCTAATTGCTTGACCCCGAAAGGTAGAATCCCCAGCCTTGAAAATTTTATTTAGTACTCCTGAGAATTGGTTTATAAAATTAATATCTTATCTCAGCCAAGAACCTTGAGGAATATACGTAGGCAATGTGTATGATGGCCTTGGGCAATACAACTTTGACCTTGAAGCGCCGGCAATGGATCCTTTTTTGTCCTTGATTTCCTAGAATTGAGCCTGAAATGATTGGGTATTTAGATAACAATCTATTTTAAATTATGACTGAACAATGGATCGCATTTGTTATTAGAGATGTGACCTTGAAAGCATAGACTTTGAATAATGGATCGCCTTTGTTCTTGATTTCTCAGACCTGAAATGGTGGGTAGCTGGATAACAATCTATTTTTATAACTCGACCAAAACAATGAATCGCCTTTGTTCTTTTCTCAGAGCTGTGAACTTAAGGTACATTTTTAAAATTACTGCAAATATTGTATCCCCTTTAAAACAATGAAAACCCATTCTAACGCCTAACACACAATAAAACTATTCATATATAAAACGATCAGGTCTCCTTCGTTCTGCAACATTAAATCGATTTTCTTAACCTTTTATATAAAATTATATCAAATTAACTCCATTTCTATACTGCAAGCTGTCACTGTTTACTCTTTTAAGTCCAAGGGTAGCCAATTTAGGAATAGGGCTGACATTTAATTTTTAGGTTCTTGCAAAAAAATCAATTTAAATCTCCCTTATAAAAGGAAAGTCATTGTATTTTTCATTATAACGCTTTACTAATAAATTTTAGTTCACATATGCATAAACGCCATTTAATGATTAAAAACAATAACGATCTGCATTAAAACCAGTAAATTGCTTTTATTTAGGGATCATTTTCTGCCATTGATCTTTTCTTCTTTATACGTTGTATATAGGCCAATTTAAAGCCCAACGTACGGCAGGGTTCCATTTCCTTATGGGAGATTTCTATAAAGGTCGATATCGAACCTGCCTAGATATACAGAGCTAATAAGGAACCATTATGGGAGAAGAGAATACCGAAAACCGTCTCTTTAACTTTTAAAGTCTTTATTTTTAATGATACAGTTACTTAAACCTAATACAATTGTGAGATACTTATAACAACACATAGCAGCGTCTTTTCTTCTTCTTTAAAATAGGTATTTAAACTCATCCTTCCCAAAATTTCATGTTTTACTACACTATTTTACATATTGCTAATACGCAGCTTCATCATTTTGTTTTCACTATATAACACTCCAAATCGAGTTTTATTTCTTTTACTTGTTTTATTAATGTCTCCAACCTCTTCTTTCGCTCCTCCACACTTACTGCTTTTCTGTACTTTCTACCTGACGTACTACTACTTTCGTCATTGCTGCTAATCAAGAGTCTACTGTGCACATACAATGGGGACTTTTAAACCCTAACAATCATGGTTGCCAACACTACTTTCTATTCTAGCTTCTTCTTCTCAAAAGCGGTGCAGAATTCATCATTTTCTCGGTCAGCATTGCACTCCTAGATGATAAGCCTATTGGAAAAACTACCCTTTATCCCTAAAAGTGATTAGCTTTTTCTATAATATAAACTACTTTCAGATTGTACTTACCTTCTAACCCTCATGACCATATGTTTAAGTTTTGACCTAGTTCAGTTTAGCCTGTGTTGAGTGGCGGCTCTGTTTTGGGAAACGGTTATCTGTATTTGGGAACCTTCAACCTGGCTTAGGACCATAGTATGAGCCCACGCTTATTAGCATAGACCTCATCATTCTTCTTGTTTCCATGACTCGTTTAGAATTGGTCAGCCTCAGCTATGATTAATGGCTCTGAGGGAAACCTGTGTTGAGTGACAGCTCCCTGTTTTGGGAAACGGTTATCTGTATTTTGGGAACTGCCTCAACCTGGCGTTGGACCATAGTATGAGCCCACGCATTAGCATAGACCTCATCATTCTTCTTGTTTCCATGACTCGTTTAGAATTGTCAGCCTCAGCTATGATTAATGGCTCTGAGGAAACCTGTGTTGAGTGACAGCTCCCTGTTTTGGGAAACGGTTATCTGTATTTGAACATCCTAGCGGACCATAATATGAGCCTACGCTTATTAGCATAGACCCCTTCTTGTTTCCATGACTCGTTTAGAATTGGTCCTGCAGGTTTGAACATTTTCGATCGGATGATGTCGGGTAAGATCCCTGTAGGACATATGGTCTTAAAATTGTTTGGAGACCTTGAGAATTTCCAGTCACCAGATACTGTAACATATCAGGAACCTATATTGCATAGCAACAATCCTCCATGAACTGATTTATTGTTGAAAGGAACGCTTATTTGCTTTCAAAATGTAACCTCAGGAATGCTAAAATTGTTGACCTAGATGGATAGTGGACCATAGAAATAGCTTGCATCATGGGGCTTTTTGAATAATACACTTACAGTATAGCATTCATATTTTTTCTTCAAATTACAGATGATAACAACCCTTTATCTCTAAAAGTAGGTGAAATTTATGAACTATATCAGTACTACCCCAAAGTAGGTGATTAGCTTTTTCTATAATATAAAACTACCTTAGATTGCCTGAACCTTACGTTTCTAACCCATCATGACCAGATGTTTGGTTTGACCTAGTTCAGTTTAGCCTGTGTTGAACAGCCATCGGTTTTGAAACGGTTTTAATTTAAAACACCCTGGATGACTATTTATGAGCCCTTTTTTTACAATTTAGTCAATAACCATGATACCTATCTTCTTCTGTTTCATGACTCGTTTAAATTGGTCCTGCAGGTTTGGCTACATTTCGATCGATGAGTCGGGTAAGATCGGCCTGTAGGACATATGGTCTTAAAATTTCTTGGAAATCATTTTCCTATTCCGAAGATTTAGTTAAATTATGTTTACATATCGGGGACCGCTATTTGTTTTCCGACTGCATCCAGACTAGTCGTGAATCATCCTTTTCACTGCAAAGAAACACACAATAATTAAGGTTTTATTTTTTAATTTACATCTTTTTCTAATCGGAAAATAATTATACTTATATCCTTCATATTCCCCTTTTTCACTGGCATCTTCTCATTCAAATCTAATGAACTCTTCTAGTTGTGCTTAACTTTTGTATTAACAAGTAAAAAGTATCGACCCTTTAAATACGTTTCACATATTTTTAACCGTTTTATTTCTTTGCAATTAGTCCTCTTGAATAAAAGCGTCCTAAACCATATCTGCCTCATGATTAGCATCAAATGCCAATTCGTCAATTGTTTAAACGTTCCACGGCTGTATGTTATCTAGCTTTGGTCCATGATTCGGACATACATATTGAATCAATTTTTTGCATTATTTTAAATTTAATTAATGCTGATGACCTAATTTCTTTTGACTTGAAGAGCATTTTAATATAAGACCAATTTAACCTTGACCTATTTTTTAGCATAGATACCACTGCAGGAATTGTAATAACTTCTACGGCCTTAAAAGTCATTGATTATGAACACCTTGACTCCAATGAATCTACTTTACAATCTGTTTCAATTTAAATGATACCTTGAAAATTGATTTTAAATTGACAATGGCTCTGACTCCTAAATTCTAAATTTTTGGTGACCTTGAAAATTTCTCGTAACCTTAAAGAACTTTAAATTAAATAATTTCATATATAGAACGATTGATTTGTAGGAAATGGAAAAATAGAACCTTGAAACTATTTGATGTCTGGGTTGGATACCTTGAAAATAGATTTTGGATTAACTTTGAAATTTAGTAACTTTATAATTAAAAGATTGTAAGTATTTTTGCATAAATTTAAAAGTATTTTAATAATCACACTGTTAAAGTAAAAGGATAAATCCTGTAGAAGCTTTAAGGAAATGAATGTTGGCCGTAAAATTTAAGAAGCATGAAAATACCAAAAAATGATGTGTATCGTGGCCCTTAAACGAGAACGTTGAAGGAAATTGAATGTGAAAAACAAAAATAAAAAAATAGTTTGTCCCAAAGGATTAAAAATTTAAACATCAAACTTCCCATAATATGTTTTTCTTTGATTTTTATCGATATTAGATAAATTTTTTTATAAAAAAATATTTTCTTTTAATACCTAATCAGTTGAACATGACTTTGTTTTGTTTCTAAATTTGAAGTTGTAGCCAAAACAATAATTTTGATCAGAGGTGTCCTTTGTAACTTTGAACGTTTCTTGTTTAGAAAGATGTTTTGAAACAATCTTTTTGAAAACAATAAACCTTTTTCTCTCTGTGACCTTGAAAATTATAAACATGCTTTGAAAATGGATCGCCTTTGTTCTTGATTTCTTGAATTGATTGTAGTATAAAATCTATTTTTAGGAAAAAACCTTGTTAACCTTAAAGGTTACCGTGTTAAAACCCATCTTTTGGAAGGCCTTTTTGAAACGCCCTGTTTTGTAAACGGGCCCTGTTTTAGGAAACGTCTACCTGTTTAGACCACTTGAGGGCACTGGGAGGCTTACATTTTGAAGAATGCACCTCAGGGCTTGCGAGGTTTGTAATAAGTCTCGAACAATGTCTCAAAGTAGATCCTGATATGAAGACTTTTAAGGAAGCTGAATGTATGGCTAGTATACAATTAATGAATCTATTAGGAAAGATGATGTGGTCCGCATTAAACGAGAATCAGTTGAAGGAAATTGAATGTGAAAACAAATAGTAAATAGATATGCTCCAGCAGAGGTATTACAAAAGTGACTATATCCCATAATACTTAAATCTGTATATTGTGGTAGTCTTATAAAAATATTTTACTTGTTAGATGACCTAATCAGTCTGAACAATGCATCGTCTTTGTTCTCGGAATTTTAGAAGCTACGACAGAGCCAAAACAATGAATCGTCTTTGTTCTTTTACCTTGCAAATTGTAAGCATAGACTTTGTACAATGGGCCCCTTTATTCTTGATTTCCTAGAATTTCAGAAGCTATGACTCAACCAAAACAATGAATCGTCTTTGTTCTTCATGTGGCCTTGTAAACATAGACTTTGAAGCGTTGACAATGCATCGTCTTTGTTATTGATTTCCTAGAATTGAGATAACAATCTATTTCTAACTGAACAATGAATCGTCTTTGTTATCAGAGGTGTGACCTTATAAGCATAAACTTTAAATCGTTGATAATGGTTCACCTTTATTCTTGAAAGAGATGTATTTAGAATCTATTTTTATAAATCAACTAGAACAATAGATAGTCTTTGTTCTTTCATGTGGCCTTGAAAATTGCATAGACTTTGAACAATGCATCGCCTTTGTTATTGATTTCCTAGAATTGAGATAACAATCTATTTTTATAACTCAACCTGTACAATGGAATGTCTTTGTTCTTTAACCTTGAAAATTGTAAGCATAGACTTTGAATAATGGGCCCCCTTTTTGATTTCCTGGAATTGAGATGCGGAATCTCGACCTGAACATGGAAACGGTTGCGAAACAGCTATCTGTTTTGGGAAACGGACCCCTGTTTTAAACGGCTACCTGTTTTAGGAAACGGCTACCTGTTTTTAGGAAACTACCTGTTTTTAGGAAACGGCTACCTGTTTAGGGGAACGGCCACCTGTTTAGACCACCTGAGGGGGCGTGGCTTTGAAACATGCACCTCAGGGCTCTTGATTTCCTAGAATTGAGATAACAATCTATTTCTAACTGAACAATGGATCGTCTTTGTTATCAGAGGTGTGACCTTATAAGCATAAACTTTAAATCGTTGACAATGGATTGCCTTTGTTCTTGAAAGAGATGTATTTAGATAACACTCTATTTTTATAAATCAACCAGAACAATGAATCGTCTTTATTCATTTACCTTGAAAATTATAAGCACAGACTTTGAACAATACATTATTCATGATTTCTCAGAATTGAGATAACAATTTATTTTTTATAACTCGACCAGAAGAATGTTCTTTTACCTTGAAAATTGTAAGCATAGACTTTGAAGCGTTGATAATACATCGCCTTCATTCTTGATTTCCTAGAATTGAGATAACAATTTATTTTTATAACTGAAGAATGAATCGCTTTTGTTCATTTCTCAGAGGTGTGACCTTGTAAACATAAACTTTAAATCGTTGACAATGCCTTTGTTCTTGAAAGAGACGTATTTAGATAACAATCTATTTTTATAAATCAACCTGAACAATGAATCGTCTTTGTTCATTTACCTTGAAAATTATAAGCATAGACTTTGAACCGTCGACAATGCATCGCCTTTGTTATTGATTTCCTAGAATTGAGATAACAATCTATTTTTTACGGAACAATAGATAGTCTTTCATGTGGCCTTGAAAGCATAGGCTTTGAACAATGCATCGTCTTTGTTATTGATTTCCTAGAATTACTCAACCAAAACAATAGATTGTCTTTGTTCTCTGACCTTGAAAGCATAGACTTTAAACAATGGGCCACCTTTGTTTCTCAGAATAGGGCGTGGCCTCGAAACATGCATAGACTTGTCTGAGATTGAGGGTCTTCAGGACTGACCTTGAAGCGGGGACTTGGAAGAGGCCTAGATCTGGTGACAAATCTAGTGACAAAAGTGGGACAGGATCCGTATAGCTATACTACTTACATTCAAGTTTAATTAAATATGACGTGAAATAATAAATAATTTCTACCCTAATGGAATGATGCTTTATGTATAGGTAGATCCTCTAAACAGCACCACCTATACATTAGGAACATCATATCTGATTTATTTGCATGTTTAATTACATACACAAAACTATTTCATTGTAACGTATTCATTAACAGCTGTAAAACCCATTAAAAAGTAATAATTACTTATATATAACATAGAGTTAAATTAAAATTAACACGTTTTTAAGAATATCAGGTTGATATAACGGAAATAAAAGGCAAAAGGTTTTAATGGTTTATTATTATATAGGTGGATTAACAATAACTATAAGTTTAAAAACCGTGCGTACTTACTATTTTTGTAGAGCGGATCTTATGACGTTATCCTATAAGCATGATAATGCATTTTAAAAATCTTTATCGGCATTTTTGTTAGCAATATCAGGTAAAAATACATAGATTAAAAATAATACGCTCACCTTTAGAAGTTTTCCTTCAGCCTGTCATATGCTAAACTGGTTTTTTACAACGTTCACTAAAACACGCTTTTGTGAATGGCTGAATATAAAACACTCGATTACATACGGACATTAACTATTTAGAAATAAACAGAAAACCTGAATTCGTATTTAATAATTATGTTGTACCAAAAATTTACATTCAACAAATATTTTAAAATCTAATACCACTAATGTTGCATCATAATAATAAAAACTCATTATACAGTGATTACATATTAAAACTTAAAAATATGTAACTTTATACTACATCTATTATTACATAGAGATGGGATTATTCTTAAATTTAATTGATTTCGATGGTCTGGAAATACTACAACCGTTCGAAATCTCCTTCTTCTCTCGATATCAAAAAGCTATACTAGTGATACATTAAGTAAGCATAATATCGGATACAGTTACATTGCTAACGATTATTGATGTTTTTTTGGAGTGAGACAGCCTCGCAGGTATTTTTTAAGAAAAGCTATAACATCTCACGAGCAAACGAGATTTTTGAGATACAATTTCCTCATCGTCTTCACCTTGAACGATTATATTGTAACCTATAAAAGCAAGCTAATAACCCTAACAGTTTATCAGACATTATTACATGGACATGAGGTTAGTCCTAAATTAAAATGGTTTCAATGCTGCTCTGGGAATGCTGTACACACTTAAAACCTTTAAGTCTGCTCGCCAAGGTACCGTATTCACTTTCTTCAATTTTATCTGCACTCTGTTTCGAACTGTAACGTTTTCTAATACATAAACAGAATCTTCAATACTGTGATACGTTAGCAAAAAACATACTAGTTAGTTTTCAATTACTTTAATCAAGCCTGATCTTATCATAAAAAATACATCTGTCAAAAAAGCTGATTCATAACTCCACGGCCAGGTATAGCAAAATTTAAAATTTAGTCAACACAATCCTAAACAACTACATACAATCGACTAGCACTGCTTTAGCACGAGGATCAAAAAAAAAACACGCAAAACACCCGTTCGCACCACGCACGCACCAAGCTCGCACGTACGCTCGCACGTACGCACGCACGTGCGAACGCTCGTACGTACGACGAACTCGCACGTACACGAACGACGCGCGGTTCGCACGTACGCACGCTCACACGTAGCGCGTTCGCACAGTACGTACACGCACACGTATGCGCCACACACACACACACACACACACACACACACACACACACACACACACAAACGAAAACGCTAAAGCGAAAACTTGTAAACTTGCAAACATGAATCAAGACGGTGGAGCACCGCTAGAAAAACAGGTTTATTAACAAAACCGAAGGAAAGCAACGTTTTGAAAATATATTATTATTATTATTATTATTATTATAAACAACAATACATCATTATTATTTAATCATGCTTTATCAGTTTCTTCTTCTTCGAATGTGAGTCGTCCTCATCATCATCATGATTTTGAGATTGCCTTTATCCATCGCTCTTCTTTCTCTTCTTGAACCATCATCTTGGATTGAGATACACCAGCTCAACCACGTCATCGCCTTCATCATTATCTTGAACGGTTATGTTGTAATAGTTTATTAACAAGTCAGTAAATCTGTCATCAGTGAGCATTACTATAATGTATTCTCCTTTTGACCAACATAGCGGACATTAATTTCTGGTTTAAACATTTAATAACTTAAAAATGAAACGAGAACGGATAAATATTGAAAAGACATAAAAGCAAATCAAAATCATGATGATGAGTGACTCCTAAGAAGAAAGATAACATGTTTAAATTTGATGTATTGTTTTAAAAAATTTTTAAACGTTGTTCCTTCGGTTTAAAAACTTTTTAACTCTCTGTAGTTTAAACCCTTTTGCCCGTGTGTGTGTGGTGTGTTTGGCGCTGGTGCGTCGTGAATAGTCAATTGTCTGAACTGCGTCGTTTTGTCGTACGGTGTGCCGTGCTGAACTTATTCTTCGTGGGTGCGTGCGTGTTTTTGTTTGATCCTCCTAAATTACGATTAGAATGTTTTATTGTTACTAAATATAAAAGCTTGGCCAAATTTATTATGTTTTCAGGGAAATTATTTTATTTAAAAAAAATTTTTTGAAATTTAAACTAATTTTGGGAAATTTTAAATTCTGTTTTAAATTAGAAAAAAAAAAAAAAAATTTAATTCATTTCGGGGTTTAAAGGTTTTTTTGTCCCCAAAAATTTAAAAACATTTTTTAAAATTTAAAAATTTTTTGTTTTTTTAAAAAAAAAGGGGGTGAAAAAATTTTGTTTCTGGTGGTTTTTAAAAAAAATTTTTTCAAAACCTAAAAACTTTTTAATCGCTTTTTCGCCGAGCGGTAAATCAGCGTCATACAATTTGCTGGTTGAGATACGCTATTAACAGCACGTGTTGTATTGCACCACTTTTCTTAAACATTACACCAGACACTTAGAGAAACGACGGGCTGTGAGCAAGTTCCAGCACCAGAAGTCACGACAGGCTGTAAAGCCTAAAGTCATCTTCTGCAAACATGCACACACTAGAAGTCACGACAGGCTGTAAAGCCTGAAGTAAGCTTCTGCAAACATGTACACAAACCAGGACGTTGTTACTGCGGGCTAACGCCCTGAAGTCATCTTCCATTTACTCCAGCGGCAAGAAGGGTACCGCTAGGATCCTACAGCAGTCGAGGCTGAACCCAGAATCTTGGGCTTTCCATTAAACATATACCACATACAATACCAGATACTGAAAAGATTTGCAATACAAACAAGCGATCCCTTAACCTGGAGATAGTCTCAATACCAGAAGCCGCCTGATTAATACCACGCCACCGTCTGCAGGCCCGGCCTTAGCGGTCGTAATAAATAAAATTAAATCGTCATTATTAGCATTTTGGTCATAACACACTAGCAATTGAACCACAATAATTTATATTTCCACAGTAACGGCTCAGGAGCCAATAATCACACCACTACCGTCCACGGGGGACCAACCAAAACGGGCGCTACCAGGAAGGACATCCCGGGTAACGTGAGATAAGATTTTCTTGTTCTTAATTTATTTCCTTTAGTTTAGTACCTGATTATTTAGTTTTATAGAAGAAATAGGTAATATACGTTTAAAACATTTTTGTTGTAATTATTCAAAGTGTACAGTGTTAAGCACCAAAATACGAACCACCCCCGTCTTATTAAGGCAAGACCCGATTTGAGCTAGACCGAGGCACATTAAAATACACCATTTTAATTATTGTAAAGCAAAGTCATTTACAACCTTTAGTGCTAATCATTGCGGTAACGGAGATTGTATTGTGGTATTCAACTTTATTAGAAAAACAATAAAAAACAGTGAATAAATAGGTGGGCATAACCTAGTCTCACATTTTCTAAGTAATAGCGGCAAATTTAAATATTTTACAATCATTTGATGTAGAATCGTCATTTCTATAACCATCATTTCGGTTTCAAGTTTGTAAATCGTCATTGTTGTCGAAATGACAATGTTACCGAAAATTAGTTCTTTTTTCTTTTCTAACTAGATAAAATGGATCCCAGATATAAAGAATTGAAGGAACGATTAAAAAGAGAACGAAAGGAGGCTGCTGTCGCACAAAATGAAAAGAAAAAATGTACAATTTACATCAAAAGGAAAAAAAGGAGACTGCAGTTAAGCTAAAAAAACAAAATAAAGAGCAACTATTGGAACTTGTGAAACAAAAAAAAGATATAAAAAAAAATTAAAGAACTTCAGGGTAGCAGTACAATATTATATGAAACAACAGATTGTGAAGTCAAAAGTGTAAGGGTAATTTTCACATAAGGGTCTGATTTCAAATGGTGTTTTCGATTTTTATAAATCTTTATAATAATGCAAATAGCAACTGCATCTGATTCGGATTAATATATTCTGTCATTGTTCTAAGTTTACAGGTTTTCCTAATTTATGAACATAATTAACAAGGAATGATAAAATAAGAGTTAAAATACATAAACTTTGGATAACCCATGGAGAAGAACTTATTATTAACCAGATGAAGCCTTACTAAATGGTAGTAATATCTAAAAATTTATAGAATGGCACTAAACCATTGTAACAAACATGTCCTGGTTGAATTTTTAGGGTTTGCTATTAATAATGGTTTGTTAAGATCATGTTACCGTAATGACAAAAGTTACCGAAATGATGAACTCATTAATTTCTTATAAATAAAACGATTTGTATGTTTGAGTTACAGTTTTATTAACCCTTAAACAGGCACGTGGACATTTGTAACGTAACTAGACACGTGTTAGAAACACCTGGTAAAACACTAGTATTTTTTTATAAAATGAATTTGAGGTTACTTATTCGCATAGGTGTAGTGTTTGCAACTCTGAAACCACTTTCATTATTTACAAATGGTGGCACCGGAGTGAAATCCATAATTATAAAAAACGTGAAAATTTATTTTACTGCCATACATTTATTTTGTTTATTAAAAAACACAAAAGGATTGTTGCAAATTGGAAATATTACATGAACATATTAAAAATACACATTATAAAAAACAGATTGTTCTGACAAACAACCAAAACCACGTGATTTCTTTACACATTTAGTCAGATTCCGTGTCTTCTGAATGATCATTTATACATGCCTCACAAATACCCTTTAGATGTTTTAGGCACATGTATCTATTACATTTAGAACAGTAAGTTTTTATTTTAACGTCTTTTTTTCGTGGGCATATGACACATCTACCAGGTTTATTTGCACGATTCTGTTTGGTTCCTGATGTACTCGGTTCTGGATCAATTCCTGATAATCTTGCTGCTTTTTCTCGTAAATATCTTGGAAGTCTCTGGTTACTAGCTCTTTGGAGATCAAAGGATTGACTAATTTTATTCCAATTTGACGCAAAAGTCTCTGCGGATTAATTTAACACTTGGATTGTTACTAACAAATATAACTTGTAAGTTGATACCTGCTATGTCCAACAATCTATAAAATAATGCAAGAGGCCAACGTTTTGTCCTCCTGGAGGTGGAATAGGTTCCGCACATTTTGTCAACTACATTTATTAGATTCTCCCGACTCTCTGTCGATATAATCGTCAAAATACATGGATATATAGCTAGTACTTTTTTTCGTTTTGGAACATAAGAGACAACTGTATATTTTCCTTGAAAGCAAACATACTACTTTTATGCATCTATCTGTTATATTTACTAGTTCATTTGGCAACTCTTTTATTTTTGCGTAAGGTACCTACCAATGTCAGCCTGATTTTGCATAAAGCTCAATTATGGGAATACTACAGTACCAGTTGTCTGCGGTAATGTTTCTATTACTTCAGATATAGTTTCGACTAGTCGCAGTACAACATCTTTGCACTATTCGATATCTGGTATTGGCCTTCTGGCTGAGCACCACAGTATATTTCCATGCGCAAAGTATACCACTTAGCATCACATAGTGTATGAATCTTGATGCCGTACTTAGTGGGTTTGCTGGGAATATATTGCCCTGAATGCTACTAACTGCTCGTCTATAGTAGTATATTCCCCCACTGAATAATATTTTTTGCAATTGTCCTCGAATATCTGAAATATCTCTAAAGTGTGCCATCTTATCCAATTTTGCCTGTCTTTACGGTCATGCACATTATCGAAACGAATACAACGCAACAAAAAAAACGCTTCAATCGCATTGTGGTAAAAAACACCTCAGTTCCAAAACCATACAAGTCCTCTAAATTTAAATTAATAATAATAGGGTTTTTAAGTATAAACGTATTATTTCAACGCAATGAAAAGTATTATTAAAGCTCCTTCTTTGCATTATGTCATTTTATTTAAAGCAGCGTTGTAATTTTTCGGCGGAAATGAAACCATAATTTTCGGTTAACTTCTTCGGTAAACTGTATTTCGGCAAAAATGTTTTTCGGTAAATTGTAATTCGGCCAATTGTCCTTTCGGTAAATTGACCTTGGTTAATTGTCTTTAAACTGTTTTCGGTAAACTGTTTTCGGTCAACTATTTTTGGTAAACTTTCCGGGACCGGATTTTCCTTTGTCCAAGCTATTTGATGGATGGTCATAGTATGAGGTATTATATTGGTTTGGCAGCATACATTTCAAAGCCAGAAATGTTCTCTTACCTCCCACATTTTATCGACGAATAATCTTTTAATTGTAAAACAAAATCGGCAGCGCTGGTTCATTTTTGCTGATACAAGTGATTCTTGTGATGGGGTACCCGAAAGATGAGCTTGTAGATATGATTTTTATGCATAGCTAATGCCAAAGAAGCCCTATTCTGACAAGTCGAGTTTATGCACAATGTTATCTCGGACGAAGACATCCAGACAAGAAAAAAACCTGGAAAATTTATTACAAAGATTTATACAAACGGGACATGTAGACTATATAAAACCAGTTAAGAGTAGACCCATTCGAAGTGAAGAAAAGAATTGTCTGTTACGTTATCTGTTACCGAAAATTCTTCAGTTAGTCAAAAAGCACTTAGTTCTGTTGTAAGTGTTAGTAAATGAACTGTTCAAAGAATTTTGAAGGATAACCGTTTTCATGCGTATCATATCCAGTTTCATCAACAACTATTTAATATGGATTTGGAGCAACGTGTCGTATTTTGAAATTGAGCTCAACATACTGATATAACTTTCTTAATAAGGTTTTGTTCTCGATGAAGCCACATTCAAGAAAAACGGATTTGTGAATCACCATAACTTCCACTACTATTCAGATCAGAATCCGAGGATATTCACGTAGGTTGACTATCGACACAAATGGTCAATGAATGTTTGGGTAGGAATTATTGGTGAACCTGTTATTGAACCTTATTTTTTTAACGGGCAATTGAATGAAGCTATGTACTTTGATTTTTTGCAAAATGAGGAATGAAATGTAGCTGCAACACGATGGAGCCCTCGCCCATTATCCCGTTTACGAGAGGGACCATCTTAATGTATTCTCTCCAAATCGTTGGATTGGAGGGGAGGGTCGTCTAACTGGCCACTCCGATCCCCCGATTTAATTAAACTAGAATAAGGATCCCGTTTGACATGTTAAGAAAGGTTGCAAGGTCTTCTCAAAACCGCTTTCAGTTGTTTTAATTAAAAAATTTTGATATCAAAAACTTTATTTATACATGCGTTAACGATGTCACAATAATTTTGAAATAAAGCTATTCGTAAGTTTGTCATGTCTAATTACAGCTTTTGATGAATATCTCTGAAACTTTGAAACATATCAGTATAATTACAAATATAAAAGATGTTGCGTACTTTATTCCGCACCCAATATGAATAAAATATACAGGTGTTCCCTATAAAAGATATGACTTTTACACCTAGTTTTGATTAATAACGGGTAGTTTCGGATAAAGACGAATTTAACTAAAAAACGCTTAATAAAATTGATAGAGTAACAAATAAGTTATCCCATGCCGTTGAAAAATAGGTATTCTGTACTGACTTCCGTAAAATTGCAACACCTAGAATTTATTGAACGATTTTATTGAAATTTTCGTTAACGATGTCTTTCATTAGAACAAACAAACGATTAAAAATTTGAAAATAAAAGAACAAAAACTAAAAATGTTTTTTTCAATAATGGGTTGCTTCGCCACGATTTGTAATACAATGATTGAGTCGGCGTTGCATGCTATCAATCAAGTGATCTATAGCTGCCAGTAGTACATCAACCCAAGCTTCTTGAATCCGTAATCGGAGATCGTGTATGTTATATGGAGGGTGTGGTAAATTATCAGTCGCCTTCCGACCTCATCCCATACATGTTCAATGGGCGACAAGTCAGGCGACCGAGCAGGCCATGGGAGGACGGCAATGTTAGCTTCTTCCAAAAACGTGTTGTAGCCCTTGCCGTATGAGGGCGGGCATTATCCTGTTATAAAATGGGATTTTCCAGCCCCAGAAGATATGGAAGCGCAACGGGTTATAGCACATTGGCAATATAACCAGCGGCGTTTAAGTTGCCATCAATGACGACCAAGGGTTGTCTGCTACCGTAAGATATTGCACCCCATATCATCACTACTTGTGTGAGGGATGTGTTGCGTTACACAAAAAATACGGCGATAAAAGATGACATTGACATTCTGGGTCCTACACCTCTCATCCAATCATTTCCAATCGATTGAGCTGTTGAAAATCTGCCTTTTGTGGCCAAAAGTCCTTATCGACGTTCTTCGCGATCTGTAGTCCTGCGGACGTCCAAGATCAGGGCCACGTTGTTGTACCCTTCTTCGGACCATTTGTACCAACATCTCAATACCGTTGTAACATTTCGGTTTACACGACGAGCAATTTCTCTTAGTGAAAGTTCGGCCTCGCTAAAGCCAATAATACTGCCACGTTCAAAATCAGTCAATTGGGAAAAATGTTGATGATGACGTACTCTTGGCATTGTTCCCAAGTTCAGTACGAAATTGTGAACAAACAATTTGCAAAATTGACAGTTAATTACACACTGATTGGTGTATTTCTTCAAATTTATTGTTACTAAGTGCAAAGGAAAAAACAAAAAAAACCACTAGCTAGATTTTATTCAAATTTTAATCGTTTGTTTGTTCTAATGAAAAACGTCGTTAGCGAAAATTTCCCTAAAATCGTTGAACAAATACTAGGTGTTGCAATTTTTATGGAAGTCAAAATCTACGGTTCTCGTTTTGGACCATACTGTATACAACTTCCGATATTTCGTGTAGCCATCTCACTAAAAATAAAATAAACCATATACATAACATATTCTACTACAAATAATTATTAATTTCGTTTGTCCTTGAAAGATAGAGTGGCCACACTTGTCCATTCAGACAAGGAAATTGTCATATCTTTGAAAGCACTCGTCATAAGATGCTCACATCTTGTTGACGTAACATACAAGGGGAGGCGAATTCAAATCTGGAATAATATACAGGGTGTTCCATTAAAAAATATGTCTTGTAGGTAGCGGATCGCGAAGATTTTGCTATTGTAATAAACGTTTGTCAAATCGCCATTGTTACCGCGATAGAAATGATAATCATTGGATTTTATTTATTATCTTGATTTAATTTATGGAATTTTATGTAAGGAATGTGGGATTGTTTGTAACTGATATTTGTCTAGGGTTGTAAAACACATGTTGGGGGGTGAGTAGCAGCTGCACGCTCAAAAGTGGTTTACTGAAGGGGCGTAACGAATCATTGGAATTTCTTATGAGTAATTGTGTCGGTACGGACCGCGATCAAAAGATATCTTTGTTTGTTACTTGGAAACTCGAGAGAGAAACATGTAGGGTTGTTACGGACGAATGCATATTTTTAAAATTAAGATGTGCAATAGTTAATATGAAACTGTTCCAACGTAAATTAATGGTTCTTGTTTTTTATATTACTTTTGAAAAATGGGGATTGATTGCGGGAGTAAAGTTAGTTAGGTTAGAAATCGGGGGAAAGATAGTTACAGTTAGAGTGTCATTCGAGCCAGATCGATTTTTGGGTTAATTAAATACCTTCATTGTCAACAGTTTGTCTTTAAAATAATTCTTGCGTGTACATTTTTCTTTTGAATTCACCAACACTAAGTTGTCTTATCTTTCGGGGTTCAATCGCGTATGTTAACGATTTGTATGTGATCAATTAAGGGAATATTTATTCTAGTGTAAGTATGTATTTTTATATAAATGAAAGCTCGCAGCCAATCATTTAACCAGCCTATGTAACGTACTAAAAGAATTAAACATTAAAGAACAGTACCGGGCTCCTTCACTCTGGTATTTGTGCGAATTAGCATTGTTGTTTGTTGTTTATATTTATATTTGTGTAGAGGTGGATAGTGAACGGGTACAGTATACTGCTTTGGTTACTAATTATAAAAGTCAATTGCCAAGTAGGTGCACACTCCCGGGTCAGACCATTAAACACGTCGAATTTTTTATTTCTATTGTTTTTATTTGTTGTATAGAAGAATGCATAACCTTGTAAGGCTTTGTTTTAATGAGTTTTTTGTCAGTTTGTTTAAGTAGAATTATTTATCTGCGAGCTGATTTCTCTTTGTAGGTGATTTATTGTAATTTGACTTATGTACTTTGTGCTTTGGTGGCCACTAAACAGTTGGGTACGTGTAAATTCCTTGCCTGTTTTCTATTGTCCTTACCTTTACCTTATTATCACTTGTTCAATTTTACTGTTGTATTTTATATGTACCGTAATTTCCTTTATTGTTTTATGTGTTTATTTTTTAAAGACCGGCATGATTTGTTTTAGAGGGCCACATGTTTGGTATTACGATTTTTATTTTGATTATTTATGACCCAATTGTGTGTGTGACTATATGTGTTTTTTTTTATTATTGTGTTTCTGAGTAACTAAACATTTTTTTATTCATTTTCTCTTAATGTTATAATTTTGTGCGCACTTTAACCTGATTTTAATAGTGTTTTGTTATGTATTTAACCGTTTTTTTGTTTTTTTTTTTGTTATTTCATTTATTAATGTACTTGTGCAATTACTTATTTATGAATAAAGTGGGTTTTATTGGTGGTTCTTTCCCACAATAGTATATTAACGGGCTCAACTACCGCTGGGCCAAGCTCGTTGATTTTAATTGGAGTAGTTTCATTTGTACCTACCACTAGACGGCCACTTCGTTTGATCAGATTTGAGGTTTGCGAGTAATTAAATATCAGACTTGTAAATAAATTCTACTGTTTTAATTATTGCCCGGAAAGTCAAAGTAAGACAGGCAATTAATTTGAGTAATAGTGACCTTATTGTCAGTCAAGTCAAGATAAATCACTTGGCGATTATTTTGTTCTTGAATTTGCATTACTGCAAATAAGTTCAAATTACACTTTTCAAGATAGGGTAAATGGGGGACGCTACAGTCTCTATTGTCATGGACTTATGCGTCACCCTGTATTTGTGAAAATATTTTTTAAAATGTGCTGTCTAGCAAGCATTTTATTGCTGCATTTTAATATTTTTTGTAACATAAATCATTTAGATGTAGAAGAAGACGGGAGCAAAGATGCAACACCCTGTATATGTTCGTGAAAAAAAAGGATTTAGTAGAAATTATATATTACAAGACCCAGACATATGCGAAAAGGATGAACACACCGCACAGTCAAGAATTAAGTAAACGGACTACACTAGCGTTGGATGTGTATATTTTAATAATACAGAAATAACAAACATATTTAAACAAAACATACGCACTTGTACTTTTATATTTATTTTTTTTTGTTAGAATCCAAAAAAAACGAGTTTTAAGGTTTTAAACAGCTAATTTCATAATATTACATTTAGCTGTTCTAAAGGCTAATTCACATGGATCACTAATTTGTTCTGTTTGCGTAGCGCATTCTACTGAAGACCGTAGTGATATAAAAGATATATCCGCCGAAACTTTTTCAGCATTAATTTTTCCGTTTTTGAAGAAAAAATGTAGTAATTGGTCAATACATTTCCAATAGCACATTAAAGAATAATCTTCAGGAAATTCTAACTGTTTCAACATTTTGTCGACCAGAACGGGATTAACACCTGATTGTTGGATACATGTGGGGTGAATGTTTGAAATTATTTCATTCCATTGGTGCAGTTGTTGTTTAGGTACCTTAAACAAAACTATTTATGATGATGTTTTGCAAAATAAAGGAGTCACTTTACTGCCTTTTTGTGTGCGATCACTATAACGCAAATGGGAAGAAAATAGATGAACAACTTCATGTTTAACTTACTTAACCGTTTGCTCCATAATTTATATACACAATATGTTATTTGTTTAGAACAATGAAGATAAAGACCTTTGTTAATTGCAACATATATAATCGATTTTAATTTAAAGTTAGAATATTACCGCAAGCTTTCATAATGCTTGTTAACCACAAGTTATTATACGCTAACAAAAGATTACAAGACCTGTCGAGTTGGTTCACAAAGCAGTAATTACATCATAACGTAAAACATTTCAAAAGACGTGTAAAACACTTTTAATTGATAAAAGAAATTAAGAGGAGCAGTAACATTTTGTTTAATACTAAAAACCGGCGAAACTGGTTAAAACTTAAAAAATTTAAATCAATGATTATTTAATAGTTTGTAAACAAAGTTATTTATAATTAATATCATTATTACTGGGAGTACACTTTTTATTTATGTATTTAATAAAATTAATAATGATTTTTAACTACATATTTACTTTTGAACATGTTCGTTTATAACAAAACGTATAATAATTTAAAGTTATTTATAAATTAATATTGATATGACCGGTCCCTATTGTTAGTGGATAGAACCGGTTCACATCGTTAGTAATTTGAAACATCACAACTGTTTGACATGAAGTATTAACCATTTTCCTTGCCACTGTAATTTTATACCTCAGGAATTCTTTTAAATAAAACTAGGTGTGGAATTTTTCACTTGTATAATTGTTGGGTGGTTTTATTTAACCCAAATTGTATTGCTGGTTGTACTAGTAACTAGTGGACTGTGTTTATTGCTTATCGATTCGTTTGTTGAGTGTTTATTTTACAACTAACTATTTTACATTTTTTTTAAGGTTAGTATGCTCATGCTTTTGGTTAGTATGTTTATATCTTATGCTTATATGCTTATTCGTAGACTGTTCAGGATTCCTCCTCTTCAGCCCTGGTCATTCCATTATTGTTGGTGTTGCGATGTTTTTTGTAATTGTGTGGTTGACAATCATGAGTTTATTATTTTTGGTGTAAAAAAAAGAAAAGATAATTTGTTGAGGGTTTGTTATTTGGTGTAAAAAAAAATGTTAAGGGTTTGATTTATTACTGTTGTGAATATTTAGACTTAGGTGTGCGTGTGGTTGAGTGTGGTGAGAGGTGTAAGGGTGTTGACGATTCGTTAGCCGGTATCCTTGCGTGGTCGTTATCTAGTAGACGGTGGTATGCGGAGTGCATATGGGATGTTATCGAGGTTCTCTTCTATCTCCTCTGGGATGTCGTCTTATAATTGGGTTAAGAATGCGGGGGGTGGGGTGTTTAAATTTACGTTTGGGTTTTTTCCATGGGAATTTGGGAGGTTGGTAGGTGTAGGAAGTTTGATGATTTCTTTGGTAGGGATGGTATCGCCGAAAATCCTTTTGTGTGCAAAATTTTTCTGAAGTGTTTGGATTCTGTTTGTGATTGGTGGTATGTTTGCGTGTTGTGTTGTGAGGTTGCTGGGGTACCTGAAGGGTAGCCCGTGTATACGTCTAAATATCCGGTGTTCACAGGATGCTATTGAGGAAAGGTGGTTAGGGTTAATGTTTGTGTATATTGGTGCTCGGAAATCCATAACAGAGCGGATTTAAGTTTTATGTGTGTGTTGGACTGTTTTGGGGTGGCAACCTCTGATTCGACCCCGGAGGGCGCCTAGTAGGTTTGCACGGTTTCTAATTCTGTTAAGTGTTTTCCTAACATCGGGGAGCCAATTAAGTGTTCTGGTGAATAGAATACCTAGGTATGTGATTTGGTCTTGAAGGGGGATTCTCTCTTGGTTAATGGTGATGGAGACGTTTCTGGAGGATAAGTTTGGGAATTTGTCTTCGACGTAACTAGGGTGGCGGAAAAGGATTGCGTGGGTTTTGGAGGGGTTAATGGAGACTCTCCACCGGTTGGCCCAGTTGGAAAAGTTCCGAAGGGTTTTGGATATGCGGTTGGAGGCCGTTTCGCTGTTCCAATTAACCGACCAGAAGGCGATGTCATCTGCAAACTGCGCAACGACTACTCCGGGTTGGGTAGCATGAGGGATATCTGAAGCAAATATGGTATAAAGGATGGGGGCTAAAGCAGAACCTTGCGGAACGCCTGCAGTGGGTTGGAAAGGGTCTGAGAGGTTTTTCCCTACTTTCACCCTGACCGATCGACTGGTCAGGTACGAAAGGAGTTTGGAGAAGGGGTCGGGAATGTTAAGATTTCGGATTTTTTGTAGGAGACCGGCGTGCCAGACCCTGTCAAATGCTTGCTTAATATCAAAGAACGCAGCCCGATTGCATTGCTTATGGTTGAATGCTCTGGTGGTCTCGGTAAGCAGCTTCAACAAGGGACCATGACACGTCCGGTTTGGGCGGAAGCCGAATTGGCTATTGGGAAGGAGGTCGTTAAACTCTAGGTGTTCCCTGAGCCGCCTGGCTAGAATTTGCTCGAAGCATTTTCCGAGGTAACTCAGGAGGGATATGGGTCTGTAGGAATTAGGTGAGGTTAGGTGTGCGTGAGGTTTTGGTATTATGTCGGTGGAGGCCGATTTTCAATCCGTCGGGAAGTGAGAGAGGGTTAGGCACTTTTGTATATGTTTGAGAGTAGTTGGAGGCATGGACCGGGTAGGTGGCGTAGAATTTTTCTATTGAAGCCATCGCAACCTGGGGCTAAGTTTTTTCCTTTTTTAAAATAGGCATTGACCTAGTCGAGCGTAATTGGGGCATAGAAAGGATTCTCGTTATCGATTAGGGGTTCGGGAAGGTTAAGGTTTCGGAATTCCTCGAGGCGGTTCTCTAGGAATTCCTTGAAACCAGGATCGAATTGGGGATCGTTGGGGGATTGGAATATGGATTGGAGGTGGTGACCAAAGAAATCGGCCTTTCATTGGTCGGAGGAGATTAGGTTGCCCTGAAGGTCGGTTAGATGGGATTTGGGGTTAACTTTTCTTCTGGCCAGTCTGTCAAACGGTTGCCAGAAGCTTTTACCGTCTCGATAATCCAACTGGGAGGTGGCTTTAGCCCAGGAGTCTTCTGTGTGTTTATTGGTTTCTTAACTGATTAAGGCGTTAAGGCGACTGTATTCCGTCTTGAGAGCCAGATCCCTGGATCTCAGGAATCGACGATAGATTCGTCTCTTCTCTTTGATCCAGTTCACTGTGTCGTGGGAGCGGTTTTTTGGAAATGTCGATGTTTTTAAGCGGGACTGAGGAGTCGACCGCTTCCGTAATTACGGAAGTTAGGTCTCTAATGGCTCTCTCGAGATCTTGGGCGGTTTGAAGATCGGGTGTAGGAAGGTTGTTGGAGATGTGTTCGGCGAACACATTCCAGTCTGCATTCGAAAAATCTTTAATGATTGTGTTTTGAGGGGGTTTTGGGGAGCTGGACAAAATGAAGTTTTGACTAGCAGTGGAATATGATCTGAAGTGATCATGGTGCCTAGAAAGCACTCACGATCGAAGTAGTGTGCTATTTATTCTGAAATTATTATGTGATCTATTATTGAGGCTCCTAAGTGGTCAAAATACGTAGGCTGTGTATTGGCGATCTTCAACATAGGCAACTGCAACAGAGCAGATGATAGTCTGTTGCCGTTTCCATTTGTTGCGGTGTCACCGAATTGAAGATGACGGGCATTGAAATTACCTAGGATGACTGCATTTGGGAGGCTGGAGGCATAAACTAACAGGTCATCAGAAAGTGTATTGTGCCCGGGTGGATTGTAGTAAGATATGAATACTATGGGAGTGGGGAAGTGCACCGTTGCAGCAACGCATTCGAGTTGCTGCAGGTGCGCAGGTAGTTAAAAGGGAGTTGAAGGGAAGCATTTTTTGATTAGGAGGGCGGTTCCGTGTGCGCTATTGTTGAGGAAGGAATTATAAGTGTTAAACTGTAGTGTGAATTTTTGTGAGAGTTTGGTTTCTGTAATTGAAAGGACGTGTACATTGTGATTGTGTAGGAAGTGTTTAATTAGGGGGCGTTTCCGACGAACGCCCCTAGCATTAATGGTTCCTGTTACGATGTCCATTGGGAACATAGGCGTTTAAGGATGGTGTTGGCGGACTACAGCGACCTTCATCCGCGTACCGGCTACGCACACGTTGATACGCCGTTGGAAAGAATTGAGGGATAGGGATTCGATGGTTCGGATAACACGGCGTTGGTGGTTAGGGAACAGGTCTAGGAGAGAATGCGTAAGGACTTGTATGAAGGATTTTATAGTGACGGGATCTGTGTCGGGAATAGGTTTAAGGTGAGCGGTGTCTTCACAGTCAGACTCGTCAGACATGATGGGATCAAGGATTGCCATCTGTGATGGAGAACTGGGAGGTTCCCGCCGCATCCGGCACTTAAAGGAGTAGGTGGGGTGGGCATCCCCGCAGTTGCTACACTTTGGGTTTACCGCCGACTTACAGGATGTGGATCTTTGGCTTCCGCCACAGTTGGGACACTTGATGGATCGGGTAGGGCACTCCTCAGAGGTATGTCCCACCTGCGTGCAGGTGATACAATACATGGGGAGAGGTGTAGGGATGAGGGAAGGTACGCAACGATAGTGCCTTCCGAACATGGAGACACAGGTTGCTAGAAGGAACTCTAGGGTGGTTTGGGAATTTGTGATTATGCGGACTAGGGAAGTGGGTTTATTGGTAGCCTTTGAGGTGATGCGCACGGCCTTTCTCACGCGAGGCAGGTCGATTGCATCGAGGATCTCGTTGGTAAGGATGTCCTTATCCACGTGACGAATCACGCAGGAAAAGTAAGGAGCTCTAGGAGTGGTGTTAGGTTGACGGGGGCCGGATAGATGTGTTAAGGTAAGGGAAGGTTCACCGTAAAGTGGTGTCGCAGCCTAAGCTGCGTACCATTCGGAAGGGTAGAGGAGGTCTCTAAGAGACTGGTTTGATTGTGGTTGAACGTTAAGTTCAACCAGGGAAGGTTGAGGGATTTCAAGGAATTAAAAAGGGATTTTTGGGTTTCAATGGATTTGGGGATATTGCGGATGCAATATCTCGAGGATTGGGAGCGTGCGGGTATAGGATTGGGGAAGCATGTGGGGAATCAAGGCAGGGAAGGTGTAGGTAAGAGCGTGTAGGTAAGAGCGGTGTAGGTAGAGCGGTATGTGTGTGTGAACATGTGTAGGTAAGAGAGCGGGTATGTGTTTGTGGGCGGGTTTGGGTGGTTTTGTGGAAGAGGTAGAACGTGTGGAAATGTAGGAATGTGTGGATGTGGTGGATATGGAAGATGCATTTGAATGGGAACGTGTGTATGCGGAAGGTGGTGGAGAGGCGAGTGTGTGTGCGTAGGTGTATGTAGGTGACGGTGTAGGTGTAGGTGAACGGGTATCGACGGGGCTAGGGACACAACTTTGACAGTAACTCGGTGGCGACCTTGTTTACCATCTCGGCTGCGTTGTTAGCAATAGGGTTTTTGTGGAATTTGAGGATTAAGAAAATAAATAAAAATCTGTTTTTATCGAAAGGCCGGGTCTCCGCCGAGGTGCAGCCTCACACCCCGAGGAAAAAAGGCTTGGAAATCAGAGACCCAATTCGAAACGGAGGAAATACACAGTTAAATAAAAACAACCTATTACCGTTGGCCTTGACTCGACGACGATTCTGCTGTTGGCGGTGTCCTGGATGCTTCTGGAATTTTCCGCTGCTGCTGCTATATTCCACTGGCTCCTGCTTGCAGCTAGGCTGTGGCTCCTCTACTGATGACCGCTTCTTCGTATTATCTGTATGCAGTCAGTGACAGATCTACCTCCGAAGCGACGAAGATCACGATGCCGGAACGATGAGCAAAAACGCTAGGTTCTTTTTTGTGAAGTTAAGCGATTGTAATAAAAATCACAAAACGCTTACCCTGGATAGGGGCATACGTTCATAACCGAGGTTCGGACTGCCCTGACTATTTTACAATAATGCTTACCTATTTATACGTTTTAAAAACCAAGAAACTGGTATTTACAATAGATTATTACCGGCCCTCTTGAAATAATGAACATAATTTCAACTTATCGCTAGCCTTAGTTCTACAATTGTCTATTGGAAGCGCACACACTTTGCTAAATCCACGCTTACTGTCGTATTTTTCACTCGTATAGCTACTACTCGTACGATGTGGTGGACACCGGTATGTAGCTGTATGATGCGACCCATTTTCCAACACAATGGTGGTAAATTATCCCCTTCAGTAGCACCAAGGAACCAACCATTAGGACACTACTGGCATTCGTTCTCCATTTAGTTCTCTTTTGTAAGTTAGAGTTATGAGTCATTCTCACATAAGTGTCTGATCGCCGTCCCTGAGCTTTTGAAAGAACAATTTTTTACTATGAACTTGCATTTTTTGAATAGAATTTGTCTTTACACGCCCCAGTAGCTGACAAAAATTAAAAATGGGAAAAAAATTACGTTTTCTATTTTTAATCAAGAATTTAAAATAGAAATAATCATTTCGGTAACGGTCCCTGAAGAACTTTTTAATTATTGATTTCAGAAAACAATATTATATATACAAAAAAACATTAAAATTACGGTTATAATATCTAAACACAAGTATTGTGAATCAAGAAATGCGTAAGATAATAATTGAGCTGCATAAAACAATTTCCCAGAAATAATTTAAATTTGTCTCGACACAGTTAAATCATTTCGGTAATGGTATGCATTTCTTGTTGTGGCATTTTTCACTAAAAACTAATTAGTGTTGCATGATATTTTTAATTACGAGGAGTCCAATATCTAATATATGGATGCGTACCTTGTAAAAGATCCAGCTTATCTTTACTAAAATTTTGTAATTAATTATGTTTTAATTGTTTCACAGTAATCAAGATAGATAAAGTTGCATAAAATTAAACCCATTACAAAATATTGCGCGGTATTGCATCACGAATAATTAATTTTAATCCTCCGACGTAGATATTAAAAGCATAAACTCTTACGTCACAGAACCCTCAGCCAATCACAGCAGAGGACCCCTGCATAGAAGCCGGACCCACCCACCGCGATTATTATAAAAACCGCTGCGCTACCGGAAGAAATTCTAATTCTATTCCATACTACTCTGCGCGTTCTACTCTGCTACTCTCGTCTCCAGCATCTAAATCTAGAACCGAGATCCAGACCGCGCTCGCCTGCCGTATTTCATTGTGTACGTTTCCGACCTGTCGATTGCCATATCCGTTCATCCTGAACCGTCGTGCTTTTTAATCGCTTTTTCGCCGAGCGGTAAATCAGCGTCATACAATTTGCTGGTTGAGATACGCTATTAACAGCACGTGTTGTATTGCACCACTTTTCTTAAACATTACACCAGACACTTAGAGAAACGACGGGCTGTGAGCAAGTTCCAGCACCAGAAGTCACGACAGGCTGTAAAGCCTAAAGTCATCTTCTGCAAACATGCACACACTAGAAGTCACGACAGGCTGTAAAGCCTGAAGTAACCTTCAAACATGTACACAAACCAGGACGTTGTTACTGCGGGCTAACGCCCTGAAGTCATCTTCCATTTACTCCAGCGGCAAGAAGGGTACCGCTAGGATCCTACAGCAGTCGACGGGCTGAACCCAGAATCTTATAAAGGGCTTTCCATTAAACATATACCACACATACAATACCAGATACTGAAAAAGATTTGCAATACAAACAAGCGATCCCTTAACCTGGAGATAGTCTCAATACCAGAAGCCGCCTGATTAATACCACGCCACCGTCTGCAGGCCCGGCCTTAGCGGTCGTAATAAATAAAATTAAATCGTCATTATTAGCATTTTTTGGTCATAACACACTAGCAATTGAACCACAATAATTTATATTTCCACAGTAACGGCTCAGGAGCCAATAATCACACCACTACCGTCCACGGGGGACCAACCAAAACGGGCGCTACCAGGAAGGACATCCCGGGTAACCTTAGATAAGATTTTCTTGTTCTTAATTTATTTCATTTAGTTTAGTACCTGATTATTTAGTTTTATAGAAGAAATAGGTAATATACGTTTAAAACATTTTTGTTGTAATTATTCAAAGTGTACAGTGTTAAGCACCAAAATACGAACCACCCCCGTCTTATTAAGACAAGACCCGATTTGAGCTAGACCGAGGCACATTAAAATAAACCATTTTAATTATTGTAAAGCAAAGTCATTTACAACCTTTAGTGCTAATCATTGCGGTAACGGAGATTGTATTGTGGTATTCAACTTTATTAGAAAAACAATAAAAAACAGTGAATAAATAGGTGGGCATAACCTAGTCTCACATTTTCTAAGTAATAGCGGCAAATTTAAATATTTTACAATCATTTGATGTAGAATCGTCATTTCTATAACCATCATTTCGGTTTCAAGTTTGTAAATCGTCATTGTTGTCGAAATGACAATGTTACCGAAAATTAGTTCTTTTTTCTTTTCTAACTAGATAAAATGGATCCCAGATATAAAGAATTGAAGGAACGATTAAAAAGAGAACGAAAGGAGGCTGCTGTCGCACAAAATGAAAAGAAAAAATGTACAATTTACATCAAAAGGAAAAAAAGGAGACTGCAGTTAAGCTAAAAAAACAAAATAAAGAGCAACTATTGGAACTTGTGAAACAAAAAAAAGATATAAAAAAAAATTAAAGAACTTCAGGGTAGCAGTACAATATTATATGAAACAACAGATTGTGAAGTCAAAAGTGTAAGGGTAATTTTCACATAAGGGTCTGATTTCAAATGGTGTTTTCGATTTTTATAAATCTTTATAATAATGCAAATAGCAACTGCATCTGATTCGGATTAATATATTCTGTCATTGTTCTAAGTTTACAGGTTTTCCTAATTTATGAACATAATTAACAAGGAATGATAAAATAAGAGTTAAAATACATAAACTTTGGATAACCCATGGAGAAGAACTTATTATTAACCAGATGAAGCCTTACTAAATGGTAGTAATATCTAAAAATTTATAGAATGGCACTAAACCATTGTAACAAACATGTCCTGGTTGAATTTTTAGGGTTTGCTATTAATAATGGTTTGTTAAGATCATGTTACCGTAATGACAAAAGTTACCGAAATGATGAACTCATTAATTTCTTATAAATAAAACGATTTGTATGTTTGAGTTACAGTTTTATTAACCCTTAAACAGGCACGTGGACATTTGTAACGTAACTAGACACGTGGGGTGTTAGAAACACCTCAGGTAAAAACACTAGTATTTTTTTATAAAATGAATTTGAGGTTACTTATTCGCATAGGTGTAGTGTTTGCAACTCTGAAACCACTTTCATTATTTACAAATGGTGGCACCGGAGTGAAATCCATAATTATAAAAAACGTGAAAATTTATTTTACTGCCATACATTTATTTTGTTTATTAAAAAACACAAAAGGATTGTTGCAAATTGGAAATATTACATGAACATATTAAAAATACACATTATAAAAAACAGATTGTTCTGACAAACAACCAAAACCACGTGATTTCTTTACACATTTAGTCAGATTCCGTGTCTTCTGAATGATCATTTATACATGCCTCACAAATACCCTTTAGATGTTTTAGGCACATGTATCTATTACATTTAGAACAGTAAGTTTTTATTTTAACGTTTTTTTTTCGTGGGCATATGACACATCTACCAGGTTTATTTGCACGATTCTGTTTGGTTCCTGATGTACTCGGTTCTGGATCAATTCCTGATAATCTTGCTGCTTTTTCTCGTAAATATCTTGGAAGTCTCTGGTTACTAGCTCTTTTGGAGATCAAAGGATTGACTAATTTTATTCCAATTTGACGCAAAAAGTCTCTGCGGATTAATTTAACACTTGGATTGTTACTAACAAATATAACTTGTGAGTTGATACCTGCTATGTCCAACAATCTATAAAATAATGCAAGAGGCCAACGTTTTGTCCTCCTGGAGGTGGAATAGGTTCCGCACATTTTGTCAACTACATTTATTAGATTCTCCCGACTCTCTGTCGATATAATCGTCAAAATACATGGAGTATATAGCTAGCACTTTTTTTTTCGTTTTGGAACATAAGAGACAACTGTATATTTTTCCTTGAAAGCAAACATACTACTTTTATGCATCTATCTGTTATATTTACTAGTTCATTTGGCAACTCTTTTATTTTTGCGTAAGGTACCTACCAATGTCAGCCTGATTTTGCATAAAGCTCAATTATGGGAATACTACAGTACCAGTTGTCTGCGGTAATGTTTCTATTACTTCAGATATAGTTTCGACTAGTCGCAGTACAACATCTTTGCACTATTCGATATCTGGTATTGGCCTTCTGGCTGAGCACCACAGTATATTTCCATGCGCAAAGTATACCACTTAGCATCACATAGTGTATGAATCTTGATGCCGTACTTAGTGGGTTTGCTGGGAATATATTGCCCTGAATGCTACTAACTGCTCGTCTATAGTAGTATATTCCCCCACTGAATAATATTTTTTGCAATTGTCCTCGAATATCTGAAATATCTCTAAAGTGTGCCATCTTATCCAATTTTGCCTGTCTTTACGGTCATGCACATTATCGAAACGAATACAACGCAACAAAAAAAACGCTTCAATCGCATTGTGGTAAAAAACACCTCAGTTCCAAAACCATACAAGTCCTCTAAATTTAAATTAATAATAATAGGGTTTTTAAGTATAAACGTATTATTTCAACGCAATGAAAAGTATTATTAAAGCTCCTTCTTTGCATTATGTCATTTTATTTAAAGCAGCGTTGTAATTTTTCGGCGGAAATGAAACCATAATTTTCGGTTAACTTCTTCGGTAAACTGTATTTCGGCAAAAATGTTTTTCGGTAAATTGTAATTCGGCCAATTGTCCTTTCGGTAAATTGACCTTTCGGTTAATTGTCTTTCGGTAAATTGTTTTTGGTAAACTGTTTTCGGTCAACTGTTTTCGGTAAACTTTCCGGGACCGGATTTTCCTGTATCCAAGCTATTGGATGGATGGTCATAGTATGAGGTATATTGGGCATTTTGGTCGGCAGCATATATTTCAAAGCCAGAAATGTTCTCTTACCTCCCACATTTTCATCGACGAATAATCTTTTAATTGTAAAACAAAATCGGCAGCGCTGGTAATATTCACACCTGAGAACTTTTCGATCGGCTGAGCGTTTTAAAAAACCTTCTACCCCATCCATAGACCCTTTTCCATTCCCATTCTCACTACAATTCTATGATATGTATTCGATAGAAATATCGAAGGTACAATTTGCAACAAGAAAAATATATTTGATCGGTTTCGGTACTAAGAGGTGGGGCCATCGGAGAAAATGTTGATAGTTTTAAGATTCGGTATTTTAAAGCAATATCCTTCAATATCTGATTTAAATGCGCCCATATAGCATAAGCCTAATGATCCTAAATATCACTTACGGAACAGAAAGATTTCTTGGAATTGTGAGTGTGAAGAGATATTTGCTTTTGGGATGCATCAAATTGTATCGCCTATATTTCGTTTGAATACTTTGCAATATAATTTTCCGAAAAATTTATCTGCATAATAACCTCATCTTTTTCTTTTTTTACACAGTTTTTTAACTGATGTTTAAAAATGATTTTAATTCAGTCAATTTTAAATGCAACAGATTACAGTTTATCCACAGTCTTATACTCTTTTGAATTTCTTCTTATGCTTCGTTTTTGTTTTTTTATCATTCTTTCCTTTGCGTTGTTGTCCATACTATTTCGCTATTCATGTCTATGTTTCCAATTTAATTTTAAAAAATTTGTTTTCCAATTGAACATGCAGTGTCATTAGCTACATTACAAACTACCTTGCAATTATTTCTTCAGCTGATCTATATTTAATGCACTTTTTAAAATGTTCCAACAAAAACCAAATTCGTCTTTACACAAGCGCAGGTTTCCTATCTTCTTGTTTTGGTTTACAATCCAGAACGGTTTGAGTCTACAAAACGTAGAATAGGATAATTCGTACCGTTTTCCAAAAACTTTTGTGCAACTTCTTAAATTACCCAGTAACAACCTTTTTTGTTTCTTTACTTTATGCGAAAATTCTTTTATTTTATGTGTGATCTCTTGTGTCTTCAAATTATTCCTCTTCTTCCTTATAAATTGTCTTTCATTTGATAAGTTTTTATATTTTCTTTCCTTTCTGTATGGTACAAAGTCTCGTATCTCTGAAAGTAACTTGTAATTTCTGAAAAGCTTTCCATAGACTGCTTTCGATGTATTGTATTTCTCCTTGTGTGTATTAAATTTTTCAGAATTTATTTTAATTTGCGTAAAAAGTGTTTCACCGAAAAGTTTTCTCTTCACCTTGGTAAACACCTTTGGCTATTTGCTCCACTTTAGAATATGGTGATAAGCACTTAAAACGTTTTGGGGCCGAAAGTTTTTGACACCTTCTTTTATATTTTTCGACCAACGGTTTTAACTTCTTGTTGTCATCTTCGCTTCTATCTAGTGAACGATGCACCTTAGACCTGTTTTATTTCACTTTTTTTTCCTGAATATATTTTATTATTATTATTCATTTCAAATTCTCTTGGCACAATCTGTTCTTCTCCAAGTAGTGGGGAACTGGGAGGCGTGTTTAGATCAAGGAATTCTTGGCGTGAACCTTATTCTTTCTGTAACGTTTGCTAGCTTCTTTCCAGTTTTTCCTTTGTCCCCGCTTGCTAACCTCGTTTATGCTTTAGTCAAACTTCTCTCCTTTTTGTCTTTGTATCTCTCACGATCCTTTCTTCTCTTTTCATTTCGTTGTTTTTCTGAGAGTTTCGCTCTGTGGTTTCGTACCCTGTCTCTTATTTTTTCTCGCTCAATACTTTGATCTAGATCCGTTGGTTTTCTTAATTTCGATGACTCTTTGGTTTTAACTTCTGTTAAACGTCTAATTTTATTTTCATTCTTATATCCTGTTTTATCTACATTATTTTTAGTTTTACGTATTGTTTTGATTAGCTTCTTGCTACATTTCTCGCTTTGATTGTTACTACTTTCTTAGTTTTGGGCCATAATTTTATTATAAGTTTTTCAGGTGTTTGAGTTTCTGGTGTATTTTTAATTAAATCCTCATTTTCGTGAAACGTTTTATTGTTTTCAGTTTTTTTGCAATTCCACTATTTTGATTAGTATACTTAGAATTTATATTCCTTATACCAACGTTTCCAAAAATGTTGCATCATTTCCTGTCGCCTTTGATAAGTTTTTAGTCTCTCTTCGTTTATTGTCGTCGGATCGGGTTTCGGTAAAGCCATTAATGATTTACCAATAAAAAAATGAGCCGGAGTTAAAGGATTATAGTCGTTGAGGTCAGACCACATTGGAGTTAGTGGACGGGAATTTAATACGCCCTCTATTTGAATTAAAACAGTATGATAATCTTCATTCGTTAAATTAGTATTACCGGTTATTCTATATAAATGAAATTTAGTGCTTTTAATACCGGCCTCCCATAAACCACCAGCATTTGTAGTTCTTGGAGGAATAAAATTCTACTTTATACATATGACCTACCGACTCGTATTCAGTCATAAAGTTAATATAGTCTTTGCGTAAATTGATACGTTTTGTAAGTTTGTTTTCTAATTTATAAAATCTATTTATAGCAAGTTACTAATTGACTAACATTGTCTTTTAGAGGAATGTTAACTATAAATCTATCTGTAGTATCTCGTTGAAAATTATCATTGAAATGCGTTATACAAAATTCACCATCTTCCGATAATGCACCCAATGGATATTTACATTCTTCTAATTGCCAAAATTTCGAAAATTGATCGTCATTAGATGTTTTTGCAATAGTACTTTTACTATTAATCGCTATGTTACTTAAATAATTATAATTGCTAATAATACCTCACTATAGAAATTGTTTGAACAACAAGTACCAGGAATTTCGCATAAATTATTAAAATTTACTACCTACTGTGTAGAACCTGTTTGGTTTTCGGAATTTTCTATTGTTTGCTGCTCTAAATTCAGCAAAGTAACGTATGTCTCAAAAGTTTTGGCTAGTTGGGCAAATGTCTAAGCGTGAAATATTTTGCATATTCGAAAATCAAAATATTTCCCGCAGAACTATTTATCGCACAATAGTGGATTGTAAACAAGGTATACCATGAATAAATCTCCCAAAAAGTGGAAGACCTAGATCTTTTACCGAAGCCAGGGCAGACAGGTTAGTAAGAAGAGCAACAAACAGGGTTGGAATGTCGGTCTGGAAATTAGCAAACGAGTATAGAACTTCAAAGAATACGGTTTGGAAGGAATAGGTTAGGAATGGTCAAGATTATCGAAAAAGAACAAAACGTCCAAAAGATACGCGGAATCACTTGGCACCGATATCACGATGTTGTCGGGCATTAAGGCGGATACATTTTGCCAACAACAAAGTCATTGTCATTGATGAAAAATATTTAACTCTAAGTAACTCGGAAGTAACGTAGAAAACTGCCCAGAGAATGTTAAATATAAAGAAAAGGCAAAATTTACTGATAAAAATTTGCGGTGCGCGATTTCTATAAGGAGGATATCGAGGCCTTATTGAGCGTGTAAGAGACGACGAACTGGGTAGTCAGCGCTATATTTAGAACTGTCTGGTCAAACTTAATGCTTTTATTACGAACATCATGCTGAAGACGATATAAGGTTTTGGCCAGACTTAGCATCATGCCATTACGCCAGGGAAACTCAGAACTGGCTCAACGCTCATAACATACCATTCGTACCACGAAACGAAAATCCTCCTAATCTACCTCAGGCCCACCCAATAGAATAATTTTGGGCACTTTTGAGTATAAAAGTGTATGATGGAAGAACAGTTAAGACGGAGGATTTACAGAAAAATCGAGAGATGGATATAACAACTGCCCAAGGCCTTATGCGAGATGTTCTCAATTTTGCTAATTATTAGTCCATTAGTTATGTTTGATAGCTATAAGTTTAAATGAAGCTCATTTGTTTATAAAACTGAAGATAATAATTTGTGCCAAAACTTTGGCGACATGCGTTATTGTGTAGTTTATTTCATTTCTGACAATACGAATAGCTACAATTTTGAATAGAATGATTTTTTCTTAAACAATGTATACAAAGCATAATCTTCTTAACTTCGTTTATTCGTGTGTCTATGGGTAGTTTTAAAAATACCTGACACATATATTGAGTGAGAATCTTTACAAAAATTGCAAACATACCCTTCGATATGAAAATGTAATATCGAATAATACATAATAAAATACTTATCTTTTTTGGATTTTAATGGTGTATTTTAAATTATACAATATAAACGTTTAGGTAACTTACAGTTATCTTCGTCAGTAGTAAAATCTATTAAAATTGTTAAAGAAACAATTTTGTCAAAGCTGAAAAATTCTAACATAAACATCAGTCTGCTATTAATATTGCAGTTTAAGAAACGTATAAAGCCAACTATAGAAATGAATTTTAGTAAAGAATAACCATTAAAAATTAAATACTGTTAAACTGTCTTAAAGATGACAAATCAGAACACCCTCTAACAATGAAAAATGTCAGCCAAAAAAAAAAAAACATTTAACAAAATTTAATCAAATTATGATGTAAGTGCAAAGTTGTGAAAAACTTCAATTTCAAACTGGTAAAAGCATTCACCAATATAAACATGGCATCAGATAGAATAATCCAGTTAAATCTAACAAATAAATATCTTTGTCAATAAGTGCAAGTGTTATTAACAATGAAAAGCATAATGCAGAACATTTTTTGTAATTTTTTTATTTTAATTTTAATTTCAACTAATTATGGTAAATTTTAGTGCTGTGGTAATTTAACATATAATTGGTAAAGCAAGGTCTTGGAAAAACACAGCAAAAAATCTAGACATACCAAAAATCAAAATTAAAATAAAAATTAAGACATATCATTATGCCCTTTTTTAATTATAAGATGCCAAAACCTATTTAAACGGAGATTTTCTTCTTGTCTATTAAAATTATTAGAATGTTTATATATTTCTATAGCTTCACGTTGTAAACGAACATAATAATGAGTTTGTCTTGACAATACTTCCATATTGTCAAATTGAATGTCATGTTTTAGATTATTCAAGGCATGGTCAGCCACCGCAGACTTCTCTGGTTGACCTAATATACAAAATCTCATATGTTCTTTATGACTTGTATCAAAACTACGTGTTGTGGTTCCAATATACACTTTTCCACATGAACAAGATAACTTATACACTTCGAAAGATGATAATGGGTTCGACACATCTTTAGGTGATCTTAAATGTTTTTGAATTTTTCTTGTAGGTTTAAAAATAGTCCTAATTCATTATTTAATTAGGATTTTTTTAATTCTATCTGTAACATTAGCTATAAAATGAAGAAGGTGTAATAATATTCTTAATATCTGTAAATGAATATCCATTATCTTGTAAGGATTTTGTTAAATGTTTATATTCATCCTTCAAAAATTTAGGGTCACAAATTCGTTTTGCTCGATCTACTAAAGGTTTAATTACACCAATTTTTTGACGTGAATGATGGTTGGATAATTTATGAAGGTATCTATCAGTGTGTGTCGGCTTTCTGTCAACCTTAAAAGATGGGATGTATACCATTTATAAAAACCAAAAACTCGTGCAGTGCCTCTTCTCCATGTCTCCAAATAACAAATGTGTCATCTATATATCTATACCAAACTCAATGTTTTTTAGGTGTATTCTGTAACGCTAATGTTTTAAATTTTTCCATGTAAAAATTAGCTATAACAAGACTAAGGGGACTACCCATTGCTACACTATAATTTAACATAATTAGATGAAATTAAGATTAAAATTAAAATATTAATAGCAGGCTGATGTTTATGTTTTAATTTTTCAACTTTGATAAAATTGTTTACAACATCTTTAACAATTTTAACAGATACTACTACTGACGAAGATAACTGTAAGCGTTATCGAAACGTTTAGATTGTATAATTTAAAATACACCATTAAAAAACCCAAAAAAGTACCCTTCGGTACTAACAAATGAATTACGTTTAGATTCTATAGAATTTATTCATATCTTCCATTGCTGGAAGATCACTAGTAATGTGGAATTGATCCCAATCGTGCATAGTAGTTGTATCAAGTTTTCATGTTATAGGTAATATAAATTAGGACAAATCGAAGCCGAACCAACAACTTCATCGAGACAAATGGTTAATCTAGGCGTGCTCGAAGCAAAGCCTTCGAATTTTAAAGAAACACAAATACCATTGCTATAGATTTCGGAAAGAACTTTTTTGACTATAGACGACAGAAGGCGGCGTACTGAGTTTTGTAACTGATATGTAAGTCAGTGCCAAAATATACCTAATTTTTCAAACTTTATTGCATGATCAGACGAGGCGCATATCAGTACTGATGGTATTTTTCACAATTTACCTTACTGGGCAGAAACTAACTCTCATGTCAGTGTTGTCCTCAGGAAGCAAGGAATATTTGGAAGAAATGTGTGGTGCTGCATTAAAAACGGGCGTTTTTATTGTCACATGCATGAAGGAACATTAAACTCAATGAAATATCTCGATATTCTACGAATACATTTGGAGGGATTTTTAGAGTCTTCCTTTAGCACAATATTGCAATGTCATATTTCAGCAAGATGGAGCTCCCACACATAATTCCCGTGTAGTTAGTGACTACTTAAATTTACGTTTTCCTAATAGCTGGATGGGAACGACAGCACCAATTTTGTGGCATACTCGTTCACCCAATCTTTCGCCCTAAATTTCTTTTTATGGGGTTTTTTGACAAACATTATATACAAAAGAACTAATAATACTACGAATGAGTTAAAAGAAACTGTTCGTGTAGCTTTTACACAGTTAACACCATTATCTATATATAATTCTATAAATTCAATTAGAAGACGATGTGAAGTCTGCATCCGAAAAGAGGGCGCACAGTTTGAAAAATATTTGTAGTTTTAGTGTGTTTTTTTATTGATATTTTCTGTTCATATTTTTGTTCGTTTATAGAATTAGATGTTTACATACGTATAAAAATTGATTTGCTGTTAGCTTTTCATAATTTCTAATGATGTTATATTATTTATTTTCATTTTATTTCAATTTGCATTTGAGGTTTTTTGATAATTTTATATTCAATCTTTAGATTTTATAATTTGTTACTATTCCACAAGAACAACATTACAATTAAACTTATTTGAATTACAAAATGTCTCTAAAACATTTCACTAGAAGTGAAATTTCTTTTTTGAATAGAATATCTTCATTCAATTTCATATCTGGTTTTCTAAGCCAACTCTTATCCTTAATAAATATACCAATTAAGAAAAACTTAAAAAAATCAATTAATTATTAAAATAGCATAGAGGTGTTACATATTTTTAAAAAGCACAAAAAAAATTTCATTTAAAAGTGTCATATAACTATGGTTTCCATATAAAAAGTACAACTTTATCTCATATCTTTTAAATTAAGGAGGTATTAAAAATGAATGCACTAACGGATTTTAAAAATATTGAATGTTTTTACAGTTTGTCGATACATTTAAAAATAAAAAGTTATTCTTTTCAAAATCGCCATTTTTTCAATTTTAGCTAATTGCGCAATAACGGTCAGAGATATCTTGATTATGACTATTGTATCATAATTAACACCAAAATCGAGCACAAGGACCCCATATTACTTTTTGTCTATCTGTAGTAGAAAGGGTACTTCTCATTAGAAAACGTCGAAAATGAACCACCCTGTACAAATTAAAAGTAGTAAAAATATTACTAAAGGTATAGATTTTAAATAGCTTTTTTTTATGTTATTGCACGATAGGACGATTTTAGTTAATTACCGGGTTTGTTGCGAGATCAGAAGGTTGTTTTACTGGTGACTAGGATCACACGTCGGGTAAATTCACTTACCGTGCATGTAGGGTAAAAAAATCTAAATATATAATTATATAATTCAGAAAACATTCAAAAAATATTTATTTGGCAATGAAATTAAACGTACAATTACTACAGTTACAATTGTAATCCCGCTTTGTGCAGTACTTGAGTTTACAGAAGCTGTTTCTGAATTCAAGAAAAATTTGGACATTTTAAAAACGTCACTTTTGACTTTTCGTTTATTTAGTAGAAATTAAATAATTTCTATTGTGGTAAATTTAATACAATCGTGCAAAACACAGTATGAGCATCACGAACATTAAGGGTTGTACCTGTCTCCGGCCAAACATGGCCGTCGACCGGTAAACGTCCCTTACTGTTCTTGATACTCAATATATTATTTTGCATGCAAATGCGATCTGTTTAAAATTTGTGAAAAGTATTGAAGCAAGGTATGCGTAGGTAATGAAATATTTGGTTTTGCGTTTTCATTTTGCTATAGCTTTTTAACAATAAAGATTTCGAACTACTTTTTACACAATATTTTACAAATTTAAGGTATATTCTGACTATGATAAAATAATGGTATGAACACATTAAAGATTTCGACAAAAATCGAAAAAACTATCTATTTAGAAAACGCCCTCTAGCGGTGGCTTTAAAAGCAAAATATACATTTTTACATTGTTATGCTTAAAAAGCCTTTTGTTGCCAAACGAGAAATATTTTATAAATTCGGATTTGATGAAACTAAAGTTACAGCGTAATTCCCTCTCATCCCTCCCTGGTTTTGCGTCCTAGACCTTAAAGTGCACTACACAAAAGTTTCAAAACATTACAAACTTTATATTAATAATATTTGTCTCATACACTAATCGCCAAATTTTCTATAAAAAGGTATTTTTTAATCAGGTCATATATGCTGTGCCACCTGCGGTAGAGCCGCAACTTCAAAATAATTTCCAGCAGTTTCTCTCTGCCACTTTTATCATAATTTTTTCCCGAGCGCTCTGCGATGAAAGGGTGCTCACATACTGCCGAATGCCGTTATCAAAAACATTGTGATAACATTTTGTTAATCGGTAAGCTTTATCTTTGGTATATATAATTATAAAAGTTTGCAGCTTGAGCGTTTTCAACTAATAATACAACCATAGACAGAAGAATAAACAACTAAGTCAAGTAACATAAACCATGAAGTTGTTAATTTATTTTTTTTCTGCTTGTGTTATAGTGGTCGCAAGCAAAAATGTAATAAAGTGACACATTACTTTTAAAAACAATAATATAAATATTTTTGTTTAAGGTACCACAATCAATAGTGGACAGATGGAATGAAATAATTTAAAAAATTCATTCTACCTGTCTGGAACAATCAAATGTTGAACCCGATTTGGTAGATAGAATGTTCAATGACTTTTTTCCTGAAGATAATGATTTAAAGAGTTATTGGGAATGTATTTATAGACATCTACATTTTTTTACCGAAAACGGAGAAATTAATACCGAACAAGTTTCATTGATTTTGGACTTCATCCCACTGAAGTCTTCAAAAAGATGCGTCTCTGAAACAAATCATATTACCAACCAACATAAATTAGTCTTTGAAATGGCTAAATGTCTTATCGTTGACCGTTCTGTTTAAACACTTGTGATAAAGCAATTGTTATACCTCCAAGCGTCTTTTAAGTTTGTGTATTGTATATTAAAATGCAAATACATAACGCCATTATTAATTATTTTATTACTTTCAATTCAAATTTTTTTATTTTTCTATCTTCAATTATTTGAAAAACAGTGTCATATTTCGTAATTAAGACAAATATCTCGTAATTACCTCTCAGATATAGTGACTGTTTATGATTAATTACGAAATGTAAGTTGTAATTAGAAGATAAGACAAATAGTAATTACCATATACGTCGTAATTACGAGGTAAAAAGTCATAATTACGAGGTATAAGTCGTACTTTCGGTAACTAGGCTATAATTAAAAGGAATGTCATAATTATGGGATACAAGTGATAATTACGATATACGTCGTACTCACGGGTAAAAAGACATAATTACGAGATGTAAATCGACTTCTACTTCCATAAACGTAGAACGTCTAACGTGCATTACGATTGCACGCATTCTCCGATATGAGTTGGCGTTAATCACCGTACAGTTATTTCTGAGATCGCACTCATAATTTTAAAATTAAAATTCCATTATTATAGTCAATATTTCGATATATTTTATTTCATCCTCAGAACTAAATAATTTTTAAAATAAAGTGGGAAAATGTAATATGGAACATTGTATTGAATGACCAACTGATTTAAAAGGTAAACTGAATCCTAACAGGATATTATTTAATTTAAAATTGGCAAGATGGAACACAGGCAAAACGTGTTTTTTGAATTTGAATTTGAAATTCAAAAAGCACGTTTCGCTTTGTGAACCAACTCGATAGGTCTTGAATCTTTTGTGAGTGTGTAATAACTAATGGTTAATCATGAAAGCTTGTGGTAATATTTTAACTTTTAAGTTAAGATCGATTAGATATATTGCATTGAACAAAAATCTGTATCTTCATGTTTTAAACTAATAAATATCGTATATATAAATTATGGAGCAAACGGTTAAGTAAGTTAAACATGAAGTAGTTCATCTATTTTTTTCTCATTTGCGTTATAGTGATCGCAAGCAAAAAGGCAGAGAAGTGACACCTTTCTTTTGCAAAACATCATCATAAATACTCGTAGTTTTGTTTACGGTACCTAAACAACAACTGCACCATTGGAATGAAAGTTCAAAACTTCATTCCACATGTATCTAACAGTCAGGTGCTAATCCAGTTCTGGTAGACAGAATGTTAAATGATTTAGAATTTCGCGAAGATTAGTCTTTAATGTGTTATTGGAAATGTATTGATGAATTTAATTTTCATTTCATTTCATTACGGTCTTCAATAGATTATAAGGCTAGGATTTGTATGCACTTAAAAATGCCAAAATATGCATGTACGTATGCACTATAAAATGCCGAAATATGCACTTAAATATGCTCTTAAGATTGTAGATGTATGTATGCATTAAAAGCAATATTTTATAGAAAATATGCGTTTTACAGTTCGGAAAAGAAATCAAAAAATAAAAATAATCACATTAATTTATTTTATTTATAAAAGATAATACAACTTTTCAAAATAAATTTAGCCTATATATTAAATGAATTACAATTATATACATTTTTAAATTATCAAAAGTAAAACTTTGTCGATTGTCTGTAAAAATATTTTTATACTTGGAAAAACTCCTTTCAACATCGCAAGATGTAACTGGAGTGTATTTATAATTGTTCAATTCGACTATACTATATTCTTTAAGTTCATCTGCGATAGTAGCTTGACCAGTTATTGCGTCGTCTATTTTTCTAATTAAGGCAAAACCTACATTTTTCTTTAAAACATATTTCATTTTTTTATGTACTGCAAGGTCCTTTGGATCTTTAACTTTAGCAAGAGAGGTACTAATATTCTCTACCAGATTAATAATTTCTGAAATTGAACAACCTTGTCTTGTTAATAAAGTAATTGTTTTTGACAAACAAACAAAATTTGAAAAAACAATCAGCAGTTCTTCTTTAATTCCTTTCGCATTAACTGCGTCTTGTGCATTTTGTATACAAAGTGCATCATCTTTGTTAAATATGCTTACAATGTCTTTAATTGTATCAAAGTAATTTGAATAATATTCTGCTGCAGACAGCCAGGTACCCCATATTGTTATTACAGGCTCTGGGGCAGTGGTATTTTTTCCTTAAATGCCTGTATACGATGTGGAGCGAAAGACTTTCTTAACGTTAAATTATTCACTTTTGGATGTACTTCCCGCACTTTTTCCGCGACTCTGTGTAATCCATGTGCCAGGCATGTGAGATGAATCATCTTCGAGTATAAGACTTGAAGGCCTACTCCAGCCTTGAGTATGTAAGGTGCTGAATCAGTAACAAAAAGGAGCACATTCTCGTACTGAATACCCTGGGGCCACAAAAGAGCCATGGAATCATTAAACAATTTTGCAATTGCCGAATTATTTGTATTTTCAAAAACATCCATGGTTAAAAGATATGAATTGGTATTCGCCTCTCCAGTTAAAATGCCTATTATAACGTTAGCAACGTATTTGAAAATAAATTTTTACTAGAATAAATCTTTAGTTGTAACAACAAACTTAAATCATTACTTAAAGAACAATACATTTTAAAAACGAGTATAGGTGAAATTCGACACAAAAATATTCTTGATTTCGTAAAACCTTCGTATTAGTACATCAGCCATTTAATTTAACAAAACAGTAATTAAGTTTCTACGTACCTGCCAACGCTGTCTGTAGCCTTATCAATCGAAACCCAAATATAATTGTCACCTATAGCTCTTCTAATTAATTGGATGGTGTCATGGTACAAGTTAGGTAAGTAATTTTTTCTAAGAGTAGATTCATCAGGCATAGGGGTTTTTGAAATTTCTTCTAAAAAATTTTGAAATGCGGGGTGGTTAATCTTGCTTAACGGAATGTCCGCAGCCACTAATGCACTACACAGTTTTTTATTCAATTCCGCAGATTTATTACTAGCACTACTTAAATTATTAAGACATCCCGGCAACAGAGACTGTTTTTTAGTTTTTAAACCCACACACTTTTGGTGTTTTAATGTGTTAAGGTGTTGTGTTACTTGAAACCGCTTGTTTGCATTGACTTTATCCTCACACACTGTACAAAATAATATTTTATCGTCGGTCGTAAAAACCTCGAAATCGCGAACGTAACTTCGCAGAGTTACAGGAACGGATGGCTTTTCTTTTCCCATCCTTAGGACACAAAGTTCTGAATCATCTATGTAAATTACAATAACAAGTACAACAGTTACAGGCAAGGTTTTCAAGAAATATTTATGAAAGGCCTAAAAGGTATAATCCTCCACTTATTAACAATAGGACAATAGCATACCTAATACTCAGAGGATGAATAATCTGTAAATACTTCCGACTGTAAAAATAAATCCTCTTGGTAATTCCCATGTGAAAAATAAACACAAAATAAATTTTAAAAGAAGAATTTTTTGAATAGTCATTTTTTAAATCATGTGCAAAAGTAACTGTAAAATGCAAAAACGCGAGCAAAAACGTATAAAATATGCACTAACATTAAAATATTACGAAATATGCATGCATTTAGAAAAATCATTAAAATATGCATTTATATGCACTTTCAAATTCACATATGTGGTGCACATACTCATAAAAAATGTTTATACTTCACTTTGCATATGATTACTGTAAGCAAAAAAAACCATGCAAATGCATAGAAATCCTAGTGTGCTACTCAAACAGAACCAATCGGGTATCTATGTGAGCAGTAAAGGGTCAGCATGGACAAATCCTCCGCGCCGTATAGCCTTTAATTCAAGTTTTCCAGGTAATTGTACTGCACCAGGCGAGCAATGGCGGTTGTATAAGCTTCCAAGATGACATTGACAGTATTGAGATGGCCGGCCCCACCCTGGGGTCTAAGCCAGTTATAACCATAACCTCCTCATTCACGTTTAAAATGGACTGGACCTCGGAAGGATCCATCATAATTTTCAAAAAGCCGTGAGAATCAGAAATGCTGGTCTGTGTTAAATTATACCGCTGCCCAAACTTTCCCCAAAATGAATTAAAAAATAATTTTGAAATATATCTAAGGCCAGGCTTTGCGCAAATTTGTCTTTGTCCAGCTTTGACTCGTCGTCATTACACCATGCAGGCCAGTCCGAATACGTTTGCTTGATTTTAAAAACTTATCGACGTAGCCTGAGAAAAGCCCACCACTAAGACTATCTCGGTCATATTGCCAAACTTTATACTCCCACACTTCAAAGACTTCTAAAACTCGATACCCTAATTCTATAGCTTTTCGAAGCGCTTCCGCCACGTAAGTGCTGGTAAATTTACGTTAGTCCAGCGTATGGGTGCAATCATGTTGGAACATGGTTTCAGCACGTGTTCTACACAGAATGAACATTAATTGACTGCGCATTTTAAGAGACAGAACAAGATGGTACACATCTGATCGCGGGAGCACGCTACATTTCACAAGCCCCTCGACAGTGCTGAAGTCGAGGTTTGAGTAATCTGCACCAATGTTAAGCGTAGGATGCTCCACCGGATATTTTGGAATATTTGTTCATATAGGGGTATAGTGAACAAACATCCAAATACCTGATTTGCACCACTTGTTCCCCCTTACAATACAACTTAACCGCATTAGTACGACCTCCGAAGAAACTATCGCGGGTATTTAAAGGTGACATTGTTTAAACTAACAAAGACTCTGGCGATCGGATTTTTTTTTAAAAATGATCTGAATTCACATTCCCAAATTTCTATTAACCATAGTTAAAAGAATGTATCCTGTGTGATGTTGCTAACGTTCTCACGATGCAAAAACGCTGTGCGCTGCTTGCGTTTAGTATTACCAGCTTGTTCGGGGTAACAGCTTTCACAACTGTTAAAATAGCAACCGTGAAACTGATATACAATGTTTGTATGGTGACAAAACCCAATAACCAGGATACCTTCCCTTAACCGTACTTCACGCCAGTTCCCAGCGTGCCGAATACGTCTGCCTTCAGAATGCTCGAGCCAAAGAAGCCATTAAATAGCAATGCTCGACTGGTTGTCGCCTAATCTGTCCTATAGTATTCTCGCAAAAAAATTTCTGCGGGAAACAAGGTTACAGGCACCAGCGATTCTGCAGCATTCTCTACAAGGGTCGGCCTTGTTTTCGTCGACAAACCTCTTCCAAAACTCTAGACAGGTTTTTCTAACGATACTCACGTCTTGCACGCAATAACACACTATTTTGTTTTTGAAATTAAAACGAGTGCCCTTAGCAATTTCGTCATTATGCCACTTTGTAAAGTCTGCTCGAGCGCCGGCTGGTAAAACGCCATCATAATCTTGGTTTTGCACTATGTTAAATAGGTGAGGGAAGTATCCTTTCGAGCCGCTAAAGTTAAAGGTTAAAGGGGTTTGAATGTCCGCAACCCTGCTCAATGCCTGAATCACTATTAATACAGTGGTTGCAAATTGGCAAAACGTATTAATGAAGGTGTTAGTATTGTTAAAGGGGTTCTTCAAAGGCAAATCGTAAAGACAAAATAAAATTTTTACAATTTTGAGTCCAGGGCAGGCTTATAAAAGGACAAATTGCAAAATCTTATGAGGTCCTGTTATGCCTCACCAATTCCAATTGGGTTTTGAAAGACCGTAATTTATGGTTCTTAAAATGGTTTCCCAAAATTTAATTAAAACTAGGTAACCCTGACAATGGTTTGCAACCGGACAATGAAGGGAATTTTAGGATTGTTGTTTTGGTTCTACACCGCCAAATTCGCGAAAATACTGTTGAAAAGGCACCTTAAATAGTATCACTTAATGGGGTATTCAAAAACTAAATTAAAATTTAAGGTTAGGACTTTTGGCCCACAAAATAAATGATTTCCTAACCCGGTAACACTCGGGTTAATTAATTATAATCTTAAATTTTTACTTTATACACCCCGTTAAAATTTACATTCGGGCATACAAACTCCTGATGGATAAAAAACATTTTTAAGGTCAATTGGGACTCGTTAACTTTGTCCAGAATCCCGTAAAATAAATTACTTTATTATTTAGTTATTTCTATTAGGGCCAAAACCTTACAAATGAATCACCATAACCCACAGGTAAAACAAGGTTATTGAAATTCAATCACTTTAAAAAACAAAATATAACCCAAATAGTAAAGCATCCAGATGTTTCGGATTACCAACAACAAATCATTGTTTTGTGTGAAAACTTTCACCTGTAATCGTTGGGTCGTGTTTTATAATGTAACATAAAAATCCAAAGAAAGTTAAATTAAAAAAAAAAATTTTGATTATTTATTGTGGCAATTTTTAAGAGGAATTGGGTTAGTGGGGGTGAAGGGCGGACGGTATCCGATCCGGTTCGGTAATAAATTTAGTCGTCATCCGAGCTGCAAGGAAGAAATCACTTCACTTCGGAGTTTTCCAAATTGTTTAAGACCTTTTTTTGTTATTGTTTTCCTTGGGTTAAATCCTTATTTTAGAATTAATTTTGGTGGTGGTCGGATCCTTTTCAGCCCTGGTATTTTTTTTGTTGGTGTTGGTTGTTTTATGTAATTGTACGTTTACTCAGAACGTGGTTATTTTTGGTTTAAAAAGAAAAAAATTTTGTTTATTTGAATATGGGTGCTAATTTTTAAGGGATGTTGTTTGTTGGGTGTAGGTGTGTGACTTAATCCGACGTTTCCGGTTCTGCTAGGTCGTCATCGAAAACGGGGTTCGGAGGGATTAAGTATTGTTGGGGATTCTTCTATTCCTGGAAGGCGAAAGTTGTTTGGACTGGGGGTGTTTGAAATGAATTTGTTTTTTGTGGGAATTAAAATCTTAGTTGTGGGAGTTAAAGTTTTGGTTGGGGTTGTGTCGCCGAAAATCTTTTGTTGAAATTTCTTTGTAATTGTATTTTTTTATTTAGTTTCATGTTTATTTACCATGGTACCTAAATAACCTGTTAGGTCTAATTCATTTCAGAAAGGGTAGGAAAGGTGATTAGCGTTTATGTTTGTATAGGGTGTGGAAATCCATAACAGGGCTATGTAGGTAGGTTATTTATTTTTTTAATTAATTATAATATTTTTCGGTTTCTTGCCCTGTTTATTTCGACAAGGGACCAATCAGGGTTTCAGGAGGAGGATTCCCAAGTAACCGTTGGAGTGGGAGTCTTTTTGTTATGTACGAAACTTCATTGGGTAGCTTTGGGGACTTATTTTCGATGTAGTTAGGATATCGGAATAGATTGTTTCGGTTTTGGTGGGATTTACAAAGACTCTCCACCGGTTCGCCCACTTGGAGCAGTTCCGGAAGGTTTTGGATGTCAGGCGGGTAGCTGTTCCATTGTTCCGACTAAGGACTCTGTAACGATATCCGTAAATACTTCGTTTTCGTAATATTCGTCATCAAACATTTCCAATATATTCAAAGTAATTACAATAAGTTCAACTAATACTCATTGTATGCTAAAATAGTCATTGTTAAAAGAAAGTTCTACATTCCAATAATATCAATTTGTAATATTGTAGTAAGTGTAATTTAATTGCACAGTGATTTCTAGAAACAATACTGCTTTAATTGATTAACACCCATTGTCACTAGAAGTGAGAATGATATTCCATAACAGATACGGTCATCAAAATACGTAGGTCAGGCGTTTTATTTAACCTCATTTTTCATAAAATTATATATAATATTCGTATTACAAGAAGTATAATACATTAGATAACATTGTTATTATCCAGACAAGTGAAACCTGGAAAATGTATTACAACGATTTATACAAACGGGACATGTAGACTATACAAAACCAGTTAAGAGTAGACCCGTTGGAAGTGAAGAAAATGAATTGTCTGTTATGTTATCTGTTACTGAAAATCCTTCAGTTAGTGAAAAAGTAGCTAGTTCTGTTGTAGGTATTAGTGAACGAAGTGATCACTATAATGGGGTATTCAAAAACTAAATTGAAAACTTTAAGGTTAGGACTTCTTAGTCCTTCAAAATAAACTAATTTGCCTAACCTGCGGTTATACACAACGATAGTGTAATTAATTAGGTAATCTTGAGATTGTTGTATGTGTTCGATACTACCGCCGTTATTTAAATTTACATTCACCGCATAACACAACTCCTGCATCTGCCGATCCAAAATAGGGCGACCTTTTTTAAGGTATGTCAATTGCGGGCTCGTCTACAGCTTTGGCCACCGCCTCAAAGCATTTTGAAGGATAACCGTTTCCATGCGTATTATATTCAACAACAACGGATTTGTGAATCGCCTAACTTCCACTACTATTCAGATCAAAGTCCGAGCATTTCCAGGTAGGTCAATAAATGTTTGGGGTGGAATTATTGGTGAACATGTTATTAGACCTTATTTCTTTAACGGGAATTTGAATGAAGCTATGTATCTTGATTTTTTGCAATTCCTATGTGCAAATTTGCCAATAATTGTGAGGCATGAAATGTGGCTGCAACAAGATGGAGCTCCACCCATTATTCCGTTCACGTGAGGGACCATCTTAATGCATTCTTTCCAAATCGTTGGATTGGAGGGGAGGGCCATGTAACAGGCCACTCCGATCCCCAATTTAAGCAAACTAGAATAAGGATCGCATTTAAGAGTATTACACCCGACATGTTAAGAAGAGTAGCAAGGTCTTCTCAAACCCGCCTTCAGTTGTGCTTCCAAGAAAACGGAAGACCTATAGAATAGATTCTAATTAAAAATTTTGATATCAAAAATTTATTTATACATGCGTTAACTATGTCACAATAACTTTGAAATAAAACTATTCATAAGTTTGCTATGTCTAATAACAGCTTTTGATGAATAGCTCGGAAACTTTGAAACATATCAGTATAATTACAAATATAAAAGATGTCGCGTACTTTATTCCACCCCAAATAGGAATCAAATATACAGGTGTTCCCTTCAAAAGATATAACTTTTACGCTTAGTTTTGATTGATAACGGGTAGTTTTGGATAATGATGAATTTAATTAAAAAAACGAGTGGGTTGGGTAAAGGGAATGCTTAACAAAATTGATAGAGTAACAAATAAGCTCCCATGTCGGTGAAAAATGTATGGTGTTACATTTGAAAATTTCGAGAAAATCTACGATTCTCGTTTTGGAGACAATACTCTATACAACTTCCGATATTTCGTGTAGCCATCTGTCCAAAAATAAAATAGACGATATACATGAAATAACGCACTAGAAATAATTATTAATTCCGTTTGTTGTTGAAAGATGCAGAGTGATCAACACATGTCCATTCAGACAAAGAAATTGTCATACCTTAGAAAGCACTCGTTATAAGATGCTGACATTTTGTTGAGGTAATGCACAAAGCGAGGCGAATTCAAATCTGAAATAACATATAGGGTGTTCCATTAACAATATTTGTCTCTCTTGTCATCGACTTATGGGCCACCCTGTATTTGTGAAAATATTTTTAAAATGTAGAAGAAGACGGAAGATAAGTTGCAGGGCCCTGCATATATTCGTGAAGGAAAAAAGGATTTAGTAGAAATTATATATGGCAAGACCCAGACATCTACGAAAAAGATGAACACACCGCACTGCCAAGAATTAAGTAAACGGACCACACTAGCGTTGAACGTGTATATTTTAACAATACAGAAATAACAAAGAAATTTGAACAAAATATACGCACCTGAACTTTTATATTTGTTTTTTTTGTTAGAATCCAAAAAACGGGTTTCAAGGTTTTACACAGCTAATTTCATAATATCACTTTAGCTGTTCTAAAGGCTAATTCACATGGATCACTAATTTGTTCTGTTTGCGTAGCGCATTCTATTGAAGACCGTAGTGCTAAAAAAGGTACATCCTCCGAAATTTTTCCGTTTTTGAAGAAACAATGTAGATATTGGTCAATATAGTTCCAATAGCACATTAAAGAATAATCTTCAGGAAATTCTAACTCATTTAACATGTTGTCCACCAGAACGGGATTAACACCTGATTGTTGGATACATGTTGGATGAATTTATGAAATTGCTTCATTCCATTTGTCCAGTTGTTGCCTAGGTACCTACCTTAAACAAAACTATTTATGATATGATAATGTTTTGCAAAAGAAAGGAGTCACTTTACTGCCTTTTTGCTCCTGTAGTTCACATAAAATCTGCCTTTTTCAAGACACATTGAATCTTATTAGTAAAATTGATTTAATAATTATAATTTTATAACTTATTCCTGGCTTTAGATTAATAATCCAATTTGTTGAATTTAATTTAATTAGATATGCGGATAGTGAAATATTGATGTATACGTAAATTATTATTGTGAAAAATGATTATGATCACTGGTATAATAATTATAGATTTTTGAATTATGATTTGAATAGTTAATCATTTAGGTAAAAACCCTAAAAATTGTGGGATTCCTGCTAATGGCAGGAAATTGATAGCAAATATTATTTTAATTATAGGATAAAAACTTAACTGTTGACTTAATGGATTTTTAAATAAATTTTTATTAAAAACTAAAATTAATTTTGTTAAAATTGAATAGGTTATAAAGTAAACTAATTATGCTGTTTGTAAATAAATTATTGCAGCAATTATTCATCATATGTGGTTAATTGATGAATAAGCTATAATTTTTCGTATTCTGATTTGATTTAATGCTATTAATCCTCTTACAATTATTGCTATTAGAATAACTATTACTATAAAAGATTTAAATTTAATATTAACTGGACTATAGGGACAATTTTCTGTCATGTTGATACGAGGAGTTACCGAATGCCATAGTGAACGCCGTCTTCGAGAATATTAAACGTAGAGTAAACTTATGTTTAGAAAATAATGGACAGCATTTTCAGCACCTATTATAAGCTTTTGGAGACTATAATCTGTCTCCGTCATCAGTCAAATTATAACTAAATTGAAATAAAAACATTCCATTAACTTATTGGCATTTTTAATAATAACATTAAGATGGAGGTAGTTCAGCAATCAAGAAATACAGACTATTTATGTCATTTAAAATGTTGCTGTATTTATTGTTGATTTATCATCAACTTTTGAATTTCCCACAAAATCAGTAATACCCGTATGTACACCACTGGAAATAGTTGGGATCACTAAATGAGATAAGTGGAGAATAGCTTTTTTGAAGTAAGCGGACCACTTCAATCAATCTGGATCACACTGTAGATGAACAACTTCATGTTTAACTTACTTAACCGTTTGCTCCATATTTTATTAGTTTAGAACTAATTGCAATATATATATATATATATATATATATATATATATATATATATATATATATATATATATATATATATATATATAATCGATTTTAATTTAAAGTTACCGCAAGCTTTCATAATGCTTGTTAACCACAAGTTATTATGCACTAACAAAAGATTACAAGACCTGTCGAGTTGATTCACAAAGCAATAATTACATCATAAGACCACTTTTAATTGCTAAAAGAAATTACGAAGAGCAGTAAAATTTTGTTTAATACAAAAAACCGGCGAAACTGATTAAAACTTAATAAAAAATGATTATTTTATAGTTTGTAAACAAAGTTATTTATAATTAAATAACATTATTTCTGGGGGTAAACTGTTTATTTATGTAGTTAATAAAATTAATAATAATGTTTAAACTAGATATATTCGTTCATAACAAAACGTATAATAATTTAAAGTTATTTGTAAATTAATATTGATATGACTGGTCCCTATTGTTAGTGGATAGAACCGGTTCACATCGTTAGTAATTTGAAACATCACTTTTTGACACGAAGTATTAATCAATAATAATTTTCCTTGCCACAGTAATTTTATATCTAAGGAATTGTTTTAAATAAAACTCGGCGTGGAATTTTTCACTTGTATAATTGTTGGGTGGTTTTATTCAACCCAAATTGTATTGCTGGTTGTACTAGTAGCTAGTGGACTGTGTTTATTGCTTATCGATTGAGCGTTTATTTTACAACTAACCATTTTACATTTTTTTTTTGTATGCTCATGCTTCTGTGTTAGTAATTACTTATTATTTGCTTATACTGGATGAGTCAGTTTTTTGTAGACAAACTTTAACAGGAGATAGAACAAATGTTTCTAAAAAGAAAAGCTCCTATAAACATATGTAGTAGAAGGCTTCGTTTCCGAGATACAGGGTGTTGAATATAATTTTTTTTCTCAAATTTTCATTATAACTCATAAACGAGTGCTTAGATTTTTTTCATGTTGGGGGGATAATGTCTATTAATTAAGGGGCATAAAACAAGCGATAAGAATGTTCACAAACTTGCACAGTGGCGGAGTGGAAGGGGTGCTCAACCCCTTTCATAAACAGAACTTCTATGCCAATGACTATTTTTTTAAAAAACTGTTATTTTCATTATCTACATACAGTTTAACAAAAATAATGTACCTTCTTCTGTTTCGAAATTCCTGTGCGTTTCCGAGTTATTTTGATTTTTAGTGTTTGATGTGGTACTAAGTTAAGTAATGTGCTTTATGTGAATAATTGAATATAAAGTTTTTAATAAAAAACATATAAAACATTTAGAGCCATTTTAGTACCTAACGATCATTTCTTTCAAATTTCAAATACATTTTCATTTATAAATAGGTAGGTTATCGGTTTTTTTTTTTAGTATCCATTGTTATTATCCTCGTATAAAAAGAAATGCATAATTATTATTGTTATGCGGTCTATACTTTCTGTATAATTATGTATGTATCAATTTCGCCATAAACATGTATGTAGTTTTTAAGTGAGATTCTAATAAGTTATAGACCGCTGCTCACTTGTTCTCATTAAAGAGCCGCCACTGTATCAAGCCATACTCAAATACAAGACTTTTGTAAATTGAAATCTGTTTAGCGGCGGGTCCGAAATGCGCACTTTCTACCTGGTCATAAACATAAATGTCCGAAATGCGCACCAACCCTCTTCGGGTCCATTAAAGCTATGCCCAAAATGCGCACTGCCAAATTGCATTTCATTAGAATGGGACTTTAATTAATTAAATAAACACCGAATTGTAATTGTTCACATATGTATAAAGGAGTTTATTAATATATAACAATTATTGATACATCATTTTAAACATTATTTTTTATTTAAGAAACCTATACATTTTATATAATGCAATCTACTAATTTTTTTTCCTACATAATCACTAATTTTGTTAGAAATAAATTCCTGCCTACGGCGTGTATTAACATCTTTTATTCTAGGAGTTTCTTCCAAGCTTTGCAATTTTATATACGACTCTGTTTGAAAATTGTTTAAAACGTTTAAAAAAGTGAACAAAGTTGGATGAGTTTGATAAAAATTTTTGTTAAATTTATCGTGAAATGATTCGCAACAATTTGTTGTTCTTTCAATTGAAGATGTTAAACTTTATCGATCTTTAACGTTTGTAATGAACAAAATACTGAATTATAAAAAAAACACGTGTACCTACATTGAATTACTTATTTGTAAAATATAGTTGGTGCGCATTTTGCACTTGGAAAGCAGGTACCCAGTTAATCCTCTTTGGGTAGCCCATTAGCAGTGCGAATTTTGGATACGTCCCTGTTTAGTACACTAATTTTAACAATCCTTATTTATTATTGTAACAATACTTAATTAATAATTGTGAAATTAATAAGAATTCTTAGCAATAACGATTTATAAATAAATAACTATAACACTAGTATATTAAAATTAGACACTTTGTTCAAAATGTAAACTGTTCTTTTCAATACACATTTCACAGCGACGTACAATAGAACGTCTTAAGTTAATTAAATGATGCACCCTTATTTCATTGCAAGTATCTCTGATGCGATTGTGAAGTTCTTCAAGTGTATTAACCGGAGTGGTATCCTTCATGAATCCCCATACAAAAAAGTCAAGTGGCGTTAAATCGGGGAATCTAGGAGGCCACGCCACTGGACTTCCACGACCTATCCACCTCCCCGGGTAGTTATTGTTTAGCCAATTTCTTACATTTCTGCCATAATGAGCCGGACATCCATCAAGCTGAAACCAAGAATGTCCTCTTAAATTCAAAGGAATGTCTTCCCACATATTAACATGTTCTTCTTCTAAAAATTGTAGGAAATTTTCTGAATTTACACGTTGTGGCAAGAAATACGGTACAAACACATGGTTGCCGTAAATTCCAATCCAGACATTTTTACTAAATTCATGTTGAAAACTTCTTGGTCGAATGGCATGTGGGTTTTCATGTGCCCATATATGCATATTGTGAAAGTTTACGATACCACGACGAGTAAAACTTGATTCATCAGTCCACAGTATGTTGGATAAGAAATCTCTATTATTTTGAATGGAGTTAAGAACCCACCTACAATAATTAAGTCTTCGTTCGGCGTCACCTGGACATAAACCATGAACAGGTTGAAAATGATATGGGCGTCTGTGATCCCGTTTTAAAACCCGGGAAACTTTACTTTGGGAAATACCAATAGCAACAGCAGTACGTCGAGTACTTGTCCTGGGGATCCTATTAAATTCACGCAATATACCCTCTCCAATTCTATCTCGTCCACGGTTGTTCTGTCAGCCCCCATGTACATTTTTCAAACCCTGGTTAACAAATCGACGATGGATACTCACAAAAACGGAATGATGAGGTTGTCGTCTATTTAGAAATCTTCTCCGATACTCCCTAGCTGCGTACCTTGAATTCCCATTTGCGAACCCATAAATAAAATGAATGTCGGCTTGTTCGCTATTTGTTAATGTAAACGGCATGTTACACTAATTAAAAGCTGGCAAATCAAATGAAATAACTTTTTGAACTTAAAAACAATAATTAATACCAGTGAAATTATTCAAGATGAAGCTAGTGTTTGTAAAAAGTCAAACTGTCGTTTCAAAATATAAAATTTAATACTTACTTGTTTTCCAAGGAGTATCATATTTTGTTGCAATGAAATAAGGGTGCATCATTTAGTTAACTTAAGACGTTCTATTGTACGTCGCTGTGAAATGTGTATCGAAAAGAACAGTTTACATTTTGAACAAAGTGTCTAATTTTATTATACTAGTGTTATTGTTATTTATCTATAAATCGTTATTGCTAAGAATTCTTATTAATTTCACAATTATTAATTAAGTATTGTTACGATAATAAATAAGGATTGTTAAAATTAGTGTACTAAACAGATTTCAATTTACAAAAGTCTTGTATTTGAGTATGGCTTAATACAGTGGCGACTCTTTAATGAGAACAAGTGAGCAGCGGTCTATAAATTATTAGAATCTCATTTAAAAACTACATACATGTTTATGGCGAAATTGATACATACATAATTATACAGAAAGTATTGACCGCATAACAATAATAATGCATTTCTTTTTATACGAGGATAATAACAATACCTATTTATATATGAAAATGTATTTGAAATTTTAAAGAAACGATCGTTAGGTACTAAAATGGCTCTAAATCTTTTATTATATCTTTTTTATTAAAAACTTTATATTCAAATTATTCGCATAAAGCACATTACTTAACTTAGTACCACATCAAACACTAAAAATCAAAATAACTCGGAAACGCACAGGAATTTCGAAACAGAAGAAGGTACATTATTTTTGTTAAACTGTATGTAGATAATGAAAATAACAGTTTTTTTTAAAATAGTCATTGGCATAGAAGTTCTGTTTATGAAAGGGGTTGAGCACCCCCTCCACTCCGCCACTGTGGAAGTTTGTGAACATTCTTATCGCTTGTTTTATGTCCCTTAATTAATAGACAGTATCCCCCCAACATGAAAAAATCTAAGCATTCGTTTATGAGTTATAATGAAAATTTGAGAAAAAAAAATTATATTCAACACCCTGTATCTCGGAAATGAAGCCTTATACGGCATATGTTTATAGGAACTTTTCCTTTTAGAAACATGTGTTCTATCTCCTGTTAAAGTTTGTCTACAAAACACTGACTCACCCTGTATATATATATATATATATATATATATATATATATATATATATATATATATATATATATATATATATATATATATATATATATATATATATTTGTGCACTGTTCAGGAGTCCTTCTCCTCTTCAGCCCTGGTCATTCCTTGTTGTTGTGTTGCGTTGTTTGGTGTTATAGTATAGTGTACAATCATGAGGTGTGGTTATTTTTGGATTAAAAAAAAAGAAAAGAAAGGATTTGGTTTTAATTGAGTAATGAGTGTTACTGGGTTAAGTGTGCGTGTTATATGTGGTGTGTGTGGCGTGGTTGGTGTGTTTATCTGCGTTGGCCGGTATCTTGCTAGGGTCGTCATCTAATGAACGTGGGGATGCGGAGGGCATAAGGGATGCTATCAAGGGATTCTTCTATCTCCACGGGGAGGTCGTCAAGGAGTTGAGTAAGGATAGCGGGAGGATGTTTAAATTTTAATTTGGGTTTCCTTCGTGGGAATTGGGGAAATGGGTGGTTATAAGGAGTGGTCAGGATCTCTTTGGTTGGGACGGTGTCGCCGAAAATTCTTTGTGCGTGAAATTTTTCTGAAGGGTTTGGATTCTATGGGTGATTGGTGGTATATTGGCGTGATGGATGGTGAGGTAATTAGGGTACCTTAAGGGTAACCAGTGTATACGTCGGAAAATTCGGCGTTCACAGGAAGCTATAGAGAAAAGGTGTTTGGAGTTTATGTTAGTGTATATGGGAGCTCGGAAATCCATAACAGGGCGGATGTAGGTTTTATAAGTGTGCATGAGTGTTTTGGGGTGACAGCCTTTGATTCTACCCCGGAGGGTACCCAGTAGGTTTGCGCGGTTCCTAACCTTATTGAGGGTTTTCTGTACATCAGGGAGCCAATTGAGGGTTCTCGTGAAAAGGATTCCAAGGTAGGTGATTTTATCTTGGAGAGGGAGTCTTTTTTGATTTAAAGTGAGGTACACATTTTTGGAGGCAAGCTTGGGGAACTTATCTTCGCTGTAATGAGGATGGCGGAATAGGATTGCTTGGGTCTTGGTAGGATTGACGGAGACTCTCCACCGGTTAGCCCAGTTGAAGAAGTTCCGTAGGGTTTTGGATATGAGGAGGGAGGCCGTTTCACTGTTCCGATTAACCGTCCAGAAGGCGGTATCATCTGCGAACTGTGCTACGACTACTCCGGGTTGGGTGACTTCGGGAATATCGGAAGCGAAGATAGTGTAGAGGATCGGGGCTAAGGCAGAACCTTGCGGTACGCCTGCTGTGGGTTGGAAAGGATCTGAGTATGTTTTCCCCACTTTGACCCGAACTGATTGATCAGTCAGGTACGAAAGTAGGAGTTTGGCGAAAGGGTCGGGAATGTTTAGGTTTCGGATCTTGTGCAGGAGACAGGCGTGCCAGACCTTGTCAAATGCCTGCTTAATGTCCAGAAACACAGCCAGATTGCATTGCTTGTGGTTGAATGCTCTGGTGGTCTCTGTAAGCAGCTTCAACAAGGGATCGTGATACGTTCAGTTGGGACGGAAACCGAATTGGCTGTTGGGAAGTAGGTCATTAAATTCTAGGTACTCCCTGAGTCGCCTGGCTAGAATCTGCTCGAAGCGATAGGTGTATAGGAGGAGGGTGAGGTTAGGTCAGCGTGGGGTTTTGGTATCATGACGGTGGAAGCCGATTTCCAGTCCGTCGGGAAATACGATAGGGTTAGGCATTTGTTATAGATTTCGGAAAGTAAACGGAGGGTTGGGTCGGGTAGGTGCCTGAGGATCTTTCTATTTAGGCCATCATGAACTGGGGCTGAATTTTTCTCTTTTTTGAAATATGTGAGGACCTGGTCGGATGTAATGGGGGCATAAAAAGAACTCTCGTTGTCGAGTTGGGGTTCAGGAAGGTTAAGGTTGCGGAATTCTTCAAGGAGACCATCGAGGAGTGCCTGACGTGGTTATCAAACTGGGGATCATCTGGGGATTGGAAAATGGTTTGAAGGTGGTGCCCTGAAGGTCGGTTAGGTGTGATTTAGGGTTAACTTTCCTTCTGGTCAGTCTATCGAACTGTTGCCAGAAGAGTTTGCCATTTCTATAATCTAGCTGGGAGGTGACTTTGGACCAGGAGTCTTCGGAGTGTTTGTTGGTTTCTCGCCTGATCAAGGCGTTTAGGCGAATATATTCGGTCTTGAGAGCCGGATCCCTGGATCTCAGGAATTGACGATAAATTCGTCTTTTCTCTTTGATCCAGTTCACAATGTGTTGTGGGAGCGGTTTGTGGGAAATGTCGGTGTTTTTTAGTGGCACAGAGGTATCGACCGCTTCCGGAATTACGGAAGTTAGGTCACTAATGGTGGGTGTGGGAAGGTTATAGGAGATGTGATTGGAGAACACATTCCAGTCTGCTTTAGAAAAATCTTTGATAACTGTATATTGAGGAGGTGTAGGAGGAGCTGGACGAACTGAAGTTTTGACCAGTAGGGGTATGTGATCAGATGTGATCGTGGTGCCTAGAAAGCACTCACGATCGAAATAGTGGGCTAAGGGCTCGGATACTATGATATGGTCTAATATTGAGGCACCTAAATGGCCAAAGAATGTGGGTTGTTTGTTCGCGACTCGCAACAATGGCGACTGCAACAGAGCAGATGACAGCCTGTTACCGTTGTCATTAGTCGCGGTGTCACCAAATTGGGTATGGCGGGCATTAAAATCATCGAGGATAACGGCATTATTGAGGCTGGAGGCGTAAATTAATAGCTCATCTGATAGGGTATTATGGCCGAGTTGGTTGTAATAGGATATAAAAATTATTGGGGTGGGGAAGTGCACCGTTGCAGCGACGCATTCGAGATGCTGCAAATGCGCAGGAAGTTGAAAAGGAGTGGATGGGAAGCAAGTTTTAACTAGCAGGGGGGATCCATGTTGGCTATTATTTAGGAAGGAGTGATAGGAATTAAAGTGTAAGGAGCACTTGGGTGTGAGCTTAGTTTCTGTTATTGAGAGGATGTGTATATTGTGAGTGTGTAGGTGTTTAATTAGGGGGTTCTTCCGACGCACGCCTCTGGCATTAATGGTCTCTGCTAGGATACCCATTGGAAAGGATTAAGGTTTAGGTTGGCGGATTACGGCGACCTTCATCCGCGTACCGGATACGCAGACGTTGATACGCCGTTGGAAGAAGTTCTGGGAGAGCGAGTCTAGAGTTCGAAGAACCCTAGACCGCCGGTCAGGGAACATGGTGAAAAGTGTGTGTGTACGGACTTGCAAGAAGTCCTTGATGGATAAGGATTGTGTGTCGGGAGCGGGTTTAAGGTGTGCGGTGTCTTCCGAGTCGGACTCTTCGGACAGGATAGGATCGAGGGGAGCCATCTTCGACGGGGAACTGGGAGGTTCCCGGCGCTTCCGGCACTGGAAGGAGTAGGTAGGATGGGCTCCCCCGCAGTTGTTACACTTTGGGTTTTCCGAGAATTTACAGAGGGTGGATCTGTGGCTTCCGCCACAGTTAGGGTATCGGATAGATCGGGTTGAACACCACTCCGCGGTATGCCCCATCTGCGTGCAGGTGGAGCAATACTTCGGGAGCGGTTGAGGGATTAGGGAGGGTTCGCACTTATAGTGTCGCCAGAACATGACGACACCTTGTGCGAGGAGGTACTCAAGGGTGGTTTGGGAAGGAGTGATGATTCGGACGAGGGAGGTAGGGGTGTTAGTGGCCTTCGAGATGATGCGAACGGCCTTCTTCACTTGTGGAAGATCGATCGCATCGAGGATCTCTTGGGCTAGGATGTCCTTATCTACGTGACGAATCACGCAGTCAAGGAAGGAGCTCTAGGTGTGGTGTTAGGTGTACGAGGGCCGGAGAGTTGTGTAAGGGAAACGGTAGGATCCCCGAAATGATGTCGTAGCCTAAGCTGCGTACCATCCGGTAGGGGAGAGGATGTCTCTAAGAGACAGCTGTGGTTGTGGTTGAACGTCAAGTTAAACCACGGAAGGTTAAGGGATTTAAAGGAGTTGAATAAGGATTTCTGTGTGGTTATGGCTTTCGGGATATTGCGGATGCAATATCTCGAGGATTGGGGGCGGGTAGGTATAGGATTGAGTGAAGCGGGTTTAGGACTCAAGGTAGGTGTAGGTGGCTGGGAAGGTGTGGCTAGGAGAGAGGGTATGTGTGCGTGTGCGGGTGTTGGTAATAGAGCAGGTGTATGTGTGTGAGCGTGTGTAGGTAACAGTGCAGGTGGTGAGCGGGTTTGAATGGTTTTGTGGAAGAGGTGGAACGTGTGGAAAGGTAGGAGTGCGTGGATGTGGTGGATAAGGTAGATGCGTTTGAATGGGAACGTGTGCGTGGGGATGGTGGTGGTGAGATTAGGATTTGTGAATAGGAAGTGGTTGGTGGTGTAGGTGGACGGGTGTCCACGGGGTTAGGGGACACAACTTTGACAGGAGCTGGGTGGCGACTTTGCTTAACCATCTCGGTTGCGTTGTTAGTAATAGGTTTGTGAGTTTGAGGATAAAATTAAAAAAAAATTTAAAATCTGTTATTGAAAGGCCGGGTCTCTGCCGAGGTGCAGCCTCACACTCCAAGGAAAAAAGGCTTGGAAATCAGAGACCCAATTCGAAACGGAGGAAATAAACAGTTAAAATAAAAACAACCATGTAATTAAATTAAAATTCTTTATTAATGATCCCTATTACCGTTGACCTTGACCCGACGACGATCCTGCTGTTGGCGGTGTCTTGGATGCTTCTGGACTCCTTCGCTGCTGCTATATTCTGGCGGCTCCTGCTTGCGGCTTGGCTGTGGCTCCTCTACTGATGACCGCTTCTTCGTATTATCTGTTTGCAAGCAGTGACAGATCAACCTCCGAACCGGCGAAGATCACGATGAGCGAAAACGCGAGGTTCTTTTTTGTGAAGTTAAGCGATTGTAATAAAAATCACAAAACGCTTACGCTGGCTAGGGGCTTACGTTCGTAACCGAGGTTCGGACTGCCCTAAGTATTTTACAATAATGCTTACCTATTTATACGTTTTAAAAACAAAGAAACTGGTATTTACAATAGATTATTAGAGTTGGCCTTAACATAGCGGCCCTCTTGAAATATGAACATAATTTTAACTTATCGCTAGCCTTAGTTCTACAATTGTCTATTGGAAGCGCACACACTTTGCTAACTCCAGGATTACTACCGTGTTTTGTACTCGTATTGTCACTATTCGTACGATGTTGTCGACACCGGTATATAGCTGTATGATGCGACCCATTTTCCAACACAATGGTGGTAAATTATCTTCCATTTAGTTCTCGTTTGTGGTTCAGAGTTATACTCCTGTCATTTCGTTGTTCTTCTGAGAGTTTCGCTCTGTGGTTTCGTACCCTGTCTCTTATTTTTTCTCTCTCAATAATTTGATCTAGATCCTTTGGTTTTCTTAATTTGGATGACTCTTTGATTTTAACTTCTGTTAAACGTCTAATTTAATTTTCATGTTTATATCCTGTTTTATCTACATTATTTTTAGTTTTACGTATTGTTTTGATTAGTTTCTTGCTACAATTCTCGCTTTGATTGTTACCACTTCTTTAGTTTTGAGCCATAGTTTTTCAGGTGTTTGAGCTTCTGGAGTATTTTTAATTAAATCCTCATTTTCTTGAAACATTTTATTGTTTTCAGGTTTTTTTTGCGATTTCACTATTTTCGTTAGTATACTCAGAATTTACACTCCTTATAACTACGTTTCCAAAAAATGTTGGATCATTTCCTGTCGTCTTTGATAAGTTTTTAGTCGCCCTTCATTTATTGTTGTCGGATCGGGTTTCGGTAAAGCCATTAATCATTTACAAACCAAAAAATGAGCCGGAGTTAAAGGATTGTAGTCGTTGGGGTCAAATGGCATTGGAGTTAGTGGACTGGAATTTAATACGCCCTCTATTTGAATTAAAGCGGTATGATAATCTTCATACGTTTAATTAGTATTACCGGTTACTCCCGATAAATGAAATTTAGCGCTTTTAATACTGGCCTCCCATAACCATCAAAATTTTGAGCTCTTGTAGGAATAAAATTGTACTTTAGACGTATGACCTAACGACTCGTATTCAGTCATAAAGTTAATGTAGTCTTTGCGTAAATTGATATTTCTGGTAAGTTTGTTTTCTAATTTATAAAATCTATTTATAGCAAGTTCCTAATTGACTAACATTGTCTTTTAGTGAAATGATAACTATAAATCTATCTGTAGTCTCGTTGATAGTTATCATTGAAATGCGTTATACAAAACTGATCATCTTCCGATAATGCACCAAATGGATATGGACATTCTTCTAATTGCCAAAATTGCGATAATTGATCGTCAATAGACGTTTTTACAATAGCACTTTTACAATTAATCGCTATGTTACTTGAATAATTATAAAAAATATTTCCCCTTACAATCCAATCTGTAGCGTCCCCCAGGTACCCTATCTGGAAAAGCGTAATTTGAACTTGTTTCCAGTAATGCAAATTCAAGAACCTAACAATCCCTAAGCGATTGATCTTGACTTGATTGACAGTAATGCCACTATTACTCAAATTAATTGCCTGCCTTACTTTGACTTTCCCGGCAATAATTAAAACATTACAATTTATTTAAAAGTCTGATATTCAATTACTCGCAAACCTCAAATCTGATCAAACGAAATGGCCGTCTAGTGTTAGGTACGTTGTGCTATCTAAATGAAAAGGCTGGATCAGGTACGTGTTGCATCATGAGGGGCAGCTAAAAAAAATGAAACTACTCAAATTAAAATCAACGAACTTTGCGCAGCGGTGGTTCAGCCCCTTAAAGAACCACCGATAAAACCCGCTTTATTCATAAATAAGTAATTGCACAAGTGCATTAATAAATCAAATAACACAAACAAAACAATGAAAGGGTTAAATATGTAACAAAACACCATTAAATCAGGTTAAAGTGCGTACAAAATTATAACGTTAAGAGAAAATGAATAAAAAGCAATTTAGTTACACAGAAACACAATAATAAAAAAAACATGTAGTCACACGCACAATTGGGTCATAAATAATCACAATAAAAAAATCATAATAGAAATCGTAACACCAAACATGTGGCCCTTTTAAATTCAATTATGCCGGTCTTTAAGTAAATAAGCACATAAAACAATAATGCAAATTACGGTACATATAAAATACAATAACAGTAAAATTGCACAGGAAATAAGGTAAAGGTGAGAACAAAAGAAAACGGACAAGGAATTTAGAAGTACCCAATTGTTTAGTGACAAATAAAGCACAAAATATATAAGTCACATTGGAATAAAGCACATACAAAGAGAAATCAGCTCGCAGGTAAATAATTCTAGTTCAACAAACTGATAAAAAACTCTTTAAAACAAAGCCTTACAAGGGTAAGCTATAAATAGATCACTAACATCGTGTCCGATATATAAGTTTGAGTGCGTTAGAAAAATACCCTGCTCCCTTTTCCGGTTACACACTCATCTATACAACAAATAAAAACAGTAGAAATAAAAATTCGAGGTGTTTGGTGGTCTGGGTTGGGAGTGTGTACCAACTGGCAATTCCCTTTTACAATTAATAACCGGCGGCATCCTATACCCATTCACCAGCCACCTCTACACAATTATAAATATAAACAACAACCAACAATGCTAATTCGCACAAATACCAGAGGAGAGGGCCCTGTACTGTCTTTTTATTTTAGCAGATTTCAGCTTAATGAGTCCGCGTACGAATAAGATACCTTTGCAGGACAATGTTTGGTATTTAATACGTTATCTAGGCTGGTAAAAATGATTTGCTACTAGCTTGCATTTATCTAAAAATACATACTGACACTAGAATAAATATTCCCTTAATTGATCACAGACACAAATCGTTAACTTACGCGGTTTAACCCCGAAAGAAAAGACAACTTAGTGTTGGCGAATTCAAAAGAAAACTGTACACGCAATAATTATTTTAAAGACAAACTGTTTACAATGAAGGTATTTAATTCACCCAAAAATCGATCTGGCTCGATTGACACTCTAACTGTAACTATCTTTCTCCCGATTTCAAACCTAACTAACTTTACTCCAGCAATCAACCCCCATTTTCCAAAAGTAATATAAAAATCAAGAACCATTCATTTATGTTGGAACAGTTTCATATTAATTATTGCAAGACATCTTAATTTTAAAAATATGCATTCGTCCGTAACAACCCTACATTTCTCTCTTGAGTTTCCAAGTAACAAAGATATCTTTTGATCGCGGTCTGTACCGATACAATTACTTATTAAGCTAGTGACATTTTTCCATAAGAAATTCCAATGATTCGTTACGCCCCTTCAGTAAAGCATTTTAAGCGCTTCTCACCCCTCAACATGATGATTGACACGCTAATTGTAACTTCCTTTCCTCAGATTTCAAACTACTCCCAAAAAATCAACCTCCTTCTTTCAAAAGTAATAAAAAAAACAAGAAACATTAATTTATGTTGGAACAGTTTCATATTAATTATTGCACGACATCTTAATTTTAAAAATATGCATTCGTCTGTAACAACCTTATATTTACGTCTCTCGAATATATACATTCGTCCGTAACAACCCTACATTGCTCTCTCGAGTTTCCAAGTAGCAAACAAAGATATCTGTTGATCGTGGTCTGCCCAGCCGTAATCAATCATTAGAGCAATGACATTTTTACATCAAGAAAAATTACAATGATTTGTTACGCCCATTCAGTAAAGCATTTTTAAGCGTGCACCTGCCACTTACCCCCTAACATCAGTTTACATACATATTAGTTACAAACAATCCTACATTCTTTAGAAAAAAATATATAAATAAAAATATTTTGAAAACATTGCTAAAAAAATCCACTAATTATCTTTTCTATCGTGGTAACAATGGCGATTTGACAAACGTTTATTAAAATAATAAAATTTTTGCGGTTCGCGGTTTGAATTCGATCTGATAGTAAAATATTCCAAAATACTTCCGCTTCTAATAACTCATTATTTCTTTACTGACATTGAAACTTGGATCTGCTAATTTAAAATAATGACTATAATTAAAATTAGAGCCTTTAAATGATTTTGTTGGGAGATTATTCGTAATTTCTTGTAAAACTATACACAAAGTGTCTTCATTGTAATTTCCCTCAATCACTTCGGTAGACAATAGAATTTTATGTTGTATTTTCGAAAGTGTTTCTCCTACCCCTTGAAAACTAAAATTAATTTTATTTTTATCTAATCCTTTTTCAGTTATAAAATTACTTTGACCACCACTATCTAGCAATGTCCTACAATAGAAAATATTTCATAACTTATCTTTAATTTTGATCATAACCGTTGCTAATTATACTTCACTATAGAAATTGTTTGAACAATAAGTACCTGGAATTTCGCGTAAATTATTAACATTTTCTACCTGTTGTGTAGAACCTGTTTGGTTTTCGGAATTTTCTATTGTTTGCTTCTCTAAATTCAACAAAGTATTGATTTTTTCTTAAACAATTGATGCAAAGCCTACGCTTCTTAACTTCGGCTATTTGTTTGTTTATGGGTAGTTTTAAAAATACCTGGCACCGATATATTGAATGAGAATCTTTACAAACATTGCAAACATACCCTTATGAACTAACAAATGAATTAAAATTAGTTTTAGCATTATTATATTTTTTTGAATAATCAAACTTAGCCTCGACCTTCGTTCCAATTAATTATATTCTAAATTTTGTGGTACATCGCGTTTGTATTTTACGAATTTATTCATAGCTCACATTGTTGGAAGATCACTAGTAATGTGGAATTGATCCCAATCGTGCCTAGTAGTTCTATTAAGTTTTCATGTTATAGGTAATATAAATTAAAATATTACCCCATAGATCCACAGGTTTACCTAACGAATTTGGGGAACGTAAACTGTTTATAATTGTATCAAATAGCCGCCGTAATTCAATATGTGATTCCTTTGATAAAATTGAAAATTCAAAATTAGCTTTCAAATGGTTATGAACAATTAATTTTTTATTTTCGTAACGTTCTTATAGCAGCTTGCAAGCCATTTCATAGTTTGTATTAGTGATTTCAATTAATTCTAAAGTTTGGCCTGGCTCGCCGTTTAAGGAGTACCTATCTTAGATAATACAATTTTTGAACATTTGTAAGTGTTTTATTATCGTGTATAAGGGTATTAAATGTGTCTCTAAACTCTAACCAAGAGCTATACTGTCCATCAAACGAGACACAATTACGAGTAACACTTTTAATGTGGGAAATGCCAAATAACTTGTTTGTTGACACGATAGTATTTGTTTATTATCGATTCCTTTCAAGTAAACCCAACCAAAAATTAATTTTTAGTTTAATTAACCAAAATGTCGATTATTTCAAGATTGTACAAAAAATATAAATTTTAGGAACATGGACATATTTACAAAGTCTCGTATTTTTTTAGCGTAAAATCCATAAACGCAGTAAAAAAAATAGGGTTGCTATTTAAAAAAATTAACTTCTTGAATTTTTTAAATTGCAAAATTTGTATAATTTTTTAATTTATTTTTGTAAGACTCTGTAAGCTGAGTTGTATGTGTGCAAGTATTAAGAAACATTTGGCCTAGCTTACTTGTACCTTGAAAAATTTTACAGCTGCATTTGTAAAAATTTTGAAAAAAATAAAATAACTCAAAAAGATGCAATTTAGACATAGTATGCCTTTTTTTTAAATAACCCCTGTCTACAAATTTTCAGAAAAATATTTTGGTTAGTTTTCCATTTACATATCGAATCAGTTCGTCGTGACCCTGTATATAATGTCCCTTGACGAACTGATGCGATCGATTTCTTAAAAAGCACGCAATGGAAAATTTTGAAAATTTGTCAGTATATCAGTGTCGATGGGGGCAACTCGACTAGAATATTTTCAAGATGACGGCACTTCCGGTTATACCGGAATATTTTATGTATAATGTCCTATACCTAACTTTAGCCGTTTTTTAGATATCTAATATTTTACGTTAAAAACGACGTTTGCAGGCTTTAAAATATTGAATAATTTTTTCTATAAGAAAGCCTTTATTATTCAGTTTGAGATGGATTCCTTGTAGAAAGGGGCCTATTTTCATATACTCAATTACTCTATTGTCTATTACAAAAATGTGTAGTTTTCGAAATATTAGCAATTAAACATTTTTTATTACGAAAATACTATGTTTTATAAATTTTGTTAGCCATTTCATATGACGGCTGCCATCACGACGTTAAAAAAACAAAAAATTTCAATTGAAATTTCATTATTTCTAGTTATTTGACATTAAGTAATAATTAATAATCATACCGGGGCGTTTAAACTACACGCACGAAGATTATTTAAATTCATTTATTATCTACGGTGAATGTAACAGAGTTTTAAAGCAAAAATTAATAAAAGAAAACTTATGCTAACAATAACCAATTTATACAAAAACAATTATTTTAGCAAATGTTCAAAATGTCCACCTTGAACTTCCAAACATTTTTCGCATCTTAGAGTAAGTTCTTCACGAGTAGCTGCTCTAATGGAATCTTGAGACAAATTTGCTTATGCGTCCCTTACTCTTGCCATACAATCTTTCTTTGTTGTAATTGGATTAAAATATACGATGTTTTTTATCGTTTCCCATATAAAATAATCCGAGACTGTAAGGTCAGGAGAACGAGGTGGCCACAGAAAAGGTCCATCACTAGCAATCCACTGGTCATAAAAAGTCGGTTGCAAGAAGTTGTTAACAGAAAAGGCTCTATGTGGAGGGGTGCCATCGTGTTGGTAAAAAAGTTGCCGGTGTTTCGCCAGAGGTAAATTACTTACGTATTGTTCATCCAAATCTTCTAGAATATTTAAATATCCTTCTCCTATAAAATATTAAAAGGTAATTGAAAATAGAAAAATAAATTACATTTTATTGTCACTTACCATTCAAGTTCTCTTCACAAAAGTGTAGTTTAATTATTCTATTTCTAATGACACAGAATACATTAAGTTGCCAGTTTTCTTGAAAATTTCGCAATTTTACGGCATGGGGATTCGAATCACTCCAAAGATGGCAATTGTGTCGGTTAAAAACACCATTTGTTGTAAATTTAGCCTCGTCCCTCCAAATAATATTTTCCAAAAATCGGGGGATGTCTTGTGCCATTGTTAAAATAAACTCACAAAACTGCACTCTTTTAGGAAAATGAACCATAGAAAATGAATAAGGGTGAAAATTGTGTTTTACCAAAATTCTTTGTATTGAACTTCTTGAGGTTCCAGCAGCCGCTTCTCTTATTGAAGACATAAGATATGCCACAAAATATCCAATCATTGTAATTACGACAATTTCATCGTTGACAATTGGTTATCTTTCATTAATTTTTACTTTAACGGTGCCATAATTTTTGAAATTCTCGATTATTTGTCTTACACTGCACCGTGACGGCTTCTGTCTATCTGGATATCTTTGATCGAATAAATATCTCGCAGGTTCTTGATATATTCACTGTAGATCAATAAATAAATTTAAATAATCTTCGTGCGTGTAGTTTAATCGCCCCGGCATGATTATTAATTATTACTTAATGTCAAATAACTAGAAATAATGACATTTCGATTGAAACTGATTGTTTTTTTAACGTCCATGGCAGCTGTCACAGCTAACAAAATTTAAAAAAAAAATTATTTTCATAATAAAAAAAATCTTTAATTGCTAATATTTCGAAAACTAGGCACTTTTGTAATATACAATTTTACACAAAGTTACCCTTCTTTTTAGTGCTAAATAAGATAGCATCATAAAGTTAGGGGGTTTCCGTTTTAAAAGAATTACTTTTTACGGTTTTATAACTTAATTTTTGTGCTTAATTTTTGGGCACCCTGTATTAATTTAAAATCAAAATATTCACTCAGTATATGAAAATAGGTCCCTTTCTACAAGGAATCCATCCAAACTGAATAATAAAGGCTTTCTTATAGGAAAAATTATTAATTATTTTAGGGTCTGCAGAAGTTATTTTTGACGTAAAATATTAAATATCTCAAAAACGGTTAAAGTTAGGTATAGGACATTATACACAAAATATGTCTAAAATTTTTGATAGAAACTAAAAATAAAATAATATATAGGGTGTCCCATTTAAAATAAGAGGGTAAATATCAACTACCGGTATAACCGGAAGTGCCACCATCTTGAAAATGTTTTAGTCGAGTTGCCCCCATCGGCATTGGTATAATGCCAAATTTAAAAAAAATTCCATTGCGTATTTTTTCAGAAATTGATCGCGTCGGTACGTCGTGGGACACCCTGATATATATATATATATATATATATATATATATATATATATATATATATATATGTATATAGGGGCGAGTGGGGCAAGTGAGGCACCTTAAGGATCAAAGAAGTATAACTTTGTTACTTTTAGAAATAAAACACCGTTTATTAGATACAGAACAACTTTAACTGTTTATTTAATAACTTGACCTTAAAAAATGATACAATATAAAATCCTTGGTAAAATATCAGAATTAAAAAAAATGGCAAATGATTCACTTGCCCCAGGCTATGGGGTAAGTGAATCATCTATGTGGGGCATGTGAGTCCTTAGAGTAATAATTATCGGCAAACATAATTATTAGCACCTGGTTCATTATCTGAACACTTCTCGTGCATCCAGGTACCACATTTTATGCACATGATCCATTCCTAATAACAAGTCTCTTCATATGTCTCATGACATATAAACGCATATTGTGTTTTTCTCTTCCTCTGATATTGTTGTTGGTTCTGCTGATGCACATTTCTTCTTTTTCCCCATGTTTACTCTTTTTTTCACTTTTTTATCATTTGCACATGGGCCTGCTTTCTCAAAATTCTATTTTACCGATTTTGCTTTTTTTGTTTTTAATTTATCTTCGAGTTGATCTTTGTAAGGTGAACTAGTGATTATTTTAGATCCTTCTGTGTTTCTGAATTTTGTTTTGGTGTTTCTTTTCTCTGTTGAAGGTATTGGGATTGGACTTAAACTTGAAAAAGGAACATAACTGCATGACGGTTGTTCTGATGGCTACAAAGTGACTGGTGGTACCTTGGGATAGCGCTGGATATCATCTGATTCCGAATGAGTTCCATGTACCAAGTTTTCCGAATTGGCTGAGAGATTGACGCTTTCTGGATTGGTCTCTTTTTGAAGAATGTTCTCAGAACTTATCGAAGGATTCACGTTTTCTGGATTGGTTTCGTTTTGGAGATTGTTCTGTGAATTGACGAATGGATTGACGCTTTCAGGATTGGTTTCTTTTTGAAAGATGTTCTCGGACGCCTCAAAGTCGCTCTCTTGGAACACATCAGGATTATACGGGTAGATCCCCGTTTTTTCAAAACCGTTAATAATATTTGTTGGTGTAAATGCCTTAATAAGGGCATTTTTAATAATCGGAGCTATGTCATCTTCAGTGATTCTACGGCCAGGGTGGTTTGTGAGTCAATGGTCCATTTCTTTTGCCAAGTAGGTTTTGGTTGGTGCAAATACGCTTACGTCAAGTGGCTGTAGCTTATTCGAAGTGTGAGGTGGTAGGGTCAAAAGAGTTACTCCAGAATTTCTAGCCAGGTTTATTGACTCAATAGACTTATGGATTGAATGCCCATCTAATATCAGCAGGCTTAGAGATTCTCTGGTTGTTTTTGTGCAGTTTATAAAATGATTTAAAAATTTAATAAACAGATCGGTATCCGTCCATCCTGATTGTGCAGGAAATCCCACCGTGTCAGGAAAAGCACCATTCAATAAAGTTGGATTCATTCTTACACGAGGAAAGACCATAAATGGTGGGATAAACTCCGCCCGTAGCACTGACACAAGCTAATAAAATTGTATTTTTCCTTTTTCTAGTGAAGTTAATCTTCCCACTTGCTTTCTTCCCTTTTCCGCTAATATTTTTGCTGGTTTTCGGACGCAGGTAATTCCGGTCTCATCACAGTTAAATACACGATGCGGGGGAAAATTGTACTTATCTAAGATCCCTTTTAAGTTTTTAAAAAACTCACCAACTCTCTGCTTTGAAAATCGTGTCACTTTTGCAATGCTTGTTGCTTCAGGTCTTCGGATGGAAAGGTTTCCTTGACGTTTCAAAAATGATATCAACCAGTCTTTTCCTGCCAACTTCCGATCTTTATTGAATGGGTGATTGATTTGGTTAGCTTCAGCAAACTGATATGCAATTCGTCGAACATCTGCCGTTGAAAGTCCATAAAACAGTTTTTCTAAATGTATTATATGTTCACACAGTTCCATTTCCATTTGTGCATTAAACACCGGCTTGAACCTGCCAAGGCTTGTAACTGGATTGATCCCCTGGCTTATCCGTGTGTGTATGCTTGTTCTCGGAACATTAAAGACCACACTAGCACTCTTGATTGACATCTCCTTATTCTGAATAGCTTCTAAGGCACGTTGCATAGGGTCTTCTGAATATGACCTTTTTTTGGTCTTACGTACGTAGTTACGGAACATTTTCCACCTGCAAAAAAAACAAATAATTTATTTATATTCTAAACTACTGTGGGGCGAGTGCGTCACGGTCAAGACTCACTTGCCCCAAAGTGACAATAAAATAAAAAGAAATAAATCAAAGAAGAACAGAAACATTTGGCAACATTGTAAATATCGGCCGGTATTGCACACAAATAAGGTTATGTCACGCCCATGACGAAATAGCTTGATACTTACTTTAAGTTATGAAAAATCCTTACGTAATTTACCTTAAATATAATAGTTTAGTTTTACTAATTTTCATCTAATTTTTTATCAGCAACACGCACCTATTGATACAATTATAAACTGCACTGACTGTTATCGGCCATGATACCGGTTTTATGAATTATTCCGAAAGACTCAAGTGCCCCCTATGACTCACTTGCCCCACTCACCTCTATATATATATATATATATATATATATATATATATATATATATATATATATTGAGATGTTTATGTGATAGTAATAATAAGAACAATAATAAAACATAGAAATCGTCGTGGGATAGTTTCGGTAGCATTTAGTTAAGCATGGGTGTGATATTGCTACATTATGAAATTAAAATAATGAATAGATAAGCACATATGTAATCATGCATCAGGTTCTACGTTAAATAAACTCTAGTTAACAGCGACATCACATAAATAAAGGTTGTACAGGAGAAAATTCATATTGCATATGTTCGACATGCTTCTGAATGCAAAATTTATGAATTTTCATTGATAATATCAATGGAATTCAATTATCTTTGGAAAATCCTTACTTAGTAGTATGCTCTGCTACAATCCTAAAAAGGAAAAATAATTTGTATTAGATAAGAAGTGTGTTAAATGGTTTTATAAGGAAAAACAGTGATTACGATAACGTTACACAGTACGTATTGAAATTATACAAACGCAAGTATGCGCATTGAACAGCTATTATGAGAAATACTTAGTTTGGGTGGTCTAGATGAAGTTATGTACTGTGGAGTGACAATCATGTGTGAAATAAATGGATGTGAGTACAAAATAGTGCAGGTCTCTTTGGAGAACATACATTTGGCAAGAGAAACTTAAAATTTAGTGGGGCCCGACTAGAAATGTATGTGGACTTATGTTTGTGGGGGCGTAGAACCCGAATATGAACTTACTTCGTCCCTGAAAAATAGATTTGATTAATTATAAGTAAAATTTCGTTATGGACGCAATGTACAAAATGGCGTTTTTTTTTGTATAAAATATTGAATGTTATGAAAAATATAGCATGTGGGGTATCAAAATAAGAAGAATTACGTATAGATTCTAAAGACAATTTTAGTTTTAAGGCAGTAATTGATATAAGAAAGTTATTTGTAAAATTAAAAATTATTAAGATTTAGAAATTGGATTATCCAATCAGAGCATTTGTTTGTATGGTCATATCACTATAGGAAAGCTAAAATTTAAGAAAAATGAGTCAAGATTGTAAATTTTTCTAATCGCTTCTTGTTAGAATTTCGAAGGTTGAGCATGTATCACCGAGAGCTGGCATACAATCGAGAATATTTTCATAACCTAAATTTGAACTGCGGTGAATACATGTTCGACTGAAATTTTCTAACCTAATAAATCGTTTCCTTTCGTAAAATCGAAAAGTGTACTTAGTGTATAACATTATTGTTCTACGTTAATATGAATTGTTTTAATAATAAATATGAATAAAATTGAACATGAATTATTTTAATTGCAATAAAATTAAATTAAAAGAAACATTTAAATCATATTACCAGTATTGTATAATTCATGTACTCGTTGCATGTAATACAGAGAATAAAACTAAGTGCCCGATTCTAAATAGAAGCAATTTTGCAAAATTGGTGGCGATTCCATCACAAAGAAAATTTGATACATCATAAATATTAATGGTATACATCAAAGAGGATTCACAGCAGGCACATATGGTAAATCAGTGCATCCAATTAAGAAAATTCTAGACTATACCATTGTATGAATACTTCAGGCTGCTAAAAGATAAGTAACAATTCTAAAATTAGAGTTTGGATACAAGTGTTTATTTATATGTAAAGAATTAATAGCGAAATATTTTCAAAGTATTGATAAAAACAAATACATTATTATATCAATTTTAATTTATGTTTACCTATTTAAACGATGAATCTTTATTGGTGCTTTATGGTATTGTATTTTTATACAGAGTTAACATTTAAAGTAAATCACTATGTATATTGCAGAATTAATTCCATTGAACTTTATCCCCTGAATGAGTGACGCTAGCCGGAGCAAAATTAATTTCTTTTTAACAAATTTATTTATTATTAATAAAAGTAAACAAAATAAATAACAATGTATAGTTATTATTACATCACAAATTATGGCATACAAGCGTGTATGAAAAATGTCAAGTATTAAGGAAGCTAAGAAATTAACGAAGCAGAAACGAGGGGAAATAGTAATTAAGTATAAACCATATATTAAATGTTATATATATATATATATATATATATATATATATATATAGGCGGCTCATGTTGATGGCAAAAGATTAGAAAAAGTCATTTTTTGCTCACCTTTTCTCACTTAGAACTCAGTAGTCCTTTCGATTGAACTTTTGTTTTGAAGGTTTTTAAATATTAATAATAATTATTATTAATAAAATATTAATTTCGAACATTTATAGATGTTACGCAAGTTATCCGAAGTTACAAGTTTTTACAGTACTAAACAAAAAAGGTCTCTGCGTTCTATATGATTATTCAAGCTGTCAACAAAATATTTCTCTTCACTGTTTTCACTTTTTTATTTATTTATATTTTTTTGTTTTTTTTTCGTCTTTCTTAATTTTTTTCATTCTTTTATTTTTGACTTGTTTTCCTTTTGCTATTTATTCATCAATTCCTTCTGTTGCTTAGATTGACCTGAATGATACGTTCATGAAAAGTAGTTTAATATTTCATAATTGGGTGCAATAGTATATTGATAAATACGTAAAAATTTATTCTTTACTATGAATGAATAAGCGATTTATACTTTCTTGACTGGAGGTGAAGATTAAAACCTTTTCTCCAATGACGGAGAATTCTTTTGTGTTGTTGCTGGCTGTAAAAAATGTTTTAATATTGTTTAATTTCTGTTAATCCCACGGATACAAACCCTGGGAGTATTGCTATAGCTGCGAAGTTCCGTTCTGCATTAATACCATAGCCTTCCAAGTGATATACCAAATTGCGCATCTGGTATTTGCTTCATAGTGTTGCTTTACCCCATCAGTGATGTAAGTAATTCTTTAACTTTTTTAATAAATGGAATGAGTGTCTTACTGTATAAATAGTAAGTGTATCCTGAGTTTTAGAGTCATACAAGGAAATGCTGTTAGTGTGTCATTTCAATTCCGCTACGATAATAAAATATCACAGGATTCATTTATCGTTATTGTAGCATCTTGTGCTACATATGCGTAGTTTTCTGAACAATCGCAGTGAGATAATACCTCGTGTTCTGTTAAATTACTTTTCTGACTAAAGTATAGTTTGACTGCTCCTTTGAAATAAAGTTATGAGGTATCAATTTTTGTAGCTGCGTAGTAAAAGCTGCGACAAAATCACCTGTAGAGAGTCATTGCTTTATTAGAGCACAGCTCATATCGGTAGATTTCCATGTACTGAATATAGCTTCGGAAATACCATCATCCCCTATAATATCAGTTACATAATTAGAAAACTTTTCCAATTTTGGACATGATTTACAATTACCGATATAACAACTATGCAGTCTTTGTAATTATTAACTTTTATTTCACGGTCTTTACTAAGTCCTTCCAATTCAGACACCGCGTGCGCCATTTCATCCTGCAAAAAAGCAATATCTAGGTCTCAGTTCAGGTAACTTACTGAATCTTATAGAATGAGTTCGGTGTTCATTTCTAATTCATCCCCTCAATATAATCACACTGTGGTGATTTGGGTTTTTGACAAATTTTGTTAGGAGGCAAAATTTGGCGTGTGTTGGTATATCAGGAAAATTTTTTAGGATAGCATCTGACACATTTCGCAAACTTTCATGATTCCATGTTTTTTATGGGAATTAACGCACCTATCGAAATAAATATTTCTACTCATGTAAGATATTTCTTGGGAAAAATAATTGTTACCGGATGATATAAAAAAAATTGATGATTAATGCCGTAATTTTAAAAAAACGGTAATAATAATAAAAAATGGTTAAAGTTAAATACATAATTAATTTTTGAAATACTCTGTTATTAGGATACTAAAACTGGAATTGGATTGAGGATTTAATAGTAAAAGTACTACTAATATACCGGCGAGGTTAACTTATCGTTATATCATAGCCAGCACATTAGATCCTCTATGTTGAGTATTAAGAATCTTGTGATCCTAATTAGCGACCTTGAAAACCCTTATAAAGAAAGTACCATTGAAATTAGTGCAAACTGGAAGGATTACTATTTAGGTCAGAAAATTGAGTAAAAGTTGACTTTCTCCCATTTAAAATTTTATGTTGAAAAGCGCCAAGTGGCATTTGAATTGAATATATATATATATATATATATATATATATATATATATATATATATATATATATCCAAGGTCCTGCATCTTAGCAAGTGCATGGTAACTATAAATAAACATTAACGTTTCAATTTACGTATCACCTATAAGTTTTGTACATTGTTAGTTACGTGTGGTTTTTTCTGATACAAGTGCTTCTTGTGATGGGGTACCAGAAAGATGAGCATGCAGATATGATTTTTATGCATAGCGAATGCCAAAGAAACCCTATTCTCACAAGTCGAGTTTATGCGCAATGTTATCTCGAACGAAGACATCCAGACAAGACAAGAAAAGAATTGTCTGTTATGTTATCTGTTACTGAAAATCCTTCAAAGGATTCTGAAGGATAACCGTTTTCATGCGTATCATATCCAGTTTCATCAACAACTATTTAATTCGGATTTGGAGCAACGTGTCGTATTTTGCAATTGAGCTCAACATAAAATTGATATAACTTTCTTAATAAGGTTTTTGTTCTCGGATGAAGCCACATTCAAGAAAAACGGATTTGTGAATCGCCATAACTTCCACTACTATTCAGATCAGAATCCGAGCATATTCATGTAGGTTGACTATCGACACAAATGGTCAATGAATGTTTGGGTCGGAATTATTGGTGAACCTGTTATTGGACCTTATTTTTTTACGGGCAATTGAATGAAGCTATGTACTTTGCTTTTTTGCAAAATGAGGAATGAAATGTAGCTGCAACATGATGGAGCCCTCGCCCATTATCCCGTTTACGAGAGGGATCATCTTAATGTATTCTCTCCAAATCGTTGGATTGGAGGGGAGGGTCGTGTAACTGGCCACTCCGATCCCCCGATTTAAGTAAACTAGAATAAGGATCCCGTTTGACATGTTAAGAAAGGTTGCAAGGTCTTCCCAAAACCGCTTTCAGTTGTTTTAATTAAAAAATTTTGATATCAAAAACTTTATTTATACATGCGTTAACGATGTCACAATAATTTTGAAATAAAGCTATTCCTAAGTTTGTCATGTCAGCTTTTGATGAATATCTCTGAAACTTTGAAACACATCAGTATAATTACAAATATAAAAGATGTTGCGTACTTTATTCCGCACCCAATATGAATAAAATATACAGGTGTTCCCTATAAAAGATTACGCCTAGTTTTGATTAATAACGGGTAGTTTCGGATAAAGACGAATTTAACTAAAAAACGCTTAATAAAATTGATAGAGTAACAAATAAGTTATCCCATGACGATGAAAAATGTAGGGTGTTCTATACTGACTTCCGTAAAAATTGCAACACCTAGAATTTATTGAACGGTTTTATTGAAATTTTCGTCAACGATGATTTTCATTAGAACAAACAAACGATTAAAATTTGAAAACAAAAGAACAAAAACTAAAATTGTTTTTTTCAATAATGAGTTGTTTCGCCACGATTTGTAATGCAATCATTTAGACGGCGTGGCATGCTATCAATCAAGTGATCTATAGCTGTCTGTGGTATATCAACCCAAGCTTCTTGAATCCGTAGCCGGAGAGTGTGTAAGTTATCTGGAGGGTGTGGTAAATTACTCAGTCGCCTTCCGACCTCATCCCATACATGTTCAATGGGCGACAAATCAGGCGACCGAGCAGTCCATGGGAGGACGACAATGTTAGCTTCTTCCAAAAACGTGTTGTGGCCCTTGTCGTATGAAGGCGGGCATTATCCTGTTGGAAGCCTGTTCCAGCCCCTGAAGATATGGGAGCGCAACGGGTTATAGCACATTGGCAATATAACCAGCAGCGTTTAAGTTTCCATCAATGAAGACCAAGGGTGATCTGCTACCGTAACATAATATACCCCATATCATCACTCCTTGTGTGAGGGCTTTGTTGCGTGTTGGATTTTTACGTTCTCCACGCGTCCGTCTAACCCTCCTAAGGCCATCGTGGGCCCACAAGCAAAATCGGAACTCGTCACTAAACACATTTGGCATTCTTGCGCCCAATTCGCTCTTTCGTTGCTCCATTCTAGCCTGCGTAGACGGTGAAGCGGTGTAAGAGAAAGACATAAAAATGGACGTTATGAAATCAAGCCCATAAAACCTTATTCGGCGATAAACAAATGACATTGACATTCTGGGCCCTACACCTCTCATCCAATCATTCGCAATCGATCGAGCTGTTGAAAATCTGTCTCTTGTGGCCAAATGTCTTAAGCGACGTTCTTCGCGATTTTTAGTCCTGCAGTGACGTGCAGATCCACCCCTTCTTCGGACCATTTGTACCAATATCTCAATACCTTTGTAACATTTCGGTTTACACGACGAGCAATTCCTCTTAGCGAAAGTCCGCCAATAATACGGCCACGTTCAAAATCAGTCAATTGGGGAAAATGTTGATGATGACGTACTCTTGGCATTGTTCCCAAGTTCAGTACGAAATTGTGAACAAACAATTTGCAAAATTGACAGTTAATTACAGACTGATTGGTTTATTTCTTCAAATTTATTGTTACTAAGTGCAAGGAAAAAAACAAAAAAAAAACTACTAGCTAGATTTTATCCAAATTTGAATCGTTTGTTTGTTCTAATGAAAAACATCGTTGGCGAAAATTTCAATAAAATCGTTCAACAAATACTAGGTGTTGCAATTTTTATGGAAGTCAAAATCTACGATTCTCGTGTTGGACCATACAGTATACAACTTCCGATATTTCGTATAGCCATCTCTCTAAAAATAAAATCAACCATATACATAACATATCCTACTACAAGTAATTATTAATTTCGTTTGCCCTTGAAAGGTAGAGTGATCACACTTGTCCATTCAGACAAAGAAATTGTCATATCTTTGAAAGCACTCGTTATAAGATGCTGACATCTTGTTGATGTAACATACAAGGGGAGGCGAATTCAAATCTGGAATAATATATAGGGTGTTCCATTAAAAAATATGTCTTGTAATAAACGTTTGCCAAATCGCCATTGTTACCGCGATAGAAATGATAATCAGTGGATTTTTTTAAATATCTTGATAATACGTCGTTATTTGATAATGATTTCAAAGATTTAATTTATATATTTTATGTAAGGAATGTGGGATTGTTTGTAACTGATATTTGTCTAGGGTTGTAAAACACATGTTGGGGGTGAGTAGCAGTTGCACGCTCAAAAATGGTTTACTGAAGAGGCGTAACGAATCATTGGAATTGCTTATGAGCCGATTCGTAATGGAAAAATGTCACTAACTCAATAAGCAATTGTGTCGGTACAGACCGCGATCAAAAGATGTCTTTGTTTGTTACCTGGAAACTCGGGAGGGAAATGTAGGGTTGCTACGAGCGAATGCATATTAATTAAAATTAAGACGTTGTGCAATAGTTAATATGAAACTGTTCCAACGTAAATTAATGGTTCTTGTTTTTTATATTACTTTTGAAAAATGGGGGTTAATTGCGGGAGTAATGTTAGTTAGGTTTGAAATCGGGGGGAAAGATAGTTAGAGTTAGTGTGTCAATCGAGCCAGATCGATGTTTGTGTTAATTAATCAATTAATCAATTAATTTAAATCACTTAGCGATTGTTTAGATCTTGAATTTGCATTACTGCAAATAAGTTCAAATTACACTTTTCAAGATAGGGTAAATGGGGGACGCTACAGTCTCTGTTGTCATGGACTTATGCGTCACCCTGTATTTGTGAAAATATTTTTAAAATGTGCTGTCTAGCAAGCATTTTATTGCACCATTTTAATATTTTTTGTAACATAAATCATTTAGATGTAGAAGAAGACGGGAGCAAAGATGCTACACCCTGTATATATTCGTGAAAAAAAGGATACAGTAGAAATTATATATTACAAGACCCAAACATATGCGAAAAGGATGAACAGGATGCACAGTCAAGAATTAAGTAAACGGACTACACTAGCGTTGGTTGTGTATATTTTAATAATACAGAAATAACAAACATATTTAAACAAAATATACGCACTTGTACTTTTATATTTATTTTATTTTGTTAGAATCCAAAAAACAGGTTTTAAGGTTTTAAACAGCTAATTTCATAATATCACATTTAGCTGTATTAAAGACTAATTCACATGGATCACTAATTTGTTCTGTTTGCGTAGCGCATTCTATTGAAGACCGTAGTGACAGAAAAGGTACATTCGCCGACATTTTTTCAGGATCAATTTTTCCGTTTTGAGGAAACAATGTAGATATTGGTCAAGACATTTCCAATAGCACATTAATGAATAATCTTCAGGAAATTTTAACTCATTTAACATTTTGTCCACCAGAACGGGATTAACACCTGATTGTTGAATACATGTGGGATGAATGTTTGAAATTAGTTCATTCCATTTCAAAAGACGTGCAAAACCACTTTTAATTGTTAAAAGAAATTAAGAGGAGCTGTAAAACTTTGTTTAATACTAAAAACCGGCGAAACTGGTTAAAACTTAAAAAATTAAAATCAATGATTATTTAATAGTTTGTAAACAAAGATATTTATAATTAAATATCATTATTACTGGGGGTACACTTTTTATTTATGTATTTAATAAAATTAATAATGATTTTTGATTACATATTTACTTTGAACATGTTGGTTTATAACAAAACGTATAATAATTTAAAGTTATTTATAAATTAATATTGATATGACCGGTCCCTATTGTTAGTGGATAGAACCGGTTCACATCGTTAGTAATTTGAAACATCACAACTTTTTGACAGGAAGTATTAACCATTTCCCTTACCACAGGAATTTTATACCTCAGGAATTCTTTTAAATAAAACTAGGTGTGGAATTTTTCACTTGTATAATTGTTGGGTGGTTTTATTTAACCCAAATTGTATTGCTGGTTGTACTAGTAACTAGTGGACTGTGTTTATTGCCTATCGATTCGTTTGTTGAGCGTTTATTTTACAACTAACTATTTTACAGGAAAAGGAAAAGGCCACGTATTTCATTCCCTCCCCAAGGGGGAGGGCGGGCTGCTTGGGCTTTCCGAGCTCCTTCAGCCACAATCATGGATTCCCAGCATACATACACTACGTATATATTCAAGGACGGGTATGGTCAAGATAGGATGGGAAGGAACGTAGTTAGGGTTCTGAGGGGGAAATACTACCCCAGCATTCGCCGAAGCCGCTGCACATGGTGTGCATATACTCAGAGACCATGCCGCTACATGTGTATGAGGAAAACCCCTTGAAAAAACCTGGTACAAGGTAGACGGTAACGGGAATCGAACCCATTACTTCCCGAATGCTAAGCAGGTAGTGTCACCACTACGCTACCAGCTCGGTTCTATTTTACAATAATGCTTACCTATTTATACGTTTTAAAAACAAAGAAACTGGTATTTACAATAGATTATTAGAGTTGGCCTAACATACCGGCCCTCTTGAAATAATGAACATAACTTCAACTTATCCTAGCCTTAGTTCTACATTTGTCTATTGGAAGCGCACACACTTTGCTAACTCCTACGCTTACTGTCGTATTTTTCACTCGTATAGCTACTACTCGTACGATGTGGTCGACACCGTTATGTAGCTGTTTGATGCGACCCATTTTCCAACACAATGGTGGTAAATTATCTTCCTTCAGCAGCACCAAGGAACCAACCATTAGGACACTACTGGCATTCGTTTTTCATTTAGTTCTCGTTTATAAGTTAGAGTTATAAGTCATTCTCACATAAGTGTCTGATCGCCGTCCCTGAGCTTTTGAAAGAACAATTTTTACTATGAACTTGCATTTTTAAATAGAATTTATCTTTACACGCTCCAGTAGCTGACAAAAATTAAAAATAACAATCCCTGAAGCACTTTTTAATTATTGATTTCAGAAAACAATATTATATATACAAAAAATATTGAAATTACGGTTATAATATCTAAACACAAGTATTGTGAATCAAGAAATGCCTAAGATAATAACTGAGCTGCATAAAACAATTTCCCAGAAATATTTTAAATTTGTCCCGACACAGTTAAATCATTTCGGTAACGGTATGCATTTCTTGTTGTGGCGTGCTCTAGGGTACTATTAAAAACTAATTATTGTTAGAAGAATTTCTGCAACAGTGTGGCCAACAAATTTATGGGTAATTTTTTTACATTTTGCATGATATTTTTAATTACGATGAGTCCAATATCTAATATATGGATGCGTACCTTTAGTGCTAATCATTGCGGTAACGGAGATTGTATTGTGGTATTCAACTTTATTAGAAAAACAATAAAAAACAGTGAATAAATAGGTGGACATAAACCTAACCTCACATTTTCTAAGTAATAGCAGCAAATTTAAATATTTTACAATCATTTGGTTTAGAATCGTCATTTCTGTAACCATCATTTCGGTAACAGGTTTGTAAATCGTCATTCTTACCGAAATGGCGATTTTACCGAAGATTAGTTCTTATTTCTTTTCTAACTAGATAAAATGGATCCCAGATATAAAAAATTGAGGGAACGATTAAGAACAGAACGAGAAGAGGCTGCTGTTGCACAAAATGAAAAGAAAAAAATGCACAATTTACATCAAAAGGAAAAAAAGGAGTCTGTAGTTAAGCTAAAAAAACAAAGTCAAGAGCAACTATTGGAACTTGTAAAACAAAAAACGGATATAAAAAAAAATTAAAGAACTTCAGGGTAGCAGTACAATATTATATGAAACAAGAGATTGTGAAGTCAAAAGTGTAAGGGCAATTCTCACATAAGTGTCTGATTTCAAATGGTATTTTTGTTTTTTATAAATCTTTATAATAATGTAAATAGCAACTGCCTCTGATTCGGATCTGTCATTGTTCTAAGTGGGCGAGCAAAATATAGAGTATTTAAAATTTTACAATCATATATCTAACAGAAAGTGTGGCGATTTTATCATTTCGGTAACACATCAACTTTGCATAATATATTGTTGAAAAGTGAGAAATGGAACGAAATGCAATTATTACTTTAAAGTCAGACACATTTGTTGATTAAAAAGTTTACAGGTTTCCCTAATTTATGAACATAATTAACAAGGAATAATAAAATAAGAGTTAAAATACATAAACTTTGGATAACCCATGGAGAAGAACTTACTATTAACCAGATGGAGCCTTACTAAATGGTAGTAATATCTAAAAATACAGAATGGCACTAAGCCATTGTAACAAACATGTCCTGCTTGAATTTTTAGGGTTTGTTTATTAATAATGGGTTGTTAAAATCATGTTACCATAATGACAAAAGTTACCGAAATGATAAACTCATTAATTTTTTTAAATAAAACGACTTGTATGTTTGAGTTACAATTTTATTAAGAATTACAAAACCAAAAAAACTGAACTTAAGAATTAATTACGTGTAACTCTTAGGTATTAATAGGGTTATTAGACAAACAGGCTTACAACAAAATTTTTTATAGAGTAATCGCGATAGCGTTTTTTAACACACTTAATGTGAAACGCTCGGTTACAGAAACTGCATTTTAAACCATAATTCAATTTTGTCATCTGAAAGGTACATATGAAACAAAGGCCGCCCGTTATACGAACTTGGAACTGGATGCAGTAACTCTTTTGGAGTTGAGGGCCGTATAATAGTGTCGTTAATTATTTTAATTTTTTGTTTAAGGATTATTTGACCTGTATAAAAATTAAGGAAAATAAATATTTTAACTAATAGTTGAAAATATACGGTGTTTCAAATAGAAATAGACGTTACATAATATTCTAGGTTTATTTAAAGAGAAATATGATACAAGCTTGTGTAGAGATATTGATCAATCTACTAGCCATTACGTTTGGTAATTGTTCTGTCAATTCGATAACTGGATGTTCTGCGTTACTATCTGCATCATTTTCGACTTCTGTAGACTCCACCATATTTACACGAACAACATTTACCTATATTTTAGTTAAGGGAAATTGTATACTACCTGGAGACAAAATCACAAAATAAAAATATACTACGAAAAGGATACGTTTTAGTGTGACTATAAATGACACAGCAGAAGAACTGATTTGGTTCTTGCATGTTACCCCGTCATTGCAAGCAAAACAAGACAACTGGCGTAGAGAAATATTGGTGTGATTTTCCTTTGTCCAAGCTATTTGATGGATGGTCATAATATGAGGTATATTGGGTATTTTGGTCGGCAGCATACGTTTCAAAGCCAGAAAGTTATGTTCTCTTACGTCCCACATTTTTATCGATGAATAATCTTTTAATTGTAAAACAAAATCGGCAGCGCTGGTAACATTCACACCTGCGAGAACTTTTCGATCGGCTGAGCGTTTTAAAAAACCTTCTACCCCATCCATAGGCCCTTTTCCATTCCCACTCTCACTATGATTCTATGATATGTATTCGATAGATGGAAATATTGGAGGTACAATGTGCAGCAAGAAAAATATATTTGATCAGTTTCTGTACCGAGAGGTGGGGCCATCGAAGAAAAAGTTGATAGTTTTAAGATTCGGTATTTCTAAAGCATTATCCTTCAATATCTGATTTAAATGAGCCCATATAGCATAAGCCTAATGATCCAGAATTTCACTTACCGAACAGAAAGATTTCTTGGAATTGTATAGTAAACTCCAGTGTGAAGAGATATTTGCTTTTGGGATGCACCAAAATGTATCGTCTGTATTTCGTTTGAATACCTTGCAGTATAATTTTCCGAAAAATTTGTCTGCATAATAACCTCTTTTTCTATTTTTTCTTTTTTTACACGTAGTTCTTTTAACTGATGCGACATGATATAAATGTGCGTCTTATAGCTAGTCAATTTTGAATGCAACAGATTTTTTTTTTTATGATTGTGGACCTGAACAGGCTAAATTAGGCCTATCGTGCTAAAGCGCTCAGGAACACTTAGGAGGATGGATAGAGGGATAATGAATTGCAAATAGATGCCTATGAACAGCTACCTTAAATTTTCCCATATCATAAGTGACAGGACAACAGGAACTAGGGAGATCATTCCAGAGTTTAAAGGCCGTGTAGAAAAATGTGGATTGCGCCCGTTTGGTACGACAAGTGGAGATTTGTACTGCATACTGATGATGTGAATGAGCGAACCGAGTGTTTCTCGCAAAGATAGTCCGAGATGGTATCAAAGAATATAATTCAGCAGCACAATAGCCGTTGTAATAACGATAATACAAAGAAAGAACTGAAACCATCCTTCTATGCTCAAGGGACTGTATGTGAGAAGTTAAGGACGGGTCATTTATAAGCCTAATCGCTCTCTTTTGAATACGATCAACGATATCGAGAGCGTATTGGGGAGCACTAACCCAGAGGTGAGAATTATATTCCAGATGAGGCCGAATTTGGGCCTTATACAGCAGAAGGAGTTGTCGAGAGGTAAAGTACTGCTTAGATCTGTACAAAAAGCCTACTTTACGAGCAGCTGTTTTGGTAGCTGACAGAAGATGGTCAACCCAAGAGAGATTTGAAGATACAGTCATACCCAACAGAGTAATAGAGTCTGAAAACTTAAGATCTGAGCCATTCATACTTACAACAGGAAATGATCGATCTTTTTTGGCGGACATAAGGCAACACTGAGTTTTGTTAGCATTAAATTTAACTAGATTATTGCTTCCCCATTCGAGAATACGTTGAATGTCTTTGTTGATTGAATTTGCCATTTCAGCTTTAATTTCTTGATTTGACATAGAAGGTGGGTTATCACTTTGCGTAGACTGAGATGAACTACAGTGAAGAGTGCTATCGTCAGCAAAGCAATGGATGGGGTTAGTTGTTGAAGATATAAGGTCATTTGTGTACAGCAGAAAAAGTGTAGGCGTTATAACGGATCCCTGTGGTACGCCCGCGTTAATGCTAACTTCTTTTGAAAAAAAGCCATCAACCACGACACGTATTCGTCTTTTATCAAGGAAACTAGAAACCCAGTTGATGAGCGTATCATTTAACCCAAACGAGGTGAGTTTGGCAAGTAAACACGTATGCCAAACTTGCTCAAATGATATCTCAAATGCCTTTCAGATATCTAAAGCGACTACAACTGTTTCACCGGACTGCTCTACTGTATTGTTCCAAACTTGGGTCATATATGAAAGAAGATCACATGTTGAACGACATTTCCTAAACCCATATTGGTGGTCACTAAGGAGTTTGTTAGTTTCAAGGAACGTGAGCAGTTGCTGATTGATGGCTTTTTCCATGATTTTAGACAAAATGGAAGTGATGGCAATTGGTCTGTAATTTGAGGGATCGGTCTTATCACCTTTTTGGGAATAGGTTGAACATTTGCTAACTTCCATGATGAAGGAATTCCCCAGAAGATATAGAGATCGTATAGAGCTTAGATAGGACTGGTACTAGTTCGGGGGAACATTTCTTTAAGACAATAGCTAGGATACCGTCTGGGCCAGTCGCCTTATTGAGATCAAGCCTACTGATGATCGATTGCAAGAGCTTGTACCGAGAATGAATTGGTTTCATAGCGTATGAAGAAGAGTTGACTAGGGGCACATCTTTTCCAGAATCATTGAGACACGAGTTTGATGCAAACAAATCCACAAAAACATTGGCTTTGTCTACAGAATCAGCAACTACCGATCCGTCAATAGACGTCAGGGGGGGAAATGAAGATGTTCCAAAGTTTTTACTAATGGCTTTAGCTAAAGCCCAAAATTTACGATTGCCTAAAGGAGATGTAGCTAGTTCATTGCATTTTCGTTGTTTGAACAACTTTTTAGCTTTAGTGATTTCACTTTTACAGATATTTCTAGCACCAACGTATTCCACATGACTGTCGACCGATTTATTAGATTTCCATTTAATGTAATATTTATTTTTTAATGATATTGCATCAGCACAAGCCATATTGAACCATGGTTGGGAACGTGAATGACCTATACGGTACTGTTTTTTGGGAATGTATAACTCCATTCCCATGAGAATGACTTCAGATACTGAAAGAGCGATGTCCGAAGAAGAGGACGACTTAAAACAATATTCACGCCATGGAAAGGTTGCAAAGAAATCCCGTAAATCACTCCATCGAGCTGATTTAAAACACCACACGGTTCTATCGGTTTTGCGAACAACAGTGGAATTAGGTACAGTAGAAATGATTTTTATTAGACAATGGTCGGAAAGACCTAAAGGCGAAAGAACAGAAGTTTTATAAACAAGAGGGTTTAACGTAAGAAAGAGATCTAGAAGATGTGGAGTATGGTTAGGGTTATCAGGGATTCTTGTGGGTTCAGAAATCATTTGTGTGAGATCACATGAAACAGCAAATGTTTCTGCATTATGACCAGCAGGATTTGTAGTAGATGAAAACTGAAGCCAATTAGAGTTATGAACATTGAAATCGCCTACATTTGAGATATCGCAAGATGGAAACTGAAAGAGGAGATAGTCAACTTTCATACTAAGGTAATCGAAGAAGTCTTAAAAGTTACTGTCATTAGGAGACCTATAAATGCAACAGTAGAATTTCACAAAATTAGGACCAGAATGTTTAAACCAAATCACGTCAAAATTTTTATTTTCTAAGAAAGAAACCCTCTTGCAAGCAATTCTGTCCTTGATGTAGGCACATACGCCTCCTTCATATCGAAAGTTAGAATGAAGGTGGTATTGAGGAAATTACAAGTCGGGTGACTGGGAGCTTTCAGAGGAGACTTGTGTTTCAGATAGAAACAAAATATCAGGTTGTAATTGTTCAAGATGTTAGTGAATAGCATTAAGATTAGACCTGATACCGCGGATGTTGCAGTAGTGAATCAGAAAGTTGATACTTTCGATGACTGTGGTCGCTTGGGCCCTGCCCTCCCGGACATCCGAATGGGGCAGGATTTTACGTCCGGATTTATTACCCTAGAAACCACAGTCATCTTATTTTTTAATTTGGGACTTTTAATCCGATAGGAAGACAGTGAGGGCGAGAAGGAAGAATAAGGATGAGAATAGATTAAGGATGATGGAAAAGGTAACCGGCAGCCCTTACCGAGCTCAGAAAATCGGAGACCCAATATTAAGGAGCCCATGGTAAGGGTGGTGGTACCTCCCCGGCTGGCATGGAGTATACATGCCTACCACCTTGTATTTTTAATTAAGCAGTTTATCCACAGTCGAAATTATTCTCTTCTTATGCTTCGTTTTTGGTTTTTTATCATTTAATTTTTCTAAAAAATAACTTCTTGTTGCCACATTTGTTTCGACATTCACTGAACATGCAGTGTTCATTAGCTACATTACAAACTACCTTTGCAATTATTTCTTCAGCTGATCTATATTTAATGCACTTTTTAAAATAAAGTTTCTCAACAATAAATGCCATATTCGCATGCTTTACACAAGCGCAGGTTTCACTATCTTCTTGTTTTGGTTGTACAATCCAGAACGGTTTGAGTCTACAAAACGTAGAATAGGATAATATCGTACCGTTTTCTTTCAAAAACTTTTTGTGCAAGCTTCTTAAATTACCCAGTCACAACCTTTTTTGTTTCTTTACTTTATGCCAAAATTCTTTTATTTTACGTGTGATCTCTTATGTCTTCAAATTTTCCTCTTCTTCCTTATAAATTGTCTTTCATTCGATAAGTTTTTATATTTTCTTTCCTTTCTGTATGGTACAAAGTCTCGTATTTCTGAAAGTAACTTGTAATTTCTAAAAAGATTTCCATCGACTGCTTTCGATGTATTGTATTTTTCCTTGTGTGTATTAAATTTTTCAGAATTTATTTTAATTTGCGTAAAAAGTGTTTCACCGAGAAGCAGTTTTCTCTTCACCTGTGGTGGTACAGGTACACCTTTGGTTATTTTCTCCACTTTAGAATATGGTGATAAGCATTTAAAACGTTTTGGGGTCAAAAGCCTTTGACACCTTTTTATATTTTTCGACCAATGGTTTTAATTTCTTGTTGTCTGCTTAGCTTCTAACTAGTGAACGATACACCTTAGACCTGTTTAATTTCGCTTTTTTTCTTGAATATATTTTATTATGATTATTCATTTCAAGTTCTTTTGGCACAATCTGTTCTTCTCCAAGTAGTGGGGAACTGGGAGGAGTATTTAGATCAAGGAATTCTTGGCGTAACCCTTATTGTTTCTGTAACGTTTGCTAGCTTCTTTTCAGTTTTTTCTTTTTTTTCTTTGTTCCCGCTTGCTAACCTCGTTTATGCTTTTAGTCAAACTTCTCTCCTTTTTGTCTTTGTATCTCTCACGATCCTTTCTTCTCTTTTCATTTCATTGTTCTTCAATAGCGGATTGTGGACATGGTATACCAGGAATATGTCTCCCAAAAAGTGGAAGACCTAGACCTTTTACCCAAGCCAGGGCAGACAGGTTAGTAAGAAGAGCAACAAACAGAGTTGGAATGTCGGTGAGGAAATTAGCAAAGGAGTGTAGAACTTCAAAGGATACAGTTTGGAAGGAATAGGTTAGGAATGGTCAAGATTATCGAAAAAGAAGAAAGTGTCCAAAAGATACGCGGAATCACTTGGCACCGATATCACGATCTTGTCGGGCATTAAGGCGGATATATTTTGCCAACAACAAAGTCATGGTCATTGATGAAAAATATTTATCTCTAAGTAACTCGGAAGTAACATAGAAAACTGCCCAGAGAACGTTAAATATAAAGAAAAGGCAAAATTTACTGATAAAAATTTGCGGTGCCCGATTTCTATAAGGGGGATATCGAGGCCTTATGTGGGGCGTGTAAGAGATGACGAACTGAATAGTAAGCGCTGTATTCAGAACTGTCTGGTCAAACTGAATGATTTCATTACGAACATCATGCTGAAGACGATATAAGGTTTTGGCCAGACTTAGCATCATACCATTACGCCAGGGAATCTCAGAACAGGCTCAACGCTCATAACATACCATTCGTACCACGAAACGAAAATCCTCCTAATCTACCTCTGGTCCGCCCAATAGAAGAATTTTGGGCACTTTTGGGTATAAAAGTGTATGATGGAAGATGATAAGTCGAAAATGAAGAACAGTTAAGACGGAGGATTTACGGAAAAATCGAGAGATAGATGCAACAACCGCCCAAGGCCTTATGCGAGATGTTCTCAATTTTGTTAATTATTAGTCCATTAGTTATGTTTGATAGCTATAAGTTTAAATAAAACATATTTGTTTATAAAACTGAAGATAATAATTTGTGCCAAAACTCTCGAATGAAAGATCTTTCATTTACGCAGAAGCTGAATGAAAAACATACCTACCCTAGAAAAGCGTTTTAATAAACAAAACTTATTTAACATACACTTGCTCAAAAATTGTGTCAGCAGGACTGTTCAGTTCGCCTCTTAATTTATTCAGCAATACGTTAATTCGTACCAGATACTAGAAAAAAAGAACAGGAGAGAAAAAGGCAACTGAACTTTCCCCCAAAATCGAAATCAGTAAATTCTAGCAGTGAGTACTTCTACCAACCAAGTTCGCTTGAAGAATGCGCGAAATTCATTATATGTAAGTAAATTATACTGTAGTTACATTAAGTGATTCAATGACTTTAATTTCTAGGGTAGCACGTTACTGAAACCAGTGAAGAGCAGATTCACGACTCCTAACACGTGCAGCGAGAATATGTAGACGAACCGTCAGCACGAAGATATTCGTAGAACGTCAAACGAATGGATGTACGTTTAAGTTTCCTGCCTGGTTAGAAGTTCCGAACAGGCACGATTTAAATCCAACAGTAATAAGACTTCCGCAGCGGACAGGTAGCTACGATTACAGAAATACGTAAAAAATGCTAAAAGGAAAGTATTATGTAAGGTGAAATTAACATCAATTACCCCTATGGTTGCAGGCGGGCACACTGGAGTAGTACTAAATGCCTTCCACTAGTCAATCGGAGGACCAGTAATTTTTATGGTTATATGCTTTCAGTCGCTAACAAACAAGTTTATGAATTAATAGCAAGTAAGAAGACCTAAGAAACAGCTTACCCCTTTACGACGAAAAACTCGCACAATTTTTCTTACGAGGAACAAGCAATTTGAACAGTAATTTTCGGAAGATCTCAAGTAAGTCTTGCTGCAATTAATTCTTCTAATTCACATCCGAAATATCATCAATTGTAGAAATTTTAGAAAAGCTCAAAAATTTTTCATAGCGTCGTAAAATGGCGACTCCAAAAAGGGCAAGAGAAACGTAGTACGTTCTTCAAAACGAAAATTTTTAGTTTTCTATCGGTTTCTTTGTTACCGATTGATATTTAATAAATATATCTATTGTGTTTCAATGTTCTAAAATCCTGCGTTTAACGAGAGTTCAATAAAATAACACAGCTATATGTTTAGCACGTTACAATGGCCACCTAATAAAACTGATACATTTGTTTGTATGAACGTAAAAATAAATATTGTACACCATTCGTGCAAACAGTGTTCATTGCTTTCGACGTGTTATCTAGTCAAATATTACTCGAGAGGGAGAATAAATTTGAAAATAATATTTGATATTCTTTTAGTACTACAAGCTACTATAAGCTTTCCTGTATACTGTCTGGTAACAAGTTTTCAAAAATAGTCTATTATTTTCATTATTACTGTCTTATTAAGGGTAGTATTATTGCGGAAAATAATACTAAAGGCATTCAAGAGATCAGTAATATCATACAAATTAGAACAAAGTATATTACACAAGGTGTCCCGATAAGGTCGGTCTGCGGCGGTATTTCTGCCCCCCCCGTTAGGTGGCGCATCATACATGATGGCGATTAGTGTGTAAGACAATTATTAATATATATTTTGTAATATTTTGAAACTTTTTTGTAATGCACTTTAAAGTTTAGGCCGCAAAATAAGGGTGGGAAAGAGGGGAAAGTCATCTGATTAATTAGGCTATAAATTTAGTTTCATTGATCGAAATTTATGAAATAACTCTCATTTGGCAAAAAGATATAATTTTCCGAATGTATGGGTGGTGCCTGTTTAGAAAGAGAGAATCTGCCTGTATATAAAGCATCATTGTATTAGGGTAGAAATTATTTATTATTTCACGTCATATTTAATTAGACTTTAATGTATTCAGTTTTGAACTGTAATCTGGTTTCCGCAAACTGTAAGACATAATTTCGGTTGATTGATTGAGATTGATCTGGTTGATTTGATCGAGCATGATTGGTTTGAGATTGATTGATTAATTAATTAATTAATTGATTTGGTTGTGTGTGTGAGAAAAAGCCGAAAGAGAGAGAGGGAGAGAGAGAAACGAGATATAGCAAGAGAGAGGTGTGCATTATCAACATCTATTATAGAAAATGTTCATTAGTCTATACGCCACTAGATGGCGCTAAAATCAATTTTAACTCAAAGGGTCCAGGGCGCAGACCCTGATACAAGTCCTGTCTTACAAGGCTAGGGCCACCTTATTAGAATACAATTTTGTATGACGGGGCGAAGGCCTACAGCTGTAAGATTAAGTTAGAACCCGCATACAATTGCACCAAGGGAGCCCACGATAGGGGATAAGCTCTGCACTTGTCTTATAAGGTTAGGGTCAAGTTGCGAAGCTCTACACGTGTCTTACAAGCTAGCATTAGGCCTCCTTATTAGAGCATTGTACGCGCACGCATTTGCCTACCTTCTAGGGGTTAAACTGCCAAAGAGGCGGTAATTAGGATAAAAATTCCATCAAGGGGTTAAAAATGACTGCCGAAAAGAAGCCATAGGTGTGAACCGACAAAAAAGTTCTTAACACAACCAAAAGGGCTCTAATTGAGGTGAAAACTCCAAGGGTTGAAAAAGACCTCCGAAAAGAAACCATAGGGGTAGAAAAAACGCATCCTACACGCAGGCGGCCATAAAATAGGGGTGAAAAAACACGTCCTGCATGTGGGCGAGTAAAAAACAAAAATAATTAGAGATGAAAAATGTTGAAAAAGGCCTCCGAAAAGAAACCATAGCTGTGGAAGATACGGTCCCCCACGTGGTCGAGTAAAAAGTGAAAGTGGGCGGGGCTTGTGACGTAAAAAAAGTGGTGGGGAGGGTGTCTGTGTACTGCTGACGTATGCCCCCGCATTTTTCCCGCAACATTAGATATTTTTTAGGCACCACTTACCGGAATGGGTGGATTGGACGAGGACGCCTATATCCAAGGCCAGCCAGATCCTCGGATCTTACAGTTTTAAATTTTTATTTATGGGGTAGACTAAGTCTACAAAACTCGTCCTACCTTGCGAGAAGATATGATTGGCTGTATGAATCAGGTTATAAGGAACATATCAAGCAACTTAGATTGCAAAGGCTGTTCTGAGTAAACACCGTCGAATAAATAAATGTATTTTATGTAACGAAAACATTTTGGAGATTTATAAATAGTGAATAAGTTCTGTTTGAGTTAAGTATACTTTTATTCCTTTTAATTGCATTTTTCTTGTCTCTATTTATTGATATTAACTATGCAGTTTAATTTTTCTTTTATACCTAAATGTAATTTTGCATTGTTCTTGCATAGGAATTCAACGCGATATTCTTCATAAAGTCAAGTATTCCTTTTGATATAACTTTTTACCCGTTTTTTTTAAATTATAGGATAATTTTTTGCCGTTTTTTAACAAATTCAGCGTATTTTCCAATCAAATAATTACATGAGAGAACTTTTGAACATTTTAAGAAGAATTGAAACAACAAACAACTACAAAAAAAATGCCTCTATCGGCGACTTTAAAAATCAATCAGACACAGATCTTAGTATTACACTAATAATAAAATCTATATTTAAAAAAACCTTTTTTTACCAGATAAGAAGCTCTCTTCAATTTGGTGGAACCGAAGTTATAGAGTATTTATTTAAATGCTTTTCTCTTCTTCTCCCAGCTTTGTTGCGACTGTTTGACATCTGTCCAAATTATTAACGGTTGTCACAGAACCGCCATTATTTGCAAAGCATTCTCTTTGTTTAAATGTTTAGGGATACCGGGGTTAGTTGTTACACTTTTACTTTGAACTCGCTTTACTCGCAGGGACAAAAAGATATTATATTCGTTTCTATAACCATACATTTGTTACATTTTACTGTTTAATATATAATAAAATAAAAATCTTTCTATAAAACATAAAACAAATAATTTAGTATTAATTGGCGTATTGCAAGATAACAAACTACCCACGGCGTACTCTATATAACTGGCGGGAACATAGGAGTGGGAGACGTGACGTAGAGTTTTAGGCTTAACTAACAAATTCTAATAATATCTATCGGAATTTGATTCGCATATGCCATGTACCTGTCATAGTACTACTTTATTTAATGTTAGAAAATATTGCATAAAAAATTACGAAATCTCCATAAATCAATTATGAGCGTCAAAGAAGTTTAATATCAGCGATAATTTAATGCATTGCAATAAAAGTCTAATTAGAGGTTGTATTTACTGAAATTTCACGTATTTATTAAAAACAAATACGTGGATATTTTACTAATTTTAAGAAATCTGGTTGATTAATAATAGGAATAGGATTACCAGCTGTTTACTACAGTTTGTATCAGTTAATGAATTGATACAATATCCATGAAACATGCTGATGTAGTTTGTTTGCAATGTCTAACTATAAAAAATTAAGAAACAGTGTAATTTCAGACTGCAAAACAAGTTTGGCGTCAAAATGAAAATTAAAAACATTGAAATGAATTCCCGACTATTCGTGTTGCATTAGTATCAATTAAAAGTAAATTACAGAAGTTACACTTAAACATTTAGTATCCTAATCACTTTTACATTAGAGATAAAGGATAACATCGTTTAATTCTAGGAAAACTTCTAAACGAGATATTATTACTAAGTTTTTTTTTGTTTGGATTGTTATTATTAAAAAATATAATTTTCTATCATTTGAGACCAGAGCATTGGTTTTTAGTCGTTAAAATTTGATTATCAACAGGGAATTCTGTCCGTTTTTCAATACTTTCCCAGCGGAAATCGACCTACCGGCGTCATCCTCGGAGCTAAAAGTGGGGGCTATATTTCCGCTTGATATAAACTACGCCGTGACCTACCCCATTCTGGGGTTAGTTGTTATTAGAGTGGGTTAAACTGTTACATAGCACCTTCACTTTAAATCGTCATTAATGCCGACGAAAGGTATACTCCCGTCAGTACGATTTGTGTGAGCCCAGTTTTTACATCTTGTACACTGAACTCATTGTTCTTTCGGGCGGGAACTCTCGAACGATTCTTCACAAAATATACAAACAGTTACGTCTTCGGAGTCAGTTCCAGTAGATGATTCATCTTGGGATTTCTGTGTATATTTAACATGTTTTCCTTTATTTTTTAGTTTAACAAGTGATTTGTTGTTTGAAAAAGTATCTTTTTTTGTTTGCTTTGGATCATTCATCGTTTTTTTTTTATTCTTGTCTGTTCTTCCTTAAGTTCAAGTTCCTTTTTATTTGGAGTGTCTGTCCAAACTGTTGCCTTTCTCTTCTTTCGGCCTCCTTTTCTAATATTTTTTCGTTGTGCAGCTTTTAGAGTGGGTTTTAAGTCTAGCGGACTGAAATAAGTTGTCTGTTTTCCATTGTTGCTATCTGCAAGAACAGTTTTTGATGATGAAGGTCCTGGGCTTGGCGCAGGCTGAACCACTGGAGGTGTGTGTGTGTGTGTGTGTGTGTGTGTGTGTGTGTGTGTGTGTGTGTGTGTGGTTCCAGCTGATTCTCTTTTTCGTCGTTGCCAAAATGTTTGTTATTTTGGGTATATTCAGGGTAGGGCGATCTATAATTTTAGCTGCATAAATTCGTCATCCGTAAAAATCTCTCTATGGAATGGATATACACCACATACTTTAAAACCTGCCGGATATTCGAAGGTGTAATCGCCAAAGGCAAAGCGTCCTTCACAATTGCTGTTATATCGTAGATCGTCATGGTTTTCCAGGAATATTACGCATCCATGCATCACATTGGCTGTTAACATATTTTTTGAGAGGCCCAAAAACTGACCTATCGAGAGGTTGCAATTTGTGGGAGTAATGCGGAGGAAGTGAAATAACTATTACTCCGTTTTCCTTACAATAATTAATACCTTTGACGGTCAGATGCGACTCGTGATTGTCCATAATCATTAACACCGGATTATTTTTGGCACTCTTTGTAAGGTAATGGAGAGTTATAAGGCCCACCGGAAAATAAGGCTCAGATTTAAAATTCCCGCTATTAACATGGCAACATCGAAGCGCCACTAATATATTGACTGTTGCATCAGTACATGTTCAACTACTAAAGCGGAAGCACGTGCGTTTTGTTTTTCTCTGTAACCCTGTGCGAATTGGTATTTTACGATTTCATTATAAGCAAATACGAAAGGTAAGTTAATATTTTTGCGTAACCTGGGGAATACATAGCCATGATTTTTATTCTACACAAAAGCAAATTCAGTAAGCTTCCGATTTCAAGTAATTTAATCTTAGAATGTTTTGCGTTTCAGTTATGTTTTAGATTTATTTATTTATTTCAGCTCTGGAAATACAGCCCGAGTCTTACTTTCAGAGTTTTTACGTGGGATTTATTTTCAGAGGTTTTTTGTTTTAGATGGGCAAGTACTAGTGCCAAGGTTTACGTACCAACTGGGATAGAGAGATGATGGAGGACGTACTTCAGCTTTTACGGCAAGGACATTCTCAAAGAGCTGTGGAACAGCAAACACGTATTCCTCGTCGTACTATCAGAAATCATTTAAAAAGTGGTGTCGTAAGTAGGACACTAGGACGTAAACCTATTTTAACCGAAAATCAAGAATCCGAACTAGAACAAAGGCTTATTCGTCTAGCACAAATCGGCTTTCCACTTACACCAAAAGCTGTGAGAAGAAGGTGTTCACAAGTTTGTTGAAGCTAATCGAATTGATCAGTTCCAACAGAAAAACAGTAAAAATATAATTGGCAAAGACTGGTACTCCGCATTTCTTAAACCCCACCACGTATTAGCAAACGAAAAGCACAATTCAGCCAGATCTGCCAAATTAAACCGTCCTGTGGTAAAACATTATTTTGAAGTTTTGGATACGACATTACAACAGTGTGATTTAAAATATTCTCCTGACCGAATTTTCAACATGGACGAAAAGGGCTGCAGGCTAACATTACACCACCAGCAGTCTGTCCTTGCATTAAAAGGATCGAAGAGGGTGCATCTAGTTTCGCAAGAACATGGCGAAAACGTGACCATCGTAGCCTGTGTTATTGCATTGGGAAACTGAATCCCACCAACGATTTTGTTTAAAGGATCTCGTAAGAAGCTAACGTATTCAGGTAACATGCCAATCGGAACAGAAGTTTTAATGAGTCCCTAAGGCAGCATGACCGCTCTGTGAGTAGTTGGACCACTATTGAAAGTACAAACCAGCTGGAAGGGTGCTACTTATATTTGATGGGGCAAAGTGCCATTTAGATATTTCAATAGCAATCAAGGCCGAAGAAATTGATGTTGAGTTACTTTGCCTTCCTAGTAACACGATTCACGAACTACAACCTCTCGACAAGGCTGTATTCCGATCGTTTGAACATCATTGGGACGATCACCTACTAACATATTGGGACCAGCATCCAGATCGTCGTTTAAATAAGGACAGATTTTCTGATTTTACACCAGGGAAAAATGCATGACTGTAGCAAACATAACAAGTGGTTTTAGAGCTACAGGAATTTTCCCATTTCACCCGAATGCCATAGCTGATGAAGCCTTTGAACCATCGACGCTTTCAAGAAGACCTGCAGAACAAGACTCCTTTTCTGATGACGACTATTTACCCCTTAGTGATTTAAGATTGCAACTTATCACGAAAAAAACTGAAATTAATGAAAATACTGAAACAGTACCTGGATCATCATGCACTCAAAAGCGACTGACGACCACGCATTCTTGTTCTGAAACATTAATACCACCTCCACAGCCGGACAATCCAGTACCTGGACCATCAGGCACTCAAAAGCAACTGACGACCACACATTCTTGTTCTGAAACGTTAGTACCATCTTTCCATCCGGACAGTCCAATACCAGGACCATTAAGCCTTCAAAAGCAACCGAAAGCACGTTCTTGTTCCTTACACCCACAACCCAACAAGAAGCCAGATAAATTGCTAAGTTGTGAAAAAAAAACTTTTAAAGAAGTTTTAAAAACCCCCGAGTTGCCGCCAAAAAAATCGCAAGTTAGGAGAAAGGCTCTTAATTTTAAAACGCAATACGTCACTAAAGACTTATTTCAGACAGAAATGCAGACATCCCAAAATTCTTGTCAAAAGGAAAAATCCAAAACAAAACTTGATCCCTGGTTTTGTCAGTCAAGTGATAAATTGGACATGCGTTCGTATGTTTTATGCCAGGTTTGGGTGCACGAAGAATGTACCGGTATGGTTCCCGATGATAAAGACTACTTTATCTGTACAAATTGTTCAGAATAGATAAGCATTACATGGGGGCCTTATTTTCCGACTGTGCTGAAAATAAGGCCCAGTTGATATTTTTTTAATTATTTTCTTTTTTAGTTTTTTAAAAATTTTAGTTTTTTGATTGAAACTTAAGGAAACATGCTTATGTTTTTGTTACCTGACTGCAATGAGAAAAATATTTTTATTTTTTCAATAAATGAAATTTTTAACTTAGGTGTGCCTTATATTTCACTTCAGCGGTCATCCAACCTGATGGATTTGATGATCCTACACAACCATTAGGGCCACCGTTTAGAAAATAACTTTTGAGTTTTTGCGAGGAATATGAACACAGGAGAGATCGAATTTACGCTTGCATTCACTGCCACGCAAAGTGTTGCCAACGTCCCTCTTTCCGCTGATGTTAGGAATTCAACTTGTTTCACACCTTTTAAAGCAATTATGCCATCTGTACGCTGAACGGTGGTGATACCCTTTTCGTCGATATTATAAATGCTTTGAAACTCGAACTTGTACCGTTTGTAAACTTTATCCAAAAGATAAAAAAAAAGCATTTAAGTTTGTCCTATTAAAGCTAGTTGATCTACTGACGCTAGTTGCTTCAGGTTTTCTGATCGACAGGTTGGTTATTGCGCTTAAGAAATGTCGATAGCCAATCAGAAGAAGCAGTTTTGGTTTTGGTCCAGGTGAATACTGAAAAGCCAAGATACGTACTTCTTTTATAGATAAACCCAGATACATTTTTAACTGTTCTGAGATATGCAGCCAACTGAGATTCCATGAAATCCGGAAATATTTGCCTTGGCTTTTTATAGCCAAAGGTAGTTTTTCACCGGGCCTAAAATATTAAATAAAATGTAAAAGTATGTTATTTATGAGTGAACCTTGTATTACCTAGATTTTTAAGTCACACTACGATATGATCTGCCAAGACTTCTTTTGCTGCTCGTTCATACACATCCTGGGAAGTGGTTCCCCTTTGTGTTTTTCTGATATAAGTCCTCATATTAACTCTAAAATTAAAAACAGTATCATTAAATTAATGGTAATTAGTAGGGTAGCTAAACAATCTATTTATAATAAACAATAGGTGCCTATATAATATCGATTCACAAACAGGTCCACGGGGTAAGCTGTTACATCGTATCAACTTGCCCGATGTATACAACTAGCTCCAATGCCACGTGTTTTAAAATTTAATAAAAAATCTTTAACTATAAGTTAAACCTACTTGTGAAATTTAAATTTTACAAAATCACTAAATTGCTGTAACACCCACGATACTCAACGCACCACAGCCAGACAAGTGAACGTAAGTATTTCTATTTTTCCAGACTGCTAATACACATCAATAGATCAGCGGTAGCGCCCGAAGGTGGCCGGCAAAACGGACTGTAACAGCTTACCCCTGTAACAACTAACCCGGGTGTACCCTACTATATCAGAGAGTACAGGGTGGTTCATTTTCGATGTTTTCTTATGGAAGTACCCTTTCTATTACAGATAGACAAAAAGTAATATGGGGTCCTTGTGCTCGATTTTGTTAATTAAGATCCTATAGTCATAATCAAGATACCTCTGACCGTTATTGCGCAATTAAAATTTGAAAAATGGCGATTTTAAAAACTTGTTGTTGGCTATGACATTTTAAATGACATTTTTGTGCTTTTCAAAATATATAACACTTCTATGCTATTTTAATAAGTAATTGATTTTTAAGTTTTTCTTATTTACGTTTTATATTAATAATACACAGTAGAGGAAGTGGTCCGAATATGGAACTCTGATTTTTTTTTTATTGTGACTATTAAAATTCATCTATAGATACCATAGGACATTTGTAACAAAATTGCAAAATATATTTTTTGTTAAATGAAGTATATTGATATTATAAAAAAATATATAAAGTAGGGTACATTTTTTCAAGATGGCTAGGAGGTATGAAATATGGGCCCCTTATTAAAACTAAATAAATTTCCATTACGCGATAAAAAATATTAAATAAAATAACATAACAAACAATGTATGCCTGAGTAAAAAATAAGAAAATGAAAAACTAAAGTTATTGACGAAATCATAAATGTAATAGTCTTTTTCTGCTCCGGAACACTATTCATGAGCCCAGAGACTACACATTATACACTAAAACCTACTTTTCTCCTCTGATGTCATCAGAAAATCGTTCACAAAATATACACGAAGCATCTTTACTGTCAGGAGTATCTTGGCCGATTTGATCTACGTCAAGGTCATCATCTGCAGGCGAAATTCATCTTCCTCTTCTTCATCTGAACTAAATCTGGTTTGAGTTTTTCGTTTGGGTTTCGCTACATTTTCTTTCAACTTTACTTCAGATACTTTTGCTTTCCCTTTTTCTGATTTGTCTTTACGTTTCTTCCATTTCCACTGAAAATACTTTTCTTTTCCGGTTTCCTTCTTTTGATTTCCTTATTTTCTTAATAGATAATTCAAGATCTGTTTTATACGGAGATGATGTTATAATTTGGAAACGAGAGGTTTTCTTCCTCTTGTAGATGCTCGTTTGTAACTGAAGGGACAGGTGAAAGAATGAATGGGCTGATGCGTGTATTTGAACAGTCTTCTAATACTATGGTTGTTGAGGCCATTGTGCAACTTAATGGAGGATCTGGATTTTAGAACAACTTGGTTGTGGAACTTCTGAAGCAAGACTTTGGGCAGGACCACATGTCAGTTCTTCTACCTGATTTTCAGTTGAGTTATAGGTTTTTCAGCTTCAATTTTTCAGCAATGAAATCAGCATCTGAAAAATCTTTTATTTATTGACCAGATTCCGGTTACTTTAAATCCATTTGTAGCTATCTTTCCCGTCTGGAATTTTAGAAATGCTTTATTCAATAACTCCACCAGGTCAAATTGTGTTAATGCTCTGTTATTAATGCGAATCCAAGTTCTGACCTCTTTGCTGTAATACGCCATGAACGTTTTATCAAGTGGTTGGAGTTTATGGGTTGAATGAGGAGGAGAGATATGATGCAGATATTATTTTCCTTGCCAATTTTATTATGTCCAAATTTCTGGTGTGGCTGTAATGTCCATTACTATGAGCAACACAGGTGACTCTTTGGTTGGTTTTACAAACTGGATAAAATGATTGAACCATTCTGTGAATAAATTTTGCAGAATCCAGCCACTATGTACTGCATAGATGCTACCAGCTGGTGCTCCGCGCATAAGCTGATCATTTTTTTTCTTGGGAAGATAAGCATTGGGGAACAAATTGCCCTACTGCGCTCATTGCTGCAACCATAGTCACTAGCGAACCTATCTCAGCCAATGTAATGGCAGCAATCTGACGTTTTCCTTTTCGTGCAATGAACTTAGGAATGCTCGACGGTACAACGGAAAGACCAGTTTCGTCGACATTAAATATTTGGGTGGTCCATAGTTATGTTTTACATATTATGCCTCGAGGTTATCGAAAAATATTTTGATATTTTCCAGTTGGTCTTCGCAGGGACAGTTGATTTTCATGCCTAATTAAAAAGCATCTAACCAGCTACAACCTGCAATACCATTTTAAAAGGATTTTTAATTCCATTTTTAATAGCCAGTGTGTATGCCATTCTACATAGATCTTTTCTGGTTAAACCAAAAAACTGTGACTCCATTTTGCGAATATACTCAACTAATTTTTCTTCTATAGCATATCCAAGAATTGTTTTTCGTCCCAGTTTGGTACTTATAATATCAGCAACGGGAAGGTCGCTCATTTTCGCTTTTTTTACCATTCTCTGCAAAGTCGATCCTGGGACTCGAAAACTTTTGGAGGCAATTTTTAAACCCATGTGTTTTTGTTGTACATCGTCAACAGCTCGCTTCATATCGTCCTCGTTTCACTTTTTCCTCAGATTTCGACGAATAAATTTTCTGTTATTGCCGGACATTGTTAGCCTGTAAAAAACAGAACATTTTATTGTTTCGGTCCGAATATGGGCCCCTGGGCCATATTTAACTCACACAAGGGGCCCATATTTCAAAATGTTTACATTCGGAATAAATATTAAGACATAATTCTGTAAATTTGTTTGCGTTCTTAACCTATACTAGAATCTCTTTTTAAACCTTTTCTGAGCCAGACTGGTATATATCAGTTCCGAAGTAATACAAAGAAATACCAATATCACGCAATATATACTTACCCAATAAAATTCTTTCAACGGTCAAAACCATAAAAACCGCACTGTGCAACAGCAATGCGTGTATTGATCGCGGCACTTGTAGATATAGTGTAGGAGAGGTACCTTTTAGAATATTTAGCTATTTTTTGACAGATGGCGCCACTTATTTCATAGATAGTTCGGGGGCCCATATTAAATGCATAGCCCATATTCGGACCAGTTCCTCTAGGCATAGGAGGCTGAGATTTATTTAAGTAAAAACAAATACCTATATGTCAAATAATAAATTAAAAATTAGAAGTTTGCAACAAAGTGATCTTGGAAGTTAGTTATTAACACCGCTAATTATACAAATTCAGAAAAATTTTGCATGTTAAAGTGTTTTATATTATCCGAAGGTAATAAGAATGTGGCATCGGAATTATATTTACAAAATTTTCCTGAAAGGCAGCAGCCAAATAAAAATATTTTTGAACGGTATAGTTAATAGAAATTACAATTTTTGCTAGATCAAAACAATATATTAATTAATTTTAGGTTACAGAAAAATTTAATTGAATTGGGCTGTTTTAGAAATCCTAGGTCAGAAACTTACTTTACACGAAATTCTGAAGAAAATTCGATTGTCGTCTTAGGACAAATCGAAGCCGAGCCAACAACTTCATCCAGACAAATGGTTAATCTAGGCGTATCTCGAAGCAAAGCCCTTCGAATTTTAAAGAAACACAAATACCATTACTACAGATTTCGGAAAGAACATTTTTTGACTATAGACGACAGAAGGTGGCGTACTGAGTTTTGTAACTGATATATAAGTCAGTGCCAAAATATACCTAATTTTTCAAACTTTATTGCATGGTCAGACCAGGCGCATATCAGTACTGATAGTATTTTTCACAATTTACCTTACTGGGCAGAAACTAACTCTCATGTCACTGTTGTCCGCAGGAAGCAAGGGATATTTGGAACAAATGTGTGGTGCTGCATTAAAAACGAGCGTTTTTATTATCACATGTATGAAGGAACATGAAACTCAATGAAATATCGCGATATTCTACGAATTCATTTGGAGGGATTTCTAGAGAGTTTTCCTTTAGCACAATATTGCAATGTCATATTTCAGCAAGATGGAGCTCCCCACATAATTCCCGTGCAGTTAGTGACTTCTTAAATTACGTTTTACTAATAGCTGGATGGGAACGACAGCACCAATTTTGTGGCCTACTCGTTCACCCAATCTTTTGCCTCTAGATTTCTTTTTGTGGGGTTTTTTGAAAAACACTATGTATATACAAAAGAACTAATAATACTGCGAATGAGTTAAAAGAAACTGTTCGTGTGGCTTTTACACAATTAACACCATTATCTATATATAATCCTAAAAATTCAATTAGAAGCCGATGTGAAGTCTGCTTCCAAAAAGAGGGCGTACAGTTTGAAAAATATTTGCAGTTTTAGTGTGTTTCTTTATTGATATTTTCTGTTCATATTTTTGTTCGTTTATAGAATTAGATGTTTACATTTTGATAATTTTATATTCAATCTTTAGATTTTATAATTTGTTACCATTCCACAAGAACTACATTACAATTAAACTTATTTGAATTACAAAATGTCTCTAAAACATTTTACTGGAAGTGAAATTTCTTTTTTGAATAGAATATCTTCATTCAATTTCATATCTGGTTTTCTAAGCCAACTGTTATCCTTAATAAATATACCAATTAAAAAACTTAAAAAAATCAATTAATTATTAAAATAGCATAGAGGTGTTACATATTTTTAAAAACCACAAAAAAAATTTCATTTAAAAGTGTCATAGCTAACTATGGTTTCCATATAAAAAAGTACAACTTTATCTCATATCTTTTTAAATTAAGGAGGTATTAAAAATATGAATGCACTAACGGATTTTACTTAAAAAAGTGCATTAAGAATGTTTTTACAGTTTGTCGATACATTTAGAAATAAAAAAGTTATTCAAGTTTTTCAAAATCGCCATTTTTCAATTTTAGCTAATTGCGCAAGTAACAGTCAGAGATATCTTGATTATGACTATTGTATCATAATTAACACCAAAATCGAGCACAAGGACCCCATATTACTTTTTGTCTATCTGTAATAGAAAGGGTACTCCCATAAGAAAACATAGAAAATGAACCACCCTGTATAAATTCAAAGTAGTAAAAATATTACTAAAGGTATAGATTTTAAATAGCTTTTTTTATGTTTTTGCACAATAGGACAATTTTAGTTAATTACCGGGTTTGTTGCGAGATCAGAAGGTTGTTTTTACTGGTGACTAGGATACACACGTCGGGTAAGTAATTCACTTACCGTGCATGTAGCGCGGTAAGTAAAAATCTAAATATATAATTATATAATTCAGAAAACATTCAAAAAAATATTTATTTGGCATTGAAATTAAAATTACAATTACTACAGTTACTAACTGTAATCCCGCTGGCTTGTGCAGTACTTGAGTTTACAGAAACTGTTTCTGAATTCAAGAAAAATTTCTATTTAAAACGTCACTTTTGACTTTTCGTTTATTTAGTAGAAATTAAATAATTTCTATTGTGGTAAATTTAATGCAATCGTGCAAAAACAGTATGAGCATCACGAACATTAAGGGTTGTACCTGTCTCCGGTCAACCGGTAAACGTCCCTTACTGTTCTTGATACTCAATATACTATTTTGCATGCAAATGCGATCTGTTTAAAATTTGTGAAAAATATTGAAGCAAGGTATGCGTAGGTAATGAAATATTTGGTTTTGCGTTTTCATTTTGCTATAGCTTTTTAACAATAAAGATTTCGAACTACTTTTTACACCAATATTTTACAAATTTAAGGTATATTCTGACGACTATGATAAAATAATGGTATGAACACATTCAAAAATTTCGACAAAAATCGAAAAAACTATCTATTTAGAAAACGCCCTCTAGCGGTGGCTTTAAAATCAAAATATACATTTTTACATTGTTATGCTTAAAAAGCCTTTTGTTGCCAAACGAGAATTATTTTATAAATTGGGATTTGATGAAACTAAAATTATAGCGTAATTCCCTCTCATCCCTCCCTGATTTTGCGTCCTAGACCTTAAAGTGCACTACAAAAAAGTTTCAAAACATTACAAACTTTATATTAATAATATTTGTCTCATACACTAATCGCCAAATTTTCTATAAAAAGGTATTTTTTAATCAGATCATATATGCTGTGCCACCTGCGGTAGAGCCGCGAACTTCAAAATAATTTCCAGCAGTTTCTCTTGGCCACTTTTATCATAATTTTTTCCCGAGCGCTCTGCGATGAAAGGGTGCTCACATTCTGCCGAATGCCGACCTTAGCGGGACACCCGATATTGTCAACCATAAATCATTAAAACGTTATCAAAAACATTGTGATAAAATTTTGTTAATTATTAAGCTTTATCTTTGGTATATATAATTATAAAAGTCTGCAGCTTGAGTGTTTTCAACTAATAATACAACCATAAACAGAAGAATAAACAACTAAGTCAAGTAACATAAACCATGAAGTTGTTAATTTATTTTTTTTCTGCTTGTGTTATAGTGGTCGCAAGCAAAAATGTAATAAAGTGTCACATTACTTTTAAAAACAATAATATAAATATCTTTGTTTAAGGTACCACAATCAATAATGGACAGATGGAATGAAATAATTTCAAAAATTCATTCTACGTGTCTGGAACAATCAAATGTTGAACCCGATCTGGTAGATAGAATGTTCAGTGACTTACAATTTCCTGAAGATAATGATTTGAAGAGTTATTGGGAATGCATGTATAGACATCTACATTTTTTTACCGAAAACGGAGAAGTTAATCCCGAACAAGTTTCATTGATTTTGGACTTCATCCCACTGAAGTCTTCAAAAAGATGCGTCTCTGAAACAAATCATATTACTAACCAACATGAATTAGCCTTTGAAACGGCTAAATGTCTTATCGTTGACCGTTCTGTATAAACATTTGTGATAAAGCAATTGTTATACCTCCAAGCGTATTTTGTTTAAGTTTGTGTATTGTATATTTAAATGCAAATACATAATGTTGTTATTAATTATTTTATTACTTTCAATTCAAATTTTTTTTATTTTTCTATCTTCTATCCTCAGAACTAAATAATTTTTAAAATAAAGTGGGAAAATGTAATATGGAACATTGTATTGAATGACCAACTGCTTTAAAAGGTAAACTGAATCCTAACAGGATATTATTTAATTTAAAATTGGCAAGATGGAACCAACTCGATAGGTCTTGAATCTTTTGTGAGTGTGTAATAAAATGACTAATGGTTAACCATGAAAGCTTGTGGTAATATTTTAACTTTTAAGTTAAGATCGATTAGATATATTGCAATGAACAAAAATCTGTATCTTCATGTTTTAAACTAATAAAATATCGTCTATAAAAATTATGGAGCAAACGGTTAAGTAAGTTAAACATGAAGTAGTTCATCTATTTTTTTCCCATTTGCGTTATAGTGATCGCAAGCAAAAAGGCAGTGAAGTGACACATTTCTTTTGCAAAACATCATCATAAATACTCGTAGTTTTGTTTACGGTTCCTAAACAACAACTGGACCATTGGAATGAAAGTTCAAAAATTCATTCCACATGTATCTACAGTCAGGTGCTAATCCAGATCTGGTAGACAGAATGTTAAATGAGTTAGAATTTCCTGAAGATTAGTCTTTAATGTGTTATTGGAAATTGTATTGATGAATTTCATTTTCATTTCATTTCATTACCGCCTTCAATAGAATGTGCTACTCAAACAGAACTAATCCGGCATCTATGTGAGCAGTAAAGGGTCAGCATGGGACAAATCCTTCGCGCATACGCGCTGTATAGCGTTTAATTCAAGCCCCTGGAGGGTATGCAAACGTGGACATGTGTCTTAATTGTCGGCTTTTTTTAGGCGCCATTTTCAAACCCTTGATGACGTATTTACGGTCCTCACCCTGTAACTAAGGCCGTTTTAACAGTATAAAGGGTCTTTTTTAAGGTTCATAATTACTGAAACCGCCTTCTATCACAACATCTAGGTTATTACCAGTAATAAAAAGATAAGAGCTTTTAACAATTTATTATAAGTAATACTATTTTTAAGATTACATAAAAACATCTCATGTATCAACAGCATAATCCACCTTATCATTAGATCTATTACTAATTGGGCTGACAAAAATCCTTACAAAGCAATGCGTTTCTAATGGTACGTTGAGATTGCACACACACTATTCATTTGTACTATCACGAAAATTAATACGTGGCACTATTGTCGAGTTTTGCACACAGTGATGAAAACAGTGAAATTAGTAAAAATGTTCTATACAATAACAAAAAGTTTTACCGGTATCGTGTATTATAGGTTAATATATATATATATATATATATATATATATATATATATATATATATATATATATATATATATATATATATATATATATATATATATATATATATATATATATATATATATAATTATATATAAGGAAAAAATTTTTTTATTAACTAATTGCTTAGTGTTATCAGGCTTGCGGCTAACTAGGGTCTTAATACGTTTAAAACTCTTTGATATTTGCCAATATTTCGGAATCTTTTTATTTTGTTCCTTTATCAAGGCTTCTACAATAAAACAATGTTAAAACAAGTCAAGTTACTTACGTTACTATCTAAGTTATTCTTTAAAAACTAGCGGGTTATACTTCATAGATAAATTTACACTTTTGTGATTATTTACCATTAAACTGTCATTGTTAATTGATGATTAACAGAAGCTGGAGTTACATTTAAAATTAATTAAAACATTTTAATTTTTATACATGACAGGAACATGTGCTTGCATTGTTACAATTTTTCTGTCACGTTGGTTACATTTGATTTTACTTAGGTTAAGTCACTGATATAAATAAATGCGCAAATTTGAATTCATACAATAACTAATTGTCTTCAACATTAAAATTAAGGATGTAGAATATACTGCTGACAGTTGTTCAGTATCCGATTTGTGATTCATAGCGTTACCCTCTTTTTTATGTGGCACATTTCCAGAAATAATCTGGATTTGTATACTTTTTCAAAATTAAGAATTTTGACATTGTTGAAATCAGGTTGATGATTTAGTGTTCTACTGTGGTTTGCAAGAGCACACTGTTGCTTTTTGTCAATTCTACAGTCACTTCTGTGTTGTGTAACCCTATTGCGCAGCCATTGTGACGTCTGTCCTATGTAAACTTCCGTGCAGTCAATGCAAGGAATTTGATAAATGACATTAGAGTTAAGCAACACTGGGTGGTATCCTTGACTTTAGAAAACAATTTGTTGACAGTTTTTAAATTATATTTGCTAATTTTCATGTTGAAGTCCTTAAATACATTTGTAATTTTGGGTGTTAGATTTTTTATGAACGGTAATTTACAATATCTGGTGTTGTTCTCTTCCAGGACACTAGAACTATTGACAGCTGCTAGAAGTACTTGTGTTAAATATTAGTTTATTAATGAACGCTACTGGGTAGTTGTTTTTGATCAAAATTTCTTTGAGTTTGTTTAAATTTTTTTGACGGAAGGTTGGATGTGAAATTTTTGTAATCCTATTTTTTATTCCTGTAATGATATTAATTTTCTGTTGTAATGGGTGGTACGAAAAGTAGTTTATATAACGACCTGATGCCGTTGATTTTGATACCAATCTATGTGAATTGTATTGTTAGCTGTTCTAATAAGTCTGGTATCCAAGAAGGAACACCTCCATTGGTTTCGGTTTCTACTGTAAATTGAATATGATTATTGAATTGGTTGAAAGTATTTTGATTTCATCAATTTTGTTGTCTGGTACGGCACATATTATGTCGTCCACATATTTCTTAAGAAAAGGAAGTTCAAATGATAACAACGGTATGCTACAGTTTAAAAGTTCATCCATCACTATCGTCGCAATAATAGGACTGAGAGGCGAACCCATGGGGTACCAAAAATTTGTAGAAAGTACTGGTCGTTGAAAACAAAATAACTGTTGCTAAATATAAATTGTATTAAGGCAATAAATGATTCTTTACTTATATTGCAGTGTGGAGCTATTAAATTCAATTGGAATCAATAAATCCAAAACTAATTGTAGCGGTATATTAGTGAAAAGTGATATAACATCAAGTGAGATCAATACATAGCCTACTGGTATTTGAAAATTGTTGAAGTCTTTAGCAAATGTGAAGGAATCTTTGGTATTGTAATTGTTATGATTATTAAAGCCATTTGTTAGAATGCCAGCAGCAAATGTGGCAAGATTAAACGTCGGAGATCCTATCGAGGAGACAATAGGTCTGAGTGGTACTTGGTCTTTGTGTACTTTAGGTAGTCCATAAAATTTAGGACTAATACTGTTGTTGATGGTAAGTTTTTGCTGTCATGCTATCGATACTCTCGTTGTACTTTAGTTTTTTACCCAATCGTTGCACTTTTCTGTAGTGTAAACGTGGGATCTTTAAACACTTTTGTACACTGAGGTATCAGCGAGTAACACTAGCTTTATTAACATACTCATCTTTGTACATGACCACCGTACATTACCTTTGTCTGCTCTTAAGATGTACAGTTCAGAGTTGTTTTTAGAAGGTTCTACATTTGTTAAACATGTAATGATCCTGATCACACTTTGCTTTATTCGATTGTAGTAATAAAGCAAAAGTTGATCAGTATATGTTTAAATACAAACAGCTAAAATGAAATAACGTGAATATAAATAATATTATGGTGTGATAAATGTTCAAAAATTATCTTATAGACATGACTTATGACATTGCTCATGCATGTAACTCAAATATGTTGTTTACGATAATTTCTATCAAAATATATATTATAATACCATCATAAATATTATCGCATTATAGTAATATTTATTGAATTCAAATATATAAAATCTGATTAAATTATTTAAATGGATGTATAAATTTTTGAACAAATTACAGTGCACAACTAGAGCGATGATAAGTTCATTTGTTGCTATCCGTCTATCATGAACATGATTTCAGATGACTGCATTTTACACATTATGTAAATGTAAATATGGCGTCAACTTCTGAATTGTTACGCTATGTACTGCGTTCAACTATCTAATTCATGCGTTATCTGTACAGATTAATTTAACAATCTCAAACATTACTGATTCAGACTGTCAATCTGTCAATCAATTTGAACAAACTTTCAATATCGTCTGAGTTACATAATTGTTACGTCATACAGCTAAACAATCGTTAGCTTAGACTCGCATTCGTAATTTATTAATCGATCTTTGTGTGTCTAAACAAAAGTTAATCATTCGGTTGAATGTCTTTGAATAGTACATTAAGCAGTGATTCAAAATAATACGTTGTAAATATCACGTGACATTGCAATAATGTTAAAAATTAAAATTTTATTTTGTTTTTACTTTTAAATTCATTTTAAAAAATATTTTTTTTAATTTATAAATTTTAAACAAAGTTTTTTCCCTTTTTAATAAAACAACTTTTTGTTCCCCTTTTGGAAATGTTTAAAAAAAAATTTTGAAAATTCAAAAAATTAATTTTTTAAAACAAATAATTTTTTTTTCAAACAAAATTTTGGGATTTAATTTTAAAATTTTGAAAAACAAACTTTACCAAATTATTTTAAAACCAAACCCAAACCGTTTTTGGCAAAAATTTTAAATTCAAACCCAAATTTTAAATTTAAATTTAAAAATTTTTTTTTTGGGTCTCTTTTCCAATTAAATTTAAATTTTTTTAAACAAATCTGAATTTTTAATTTTTCCCCTTAACAACCCCAAAAAAAAAAATTTTTTAAAATTTTTTAAAGTTTTAAAATTTTATTTGTTAAAAATTTTCTTTGCTAATTAAAATAAAAGTAAATTTTAAATTAAAAATTTTAAAATAATTGTAAATGCATTTGTAAAGTTTATTGAAATTTTAATAACAAAATTTAATGTTTAAAAAAAAATTTAAATTAACCAACAAATGTAACACTAAAAAATTTTTAAATTTTTCTTCTAAATAATTATATATAATATATATATATATATAAAAAATATATATATATATATATATATATATATATAAAATAAATTTAAAATGTAATAAAAGGGGAAAAATGAAAGAGTAGGGGAAGGGTATTGGATTTTAAAAAGAAACAAAACTGGCATACCATGCATGTTAACGCTATGTGCGAGCCAAACCGTCAGGAAGTTAAAATCATCCGTTACGACGTCTCTGTCCTCTGGTTTGATACAACTTATAAGGGGTTCTAACTGTTTACTGTCGGTACCGGTTAATACCATCTAACTTAAGACTTTAGTGTGTCGAATTAATTATTTGGAAATTTTTGTTTATATTCCGCGTTACACAATTGATCTATTCATTTTGGTATAAAACATCTTGTACACATAATTTAATCCACTTACAACTACTCAATAATCTACTATCGACTGTCTTACCAATCGGTCATATCACCAAGAAAATCACAAACATGACATCACCAAATTTGAAAATTCGGTCGTATACAGAACATTTCAAGTTTTCAGGTAATTTACAGCACCAGGCGAAATGGCGGTTATGCTTCCAGATGACATTGACATTATGAGATGCACCCATGGGGTAAATTAAACATAACCTCCTCATTCATTTAAAATGGACTGGACCTCGGAAGGCCATAATTTTCAAAAGCCGTGAATCAAAATCTGGTTTGTGTTAAATTATAGTCC
>JARFJB010000353.1:0-92500 GCA_036346205.1 Vesta saturnalis | reverse complement strand
CCCACTCACCAGAACTTGCGTAAATTCACGGAGTCTGTATCAAAGTACAGAACCTATTCGTCAAGTTTTTCCAGGTAATTATACAGCACCAGGCGAGCAATGGCGGTTGTATAAGCTTCCAAGATGACATTGACATTATTGAGATGGGCGGACCCATCCTGGGGCCTAAGCCAGTTAAAACAATAACCTCCTCATTCATGTTTAAAATAGACTGGAACTCCTTGGAAGGGTCCATCATAATTTTCAAAAAGCCGTGAGGATCAGAAATAATACTGGTTTGTGTTAAATTATACCGCTGCCCAAACTTTCTCCAAAATGAATTAAAAAATAATTTTGAAATATATCTAAGGCCAGGACTTGCACAAATTTGTCTTTGTCCAGCTTTGACTCGTCGTCATTACACCATGCAGGCCAGTCCGAACACGTTTGCTTGATTTTGAAAAACTTATCGACGTAGCCTGTCATATTGACAAACTTTATACTCCCACACTTCAAAGACTTCTAAAACTCGATACCCTAATTCTATAGCGTTTCCACCACGTAAGTTCTGGCAAATTTACGTTAGTTCAGCGTATGGGTGCAATCATGTTGAGACATGGTTTCAGCACATGTTCTGCACAGAATGAACATTAATTGACCGTGCATTTTAAGAGGCAGACAAAGATGGTACAGATCTGATCGCGGGAGCACGCTACATTTCACAAGCCCCTCGACAGTGCTGAAATCGAGGTTTGAGTAATCAGCACCAATGTTAAGTATAGGATGCCCCACCGGATATTTTGGAATATTTTTTCGTATAGGGGTATAGTGAGCAAACATCCAAATACCTGATTTGCACCACTTGTTCCGCGTTAGAATACAACTTAACCGCATTAGTACGACCTCCGAAGAAACTATCGCGGGTATTCAAAGGTGACATTGTTTAAACTAACAAAGGCTCTGTCGATCGGATTTTGTTTTAAAAATGATCTGATTTCATATTCCCAAATTTCTATTAAACCATACTTAAAAGAATGTGTCCTGTGTGATGTTGCTGACGTTCTCACGATGCAAAAACGCTGTGCGCTGCTCGCGTTTAGTATTACCAGCTTGTTCGGGGTAACACCTTTCACAACCGTGGAAATAGCAACCGTGAAACTGATATATAATGTTTGTATGGTGACAAAACCCAATAACCAGGATACCTTCCCTTAACCGTACTTCATGCGAGTTCCCGGCGTGCCGAATACGTCTGCCTTCAGAATGCTCGAGCCAGAGAAGCCATTGAATAGCAATCCTCGACTTGTTGTCGCCTAGTCTGTCCTATAGTATCCTCGCAAATAAAATTTCTGTGGAAAACAAGGCTACAGGCGCCAGCGATTCTGCAGCATTCTCTACAAGGGTCGGCGTTGTTTTTGTCGACATACGTCTTCCAAAACTCTAGACAGGCTTTTCTAACGATACTCACGTCTTGCACGTAATAACGCACTATTTCGTTTTTGAAATTGAAACGTGTGCCCATAACAATTTCGTCATTATGCCATTTTGTAAAGTCTACTCGAGCGCTGGAAGATATTTCGTCGACACCGTTAAAGTGCATGGCTGGTAAAATGCCATCTTGGGTTTGCACTATGTTAAACAGGTGAGGAAAGTATACTTTCGAGCCGGGAAAGTTAAAGGTTAAAGGGAGTTTGAATGTCCGCAACCCCCTGCTGAATGCCTGAATCACTATTAATACAGTAGTTGCAGACATGCTGAGCAACACACGACGTAGGGGTATAGATGAAGGTGTTAGTATTGTTAGTAGGTGTATCTTGGCGGCGCTCAAAATGGTAAAAGACAAAAATAAAATCTTTTATAAGTTTTTTCGAGTCCGCCGTGCTCTTGCACATGTAGCAAAATTAACGATTGGGTTTTTCGGAATTACAGGTAGGACAAAATGCAAAACCGCTTTTATGAGGCATCTTAGCCTTCCATGCACTCACTAAACAAGTTCGACAACGTTGGAGTTTGCTCCAAAAACCGCTAAGTTTATGGTTCTGTAGACAATGGTTTCCGCGGATATCTCTATTACACTCATCACAAACAATAGAGTCAACAGGCTGACAAGGGGTAAGGTTATGACAACATGGACAGATGTAAGGGCAATTATTATGCAACTCGTTGTTATTGGTTCTACACCGCCAGAATTCACGAAAATACAGTGTTGAAAAGGCACCAGTTAAACTAGTGGTCACTAGAATGGGTTATTCAAAAACTAAATTGAAAACTTTAAGGTTAGGACTTCTTGGCCCTTCAAAATAAACTGATTTGCCTAACCTGCGGTTATACACAACGATGGTGTAATTAATTAGGTAATCTAGAAATTGTTGTATGTGTTCGATACTACCGCCGTTATTTAAATTTACATTCGCGGCAGCACATAACTCCTGCATCCGCCGATCCAAAATAGGGCGACCTTTCTTAAGGTTTGTCAATTGCGGGCTCGTCTACAGTTTTCGCTACCGCTAATGCCCGCCCTAAACATAAATTATCTTTATTATTGATAGTTATAGTGCCTCTATTAGCGCCACAATACTCTACAAAACTATCCGTCATTCTATGATAAGATGAATCACCGTAACCCACAGGTAAAACAACTCGGTCTACTTGAAAATTCAACCTATAATTAAAATATACAAAATATACACCAAATCAGTAGGAACGCATATCACGATGTTGTCGGGCATTAAGGCGGATACATTTTGCCAACAACAAAGTCATTGTTATTCATGATAACAGGAGGGGGTGTTTGAAATGTAATTTGTTTTTCCGTGGGAATTGAGGAAATCTGTAGTTGTAGGGAGTGGTAAAGATCTCTCTGGTTGGGATTGTGTCGCCTAAAATTCTTTTGTGTGCAAAGTTTCTTTGTAATGTGTATTTTGTGTGTGTGTGTGTGTGTGTGTGTGTGTGTGTGTGTGTGTGTGTGTGTGTGTGTGATGGGTGGTATGTTTGCGAGTTCTAATTGTGACGGCGTTAGGGTACCTCCAAGATAACCTGTGTTTGCGTCTGAGTATTCGGCGTTCACAGAAAGCGATAGAGGAAAGGTGATTAGCGTTTATGTTCGTGTATATGGGTGCTCGGAAATCCATAACAGGGCGTATGTATGTTTTGTAGGTGTATTGTAGTGTTTTGTGGTGGCAACCTCTAACTCTACCCCGGAGGGCCCCTAGAGGTTTTTTCGGTTTCTTACCCTGTTTAGTGTTCTTTGTACATCGGGGAGACAATTGAGGGTTCTAGTGAGGAGGATTCCTAAGTAGGTAACCTGTTGTTGTAGTGGGAGTCTTTCTTGATTCATAGTGAGCGAAACATTGCTATTGGGTAGCTTTGGGGACTTATCTTCGATGTAGTTAGGATGCCGGAATAGGATTGTTTCGGTTATGGTGGAATTTACAAAGACTCTCCACCGGTTTGCCCAGTTGGAGAAGTTCCGGAGGGTTTTGGATGTCAGGCGGGAAGCTGTTCCACTGTTCCGACTAAGGACTCTGTAACGATATCCATAAATACTTCGTTTTTGTAATATTCGTCATCAAACATTTCCAATATATTCAAAGCAATTACAATAAGTTCAACTAATACCCATTGTATGCTAAATTAGTCATTGTTAAAAGAAAGTTTTACATTCCAATAATATCAACTTGTTATATTATAGTAAGTGTAATTTAATTGCATAGTGCATTGTTACTAGAAGTGAGAGTGATATTCCATAAAAGATACGGTCATAAAAAATACATAGCCCAGAGTAGGTAAGATTGGAGACTTCTGGGACACACCACATTTCCAAGGCCCACATTTGGGTTGCCAAAAACCGGTTTACCACAAAGCACACAAAAAGCGCAATGTGACCCAATTACATATTATTACCACAAAACCCACGGTCACAAACCCCGATTTCCTGTTCCACTACTACAAGGCCATTACTGAGACATATCATTACCACAAAACCAAGGTCACAAACCACGCTTTCATGTTCCACTATTACAAGGTCATCAATGTGACCTAACGCACTCGCGTTCCACTATTACAAGGTCACCAGTCTGACCGCACAATAACAACACCCAAATGCTACTCTAGCCCACTTGCATGTTTTTGCTCACTTTTTGCTCACCTCACTTTTATCAAAATAAAAGAAAAAAACGATATGTTAATATATTTAATTGATGTAGACAGACATGTACTAATTAAATTTAATTCATGTAGAAATAAAGAAGTACAAATTACATTAGAAACATGTATTACTCAGATATATGATTTTCTTAGGAATAAAACATTTCAACCGTGTCGTCTGCAGGTGTGAAATGAACTTTGATGTAGTAGATATCCATCAGCAGTTTATGGCGAGCACCATAGAGATATGATTGAGCATATACAAAGTGTGATGTCTTGTCTGTTCATCTGTCTGTCTGTCAGTTTGTCAGTCAGTCAGTCAGTGTCAGTCAGTCAGTCAGTCAGTCAGTCAGTCAGTCAGTCAGTCAGTCAGTCAGACAGTCAGTCAGTCAGTCAGTCAGTCAGTTAGTAAGTCGGTGCGCTCAGTTAGTCACCTGTCCAGTCTGCGGCCGCACTATTGAGGATACCGTTTTTCTGAAAAGATAGTATTAGTATGTATAGATCCTTGAGTAGGTATACTTACTATGTCTGTCTCGATCACTGGTGAAGACCATCTGCCGAAGAGTTGCATTACGAATTCTGATAAGTTCGTAAAGTCCTGCAATCTTTCGACAGTTTCAATATCATCTCCAGATGTATAATGGCGTGATCATACCCACTTAGAATAGTTAGGCTTATCACATTATTCCAGTCTAGGTATAATGATAAGCCTAGTGTGACCCGGTCGAGCTGCTCCTCAAGGGAGCTCTCCGTAATCACGACATTACAATTCCGGACGAACGGAACTATGGCCAACTGAAAAAAATACAGAAGTGTTAGGGCATTAGTAGTAGAAAGGTGAATACATACCGTGAATCTGAGACGTTCCCAGGTAACGATGCGATGTGCGTAAAGAGCCAGTACCACCCCAAATAATGAGGAATGCGGAATTGCTTTGGGTGGTACAGTCTCCTGACGCCATCGCACACATGATGTTGTAGATGGGGAAGCGTAGTGCGGCCTATGGTCATAGGAATGGGTTGCCCAAAACCAACTGTCATCGTCGTCAGTGTCGTCCATGTCGTCATCATTACCGTGCATCTCATTGTTGGCGTCATTCACCCGTCCTGGATCTCCGGAGCTGCGTCATTGTCCGTTGGGACCCTGTCACTGTGACTGTTGTCATGTTCCTGTGCACGGTTTTGTTCAACAATGTCGTCAGGTCCTGAGCGCTTTGTTCAAGTCTCTGTGCGTTGTTAATGAGAGACTGCATAAAGTCGTCTTCAGAATTGCTCTCTCAACGACGACTTCATTGCAGAACTCACTACGTCTCAGTATACGTTGTTGTCTTAGTGCATCATTGTCATAGTCGTCAGAATCGTAGCTGTATGCAGGATCCATTACCACGTCAGAGTCGTAATCATCAGAGGTGAGGCAGCTGTTCCCAGCACAGGAGGAACAGATGGCCTCAACACTGAAGAGATTTCGTTGAAGTGATCACTATCATCGTCCGTAAGAAGTATACTAGCGTTATCGTCGTCGTCGTTACTGACAGTGAGAACTTCAGCATTCGTCAAGTCGAGTATGATTGTCTCAGCATTTAGGTCGTGCTCTGTTGAGAATCCAGGACTACGGTCGTCATCTCGTAGATACTATCGTCGCTGGTTGAGGTATCCACAGGATAGGACTGAAAACAGCGGAGGGATGTACATCAGGGGAGCCGGAAGGGGTAGGTGTTGGAGTGGTAGGGACGTCAGGATAGGGGTTGAACAAGCGACAGGTAAAAGTAGTAGGAGACACAAGGTGAGAGTGAGCGGGAAGAAGGAAGCTGAGGTGATGGGAGTAGGGGGACATTGGAGTAAAGGTGATGAAGTTGCCTCAGGCGTTATAGAACGGATCATAGAAATATCAACCTAAACAAAAAAGAAAAAAAAAAGGTAGAAATGCAACAATAAGGGAAAAACAAAAAGTAAAAAAAATGTAAAATTATTACCTGAGGCAACTCATCTAGATGAAGAAGATGTTGAAGAATTCATGTTTTTTTGGAGGTATACTGTACTATACAAGCAGTTGTACGAATGATTTTACTGTTTTCGTTTCGCTAAATATAGGTGTTTCACAAAAACATCGTAAACGGCGTTTTTCATGCATTTTAAAAAATTTTTTTCAGGGTTCCACCCCTTTATACATATATACATTTGACCTACTGACCTACTTTCCACTTTTAACCCTATTCCACTTCCCCACTTCCCCACCACTTCAAAATTTGTATTTAAGAGGATCGGTTCCACTAGAGAGTCATTCCGTCTTAATACATCAGCAAGTAAAGTGAAGAGTATTATAAAGTGGTGTTGCATCATGTATTCGAAAAATGGTAAGTCTTTTTTATTATTGCATGAGTTTTTGATACTTAGAATATTTTTTTCATTTTATACCGTATATTTTATTGCAAAAATTTAGTTGGGAAAAAAAATTATGTAGGGACTTGGAATAATTTCAATAAATCTTTTCAAATAAATTCATTCTAGGACTTGTAGTTTATTCACTTAAAAGTATTTAGACATAGAATCGTTTCAACTAAATTCATTTAGGACTTGTAATTTTTCTTCAGTAAAAGTATTTACATTATGCATTAGTAGTTTTTAGTAAAAGTATTTGCACGTAGAATATGTTCAGATAAAAGATATTAATAAGAATATTTACGTTTAGAATCAGCAAACCAACATCTCCCTGCGGCTGGAGTGAATATACCCGTACCGTCAACCAGTAGAGGTAAGAACGCATTCTCATTCATTACTGTATCAGATAACTAATGTATGATGTATAACTTTAGGTACGTCACGGTCTGGTTTATAATCGTCCTATTCCATCCACTGATCGTATCAACATTATAAGTCACATAACATTAGTGCCGCAAGATAATTGTCCCATCCTGAGGGGGTTGCTGAGAGTTCAACCTCTTACGGATCACGTACAGGAAGCTAGAGAGATACTCCACGAAGAAGATGTGGAAGGCGCCTTGGTGGAGGGAGAACAGTATTTCGACCAGGAGGACTGTGAAATAGCTTTGCGGCTTTTGGTTACACCACCGCCAGAGGACGACTTGGATGTGGTATTATCGCGAAACTATGATCAGGCAGTGGAACTGCTCACTTCACAACCTGTACGTGATCCGCACGAGAACCCAGAAGTACGCGTGAGAGAAGAGCAGGTTGTATTGCATCATGTATTAAGTCCTGGCTGCATTTCGGAATTTGCAGAGGACTGGGTTCCTGCGACAGGGAACCATTCCTCTGCAAGTCCTGTAACGCAGCTAGATTGGGGACGGAAGGATTACATACCACACTACACTCTGCAGGCGTTGCAGAGGAGCAGTCCACATCTGCAACGCCTGCAGAGTGTAGAATAGTGTGATCCATTGGATGGTTTGTTGAGCCCTGCTACTACCGCAGAATTCATGGAGGAGTGGTCATACCAGAGTTCTACGGTAGGAGGTCAGTGAACAGCTTGCGGCGCTTGTCCTGAGCCCTGCTTGTATGGAGGAGTTTGCGGAGGAGTGGAGCCCGTTAAACTCTTCGGTACGAGTGGAGTCAATGGAGGAAGGATCTGAGTGTATCCTCAGTCCAGCAGGTGCTGCGGAGTTCCTAGACAGTGAATGGTCGTTAAATGACTTGACACTTTCTAGGAGCCCTGCATCACCGATGCTGTATATAATACCTGCGCCATCACCGTTTAGGGATATAGAGGAAAACGCAGTATCTTCACCCCAGAGTATTGAGTTACATGTGCTGCGGAGTTTCAAACAATTGGTTTCCAGACCACAGCACATAGTAGGGTGAAGTATAATGCTGGGTGGAAGATGTGTAGTCAGCAACACTCTCTCCGACTACCCTTCCTATCCAACACGTATAGTACCCTTTATTCATCAACCTGAACTATCCAGCTTAACCCCTCCTAGTCCTGGCGATAAGTTACGTTGCGTCCTCGTTCGCATCGCTGGATGTGATTCTTTCTTTAACAGTTGTCAATTAAAGGAGAGTAAAAAAGTAAAGTAGTATGTTAAAGAAGGAATCATAACAAAACACGTACCGCAAACACTTCAGATATATATGTAATTATTATTCTTTCTTTGTTGCAGCACAAATGTTCCAATGTGAATGTCTCAAGAAATTTTCTCGAAAGGATTCCTTACTGAGACATCAAAAAACAGCATGCTGGATGTCAGTATCTACTCCACCATCTGGCATGCAGGAGGTTTCGTTGCAAAACCAAACCACAGGGAGCAATGTGGTGCAAGGAAGCACTTCCGACGATAACAAAGCAGTACATAGACATGTTACTGATTCCTTTGCGCAAGCAGGACCATCTGGGGTAAACTCTGTGAAGGATAATGCAAAACCCGGACCATCAGGGTTTAGCAACTCAAAGCGGAAGGCTGACCAACACGATGAACCGGTAGAACCAAAAACAATGGTGAGAGTGTGCACTGCACAGATTGTTCAATGGATGTACCTAGGTATGCATTCCAAGGACACCTCAGAAGCAATAGGCATAAAGCAAATGTATGTTTCTTGTCGATACTGGGGTCGAAGTGATTCGAAATGCGTTTAAACAACGCATTGTGTCCCGATTGTCTCCATGCAATATGCATACTGATGTGTTCACCTTTATGGCAGACGTTAAAGGAATGTATTGAAGGTAGTACAAAATCAGTTGCAGAAACACTACTCATTAAAATGTAATGTTGAGCTGTTTGGTTTATACTTTTGAACAGTAGGGAAAGCACAGAACTGAAATCGTTTCAGACTAAGTATGATATTCTCAGTGTAGGGACGGTGTTAGAAGAGTATTTCCAAAAATAAGTGAAATATTGGATGCAAAGCAATCGGAATTTCAACATAAAGATTCTGGTAAGTGTGGTGTACTGATTAACAACTGTTTTAGGGTGGTCCCTGGTGCAATTCGTATATAGAGGTAAACCTGCTTAAATTTGCTCCCACCACGGGTTCTTCCTATATGGCTGTCCCCGCCGAAATCGCACATAAACACGCCATAGTCAATGTAAAAATAATGATAATTGCTGCTTTGCATGGGCTGTTGTATCGGCACTAGTACCACAACGCACATCTTCTTACCCTGATTTCCAGACGTTATTCAACTGGACTGGTGTACAGTTCCCTGTTAAGCTGACGAATATTTCAACGTTTGAGAGCAACAACATTTCCATTAATGTTTATGGGTTAGACGATACGTATCGTGATGGTCACCGTGTCACGGAGGTAGTGGGGCCTCTATACTACACCAAAGCCAAACAGGCAGTTCATGTTAATTTATTATTATTAGTCAGTAACCAAACAGATAATCAGCATTATGTATGGATAAAAATTTTTCTCGTTTACTTAGCAACCAAATAACTCGGCGGAACGGAGCAATGTATTTTGTGATGCATGTTTGTATTACTTTAGATCCGAGGAGCAATTAACCCGACACGTGTCACACGACTGTAACTTCGTATATACAAAATTACCGGTGTGAAACAAAAAAAGACATTACTGGGGAATTCTATGCGGAAAATATACTCGCGTTTCGAACTATCAGAAACAAATGGTTCTACCATTCGTAATATATGCAGATTTTGAAGCGCTCTTAGTACCGGTAGATACGGCTGAACCAGATCCCGAAAACCGTTCACGATAAAACGTGTAAACACGAACCATACTCGTTTAGTTATTATATTAAGTGTAGTGTAAACGATGCGTGGTCTAAGTTAGAGCTGTATAGGGGAGCAATGCAGGGGAGATATTTATAAGACGACTGGAAAGTGATGTAAAACGGATATATAATGAACATTTCAAAGCTATTGTCCAATGACACCATTAACGGATGAACAGCAGGTTACGTATGAATGCAGTGTATGTTGTTACATATGCGGCAAGCACTTTACGGGCGATCCGACAAATCCGAAAGTACGAGATCACTGTCACGTTACTGGTAAGTATCGTGGTGCAGCACATTCAACAACTGAGACTCCATTTTGAGAATATACTCAACTAATTCTTCTTCTATAGCATATCAAGAATTGTTTTTCGTCCCAGTTTGGTACTTATAATATCAGCAACGGGAAGGTCGCTCATTTTCGCTTTTTTTACCATTCTCTGAAAAGTCGATCCTGGGACTCGAAAACTTTTGGAGGAAATTTTTAAACCAATGTGTTTTTGTTGTACAGCGTCAACAGCTCGCTTCATATCCTCCTCGTTCCACTTTTTCCTCAGATTTCGACGAATAAATTTTCTGTTATTGCCGGACATTGTTAGCCTGAAAAAAACAGAACATTTTATTGTTTCGGTCCGAATATGGGCCCCTGGCCCATATTTAACTCACACAAGGGGCCCATATTTCAAAATGTTTACATTCGGAATAAATATTAAGACATAATTCTGTAAATTTGTTTGCGTTCTTAACCTATACTAGAATCTCTTTTTAAACCTTTTCTGAGCCAGACTGGTATATATCAGTTCCGAAGTAATACAAAGAAATACCAATATCACGCAATATATTTACCAATAAAATTCTTTCAACGGTCAAAACCATAAAAACCGCACTGTGCAACAGCAATGCGTGTATTGATCGCGGCACTTGTAGATATAGTAGGAGAGGTACCTTTTAGAATATTTAGCTATTTTTGACAGATGGCGCCACTTATTTCATAGATAGTTCGGGGGCCCATATTAAATGCATAGCCCATATCCGGACCAGTTCCTCTAGGCATAGGAGGCTGAGATTTATTTAAGTAAAAACAAATACCTATATGTCAAATAATAAATAAATAATTATAAGTTTGCAACAAAGTGATCTTGGAAGTTAGTTATTAACATGGCTAATTATACAAATTCAGAAAAACTTTGCATATTAAAGTGTTTTATATTATCCGAAGGTGATAAGAATGTGCCACCGGAATTATATTTACAAAATTTTCCTGAAAGGCAGCAGCCAAATAAAAATATTTTTGAACGGTATAGTTAATAGAATTAAAATTTTTGCTAGCTCAAAACAATATCTTAATTAATTTTAGGTTACAGGAAAATTTAATTGAATTGGGTTGTTTTAAAAATCCTAGGTCAGAAACTTACTTTACACGAAATTCTGAAGAAAATTCGATGTCGTCTTAGGACAAATCGAAGCCGAGCAAACAACTTCATCGAGACAAATGGTTAATCTAGGCGTGTCTCGAAGTAAAGCCCTTCGAATTTTAAAGAAACACAAATCTCATTACTATAGATTTCGGAAAGAACATTTTTTGAATATAGACGACAGAAGGTGGCGTACTGAGTTTTGTAACTGATATATGTCAGTGCCAAAATATACCTAATTTTTCAAACTTTATTGCATGGTCAGACCAGGCGCATATCAGTACTGATAGTATTTTTCACAATTTACCTTACTGGGCAGAAACTAACTCATGTCACTGTTGTCCGCAGGAAGCAAGGGATATTTGGAACAAATGTGGTGCTGCATTAAAACGAGCGTTTTATTATCACATGTATGAAGGAACATGAAACTCAATGAAATATCGCGATATTCTACGAATTCATTTGGAGGATTTCTAGAGAGTTTTCCTTTAGCACAATATTGCAATGTCATATTTCAGCAAGATGGAGCCCCCATAATTCCCGTGCAGTTAGTGACTTCTTAAATTACGTTTTACTAATAGCTGGATGGGAACGACAGCACCAATTTTGTGGCCTACTCGTTCACCCAATCTTTTGCCTCTAGATTTCTTTTTGTGGGGTTTTTGAAAAACACTATGTATATCAAAAGAACTAATAATACTGCGAATGAGTTAAAAGAAACTGTTCGTGTGGCTTTTACACAATTAACACCATTATCTATATATAATCCTAAAATTCAATTAGAAGCCGATGTGAAGTCTGCATCCAAAAAGAGGGCGCACAGTTTGAAAAATATTTGTAGTTTTAGTGTGTTTTATTGATATTTTCTGTTCATATTTTTCTTCGTTTATAGAATTAAATGTTTACATTTTGATAATTTTATATTCAATCTTTAGATTTTATAATTTGTTACCATTCCACAAGAACTACATTACAATTAAACTTATTTGAATTACAAAATGTCTCTAAAACATTTTACTGAAGTGATTTTTGAATAGAATATCTTCATTCAATTTCATATCTGGTTTTCTAAGCCAACTGTTATCTTTAATAAATATACCAATTACGAAAAACTTAAAAAAATCAATTAATTATTAAAATAGCATAGAGGTGTTACATATTTTTAAAAAGCACAAAAAAATTGCATTTAAAAGTGTCATAGCTAACTATGGTTTCCATATAAAAAAGTACAACTTTATCCCATATCTTTTTAAATTAAGGAGGTATTAAAAATGTGAATGCACTAACGGATTTTACTTAAAAAAGTGCATTAAGAATGTTTTTACAGTTTGTCGATACATTTAAAAATAAAAAAGTTATTCAAGTTTTTCAAAATCGCCATTTTTTCAATTTTAGCTAATTGCGCAATAACGGTCAGAGATATCTTGATTATGACTATTGTATCATAATTAACACCAAAATCGAGCACAAGGACCCCATATTACTTTTTGTCTATCTGTAATAGAAAGGGTACTCCCATAAGAAAACATAGAAAATGAACCACCCTGTATAAATTCAAAGTAGTAAAAATATTACTAAAGGTATAGATTTTAAATAGATTTTTATGTTTTGCACAATAGGACAATTTAGTTAATTACCGGGTTTGTTGCGAGATCAGAAGGTTGTTTTACTGGTGACTAGGATACACACGTCGGTAGTAATTCACTTACCGTATGGTATGCGGTAAGTAAAAATCTAAATATATAATTATATAATTCAGAAAACATTCAAAAATATTTATTTGGCATTGAAATTAAAATTACAATTACAGTTACTAACTGTAATCCCGCTGGCTTGTGCAGTACTTGAGTTTACAGAAACTGTTTCTGAATTCAAGAAAAATTTCTATTTAAAACGTCACTTTTGACTTTTCGTTTATTTAGTAGAAATTAAATAATTTCTATTGTGGTAAATTTAATACAATCGTGCAAAAATATGAGCATCACGAACATTAAGGGTTGTACCTGTCTGGTCAACCGGTAAACGTCCTTACTGTTCTTGATACTAATATTATTTTGCATGCAAATGCGATCTGTTTAAAATTTAAAAATATTGAAGCAAGGTATGCGTAGGTAATGAAATATTTGGTTTTGCGTTTTCATTTTGCTATAGCTTTTAACAATAAAGATTTCGAACTACTTTTACACCAATATTTTACAAATTTAAGGTATATTCTGACGACTATGATAAAATAATGGTATGAACACATTCAAAATTTCGACAAAATCGAAAACTATCTATTTAGAAAACGCCCTCTAGCGGTGGCTTTAAAATCAAAATATACATTTTACATTGTTATGCTTAAAAAGCCTTTTGTTGCCAAACGAGAATTATTTTATAAATTGGGATTTGATGAAACTAAAATTATAGCGTAATTCTCTCATCCTCCCTGATTTTGCGTCCTAGACCTTAAAGTGCACTCACAAAAGTTTCCAAACATTACAAACTTTATATTAATAATATTTGTCTCATGCACTAATCGCCAAATTTTCTATAAAAGGTATTTTTAATCAGATCATATATGTGCCACCGCGGTAGAGCCGCGAACTTCAAAATCATTTCCAGCAGTTTCTCTTGGCCACTTTTATCATAATTTTTTCCCGAGCGCTCTGCGATGAAAGGGTGCTCACATTCTGCCGAATGCCGACCTTAGCGGGACACCCTATATTGTCAACCATAAATCATTAAAACGTTATCAAAAACATTGTGATGTTAATTATTAAGCTTTATCTTTGGTATATATAATTAAAAGTTTGCAGCTTGAGCGTTTTCAACTAATAATACAACCATAAACAGAAGAATAAACAACTAAGTCAAGTAACATAAACCATGAAGTTGTTAATTTATTTTTTCTGTTTGTGTTATAGTGATCGCAAGCAAAATGTAATAAAGTGTCACATTACTTTTAAAAACAATAATATAAATATCTTTGTTTAAGGTACCACAATCAATAATGGACAGATGGAATGAAATAATTTCAAAAATTCATTCTACGTGTCTGGAACAATCAAATGTTGAACCCGATCTATTAGATAGAATGTTCAGTGACTTACAATTTCCTGGAGATAATGATTTGAAGAGTTATTGGGAATGCTTGTATAGACATCTACATTTTTTTACCGAAAACGGAGAAGTTAATCCCGAACAAGTTTCATTGATTTTGGACTTCATCCCACTGAAGTCTTCAAAAGATGCGTCTCTGAAACAAATCATATTACTAACAACATGAATTAGCCTTTGAAACGGCTAAATGTCTTATCGTTGACCGTTCTGTATAAACATTTGTGATAAAGCAATTGTTATACCTAAGCGTATTTTGTTTAAGTTTGTGTATTGTATATTTAAATGCAAATACATAATGTTGTTATTAATTATTTTATTACTTTCAATTCAAATTTTTTATTTTCATCTTCTATCCTCAGAACTAAATAATTTTTAAAATAAAGTGGAAAATGTAATATGGAACATTGTTGAATGACCAACTGCTTTAAAAGGTAAACTGAATCCTAACAGGATATTATTTAATTTAAAATTGGCAAGATGGAACCAACTCGATAGGTCTTGAATCTTTTGTGAGTGTGTAATAAAATGACTAATGGTTAACCATGAAAGCTTGTGGTAATATTTTAACTTTTAAGTTAAGATCGATTAGATATATTGCAATGAACAAAAATCTGTACCTTCATGTTTTAAACTAATAAACTATCGTCTATATAAATTATGGAGCAAAACGGTTAAGTAAGTTAAACATGAAGTAGTTCATCTATTTTTTTTCCCATTTGCGTTATAGTGATCGCAAGCAAAAAGGCAGTGAAGTGACACGTTTCTTTTGCAAAACATCATCATAAATACTCGTAGTTTTGTTTAAGGTACCTAAACAACAACTGGACCATTGGAATGAAAGTTCAAAAATTCATTCCACATGTATCTCACAGTCAGGTGCTAATCCAGGTCTGGTAGACAGAATGTTAAATGAGTTAGAATTTCCTGAAGATTAGTCTTTAATGTGTTATTGAAATTGTATTGATGAATTTCATTTCATTTCATTACCGCCTTCAATAGAATGTGCTACTCAAACAGAACTAATCCGGCATCTATGTGAGCAGTAAAGGGTCAGCATGGGACAAATCCTTCGCATACGCGCTGTATAGCGTTTAATTCAAGCCCTGGAGGGTATGCAAACGTGGACATGTGTCTTAATTGTCGGCTTTTTTTTTCAAACCCTTGATGACGTATTTACGGTCCTCACCCTGTAACTAAGGCCGTTTTAACAGTATAAATCTTTTTAAGGTTCATAATTACTGAAACCGCCTTCTATCACAACATCTAGGTTATTACCAGTAAAAAAAGATAAGAGCTTTTAACAATTTATTATAAGTAATACTATTTTTAAGATTACATAAAAAAACATCTCATGTATCAACAGCATAATCCACCTTATCATTAGATCTATTAGGTGATCCAATAAACCACTTAAATTTTCATTTCAATAGTCATATCAATCAGCTGAACACTAATTGGGCTGACAAAAATCCTTACAAAGCAATGCGTTTCTAATGGTACGTTGAGATTGCACACACACTATTCATTTGTACTATCACGAAAATTAATACGTGGCACTATTGTCGAGTTTTACACACAGTGATGAAAACAGTGAAATTAGTAAAAATGTTCTATACAATAAAAAAAGTTTTACCGGTATCGTGTATTATAGGTTAATATATATATATATATAAGATATATATATATATATATATATATATATATATATATATATATATATATATATATATATATATATATATATATATATATATATATATATATATATATATATATATATATAGAATATATCCAAAATTAAAGTGACTGGGTTAAAATGTGAATAAAAGAGTATGAACGGAAATGAAAGCAAAGATGTTACGTGGCTGCTGAACGGGATTTGGGATTTTTAAAACTAGAAACTAAACAAATACCATGCATGTTAACGCTATGTGCGAGCCACGTAACCGTCAGGGAAGGTGTGATAACCATCATCCGTTCGACGACGTTTCCTGTCCTCTGGATTTGATACAACTTCATATACAGGGGTTCTAACGTGTTTACTGTCAGTTGCGTACACAGGTTAGATACCATCTAACTGTAACGACTTTAGTGTGTCGAAGTTAATTATTTGGGAATTTTTGTAGTTTAGGGTGATTCCCTTAGCGTTACACACATTGATCTATTCATTTTTGCGTATAGAGAACATCTTGTACACATAATTCTCAGGACCTCCACTTACGAACTACTCAATAATCTACTACTCCCGACTCCGTAGGCTTCCACCACATCGGTCATATCACCAAGAAAATCACAAACAGGTGGACCCCACTCACCAGAACTTTGCGTAAAATTCACGGAGTCTGTATCAAAGTACAGAACCTATTCGTCAAGTTTTTCCAGGTAATTATACAGCACCAGGCGAGCAATGGCGGTTGTATAAGCTTCCAAGATGACATTGACATTATTGAGATGGGCGGACCCATCCTGGGGCCTAAGCCAGTTAAAACAATAACCTCCTCATTCATGTTTAAAATAGACTGGAACTCCTTGGAAGGGTCCATCATAATTTTCAAAAAGCCGTGAGGATCAGAAATAATACTGGTTTGTGTTAAATTATACCGCTGCCCAAACTTTCTCCAAAATGAATTAAAAAATAATTTTGAAATATATCTAAGGCCAGGACTTGCACAAATTTGTCTTTGTCCAGCTTTGACTCGTCGTCATTACACCATGCAGGCCAGTCCGAACACGTTTGCTTGATTTTGAAAAACTTATCGACGTAGCCTGTCATATTGACAAACTTTATACTCCCACACTTCAAAGACTTCTAAAACTCGATACCCTAATTCTATAGCGTTTCCACCACGTAAGTTCTGGCAAATTTACGTTAGTTCAGCGTATGGGTGCAATCATGTTGAGACATGGTTTCAGCACATGTTCTACACAGAAGGAACATTAATTGACCGTGCATTTTAAGAGGCAGACAAGATGGTACAGATCTGATCGCGGGAGCACGCTACATTTCACAAGCCCCTCGACAGTGCTGAAATCGAGGTTTGAGTAATCAGCACCAATGTTAAGTGTATGATGCCCCACCGGATATTTTGAAATGTTTGTTCATATAGGGGTATAGTGAACAAACATCCAAATACCTGATTTGCACCACTTGTTCCGCCTTACAATACAACTTAACCGCATTAGTACGACCTCCGAAGAAACTATCGCGGGTATTCAAAGGTCATTGTTTAAACTAACAAAGGCTCTGGCGATCGGATTTTGTTTTAAAAATGATCTGAATTCACATTCCCAAATTTCTATTAAACCATACTTAAAAGAATGTAAATGTATCCTGTGTGATGTTGCTGAAGTTCTCACGATGTAAAAACGCTGTGCGCTGCTCGCGTTTAGTATTATCAGCTTGTTCGGGGTAACACCTTTCACAACCGTGGAAATAGCAACCGTGAAACTGATATACAATGTTTGTATGGTGACAAAACCCAATAACCAGGATACCTTCCCTTAACCGTACTTCCCGTGAGTTTCCAGCGTGCCGAATACGTCTGCGTTCAGAATGCTCGAGCCAGATAAGCCATTGAATGGGAATCCTCGACTGGTTGTGGCCTAATCTGTCCTATAGTATTCTCGAAAATAAAATTTCTGCGGAAAACAAGGCTACAGGCGCCAGCGATTCTGCAACATTCTATACAAGGGTCGGCCTTGTTTTCGTCGACAAACCTCTTCCAAAACTCAAGACAGGCTTTTCTAACGATACTCACGTCTTGCACGCAATAACGCACTATTTCGTTTTTGAAATTGAAACGAGTGCCCATAGCAATTTCGTCATTATGCCACTTTGTAAAGTCTGCTCGAGCGCTGGAAGATATTTCGTCGACACCGTTAAAGTGCATGGCTGGTAAAACGCCATCATAATCTTGGTTTTGAACTATGTTAAATAGGTGAGGGAAGTATCCTTTCAAGCCGGGAAAGTTAAAGGTTAAAGGGAGTTTGAATGTCCCTGCTCAATTCCTGAATCACTATTAATACAGTAGTTGCAGACATGCTGAGCAACACACGACGTAGGGGTATAGATGAAAGTGTTAGCATTGTTAGTAGGTCTATCTTGGCGGCACTCGAAATCGTAAAAGACAAAAATAAAATCTTTTACAAGTTTTTTCGAGTCCGTCGTACTCTTGGACATGTAGCAAAATTAACGATTGGGTTTTTCGGATTTACAGGTAGGACAAAATGCAAAACCGCTTTTATGAGGCATCTTAGCCTTCCATGCACTCACTAAACAAGTTCGACAACGTTGGAGTTTGCTCCAAAAACCGCTAAGTTTATGGTTCTGTAGACAATGGTTTCCGCGGATATCTCTATTACACTCATCACAAACAATAGAGTCAACAGGCTGACAAGGGGTAAGGTTATGACAACATGGACAGATGTAAGGGCAATTATTATGCAATTCGTTGTTATTGGTTCTACACCGCCAGAATTCACGAAAATACGGTGTTGAAAAGGCACCAGTTAAACTAGTGATCACTAGAATGGGGTATTCAAAAACTAAATTGAAAACTTTAAGGTTAGGACTTCTTGGCCCATCAAAATAAACTGATTTGTCTAACCTGCGATTATACACAACGATGGTGTAATTAATTAGGTAATCTTGAAATTGTTGTGTGAGTTCGATACTACCGCCGTTATTTAAATTTACAGTCACGGCAGCACATAACTCCTGCATCCGCCGATCCAAAATAGGGCGACCTTTCTTAAGGTTTGTCAATTGCGGGCTCGTCTACAGTTTTCGCTACCGCTAATGCCCGCCCTAAACATAAATTATCTTTATTATTGATAGTTATAGTGCCTCTATTAGCGCCACAATACTCTACAAAACTATCCGTCATTCTATGATAAGATGAATCACCGTAACCCACAGGTAAAACAACTCGGTCTACTTGAAAATTCAACCTATAATTAAAATATACAAAATATGCACCAAATCAGTAGGAACGCATATCACGATGTTGTCGGGCATTGAGGCGGATACATTTTGCCAACAACAAAGTCATTGTTATTGATGATAACAGGAGGGGGTGTTTGAAATGTAATTTGTGTTTTTTTCCGTGGGAATTGAGGAAATCTGTAGTTGTAGGGAGTGGTAAAGAGCTCTCTGGTTGGGATTGTGTCGCCGAAAATTCTTTTGTGTGCAAAGTTTCTTTGTAATGTGTATTTTGTGTGTGTGTGTGTGTGTGTGTGTGTGTGTGTGTGTGTGTGTGTGTGATGGATGGTATGTTTGCGTGTTGTAATTGTGACGGCGTTAGGGTACCTCCAAGATAACCTGTATATGCGTCTGAGTATTCGGCGTTCACAGAAAGCGATAGAGGAAAGGTGATTAACGTTTATGTTCGTGTATATGGGTGCTCGGAAATCCATAACAGGGCGTATGTATGTTTTGTAGGTGTATTGTAGTGTTTTGTGGTGGCAACCTCTAACTCTACCCCGGAGGGCCCCCAGTAGGTTTTTTCGGTTTCTTGCCCTGTTTAGTGTTCTTTGTACATCGGGGAGCCAATTGAGGGTTCTAGTGAGGAGGATTCCTAAGTAGGTAACCTGTTGTTGTAGTGGGAGTCTTTCTTGATTCATAGTGAGCGAAACATTGCTATTGGGTAGCTTTCGGGACTTATCTTCGATGTAGTTAGGATGTCAGAATAGGATTGTTTCGGTTTTGGTGGGATTTACAAAGACTCTCTACCGGTTCGCCAGTTGGAGAAGTTCCGGAGGGTTTTGGATGTCAGGCGGGAAGTTGTTCCACTGTTCCGACTAAGTACTCTGTAACGATATCCATAAATACTTCGTTTTCGTAATATTCGTCATCAAACATTTCCAATATATTCAAAGCAATTACAATAAGTTCAACTAATACCCATTGTATGCTAAATTAGTCATTGTTAAAAGGAAGTTTTACATTCCAATAATATCAACTTGTTATATTATAGTAAGTGTAATTTAATTGCATAGTGCATTGTTACTAGAAGTGAGAGTGATATTCCATAAAAGATACGGTCATAAAAAATACATAGCCCAGAGTAGGTAAGATTGGAGACTTCTGGGACACACCACATTTCCAAGGCCCACATTTGGGTTGCCAAAAACCGGTTTACCACAAAGCACACAAAAAGCGCAATGTGACCCAATTACATATTATTACCACAAAACCCACGGTCACAAACCCGATTTCCTGTTCCACTACTACAAGGCCATTACTGAGACATATCATTACCACAAACCAAGGTCACAAACCACACTTTCCTGTTCCACTATTACAAGGTCATCACTGTGACCTAACGCACTGCGTTCCACTATTACAAGGTCACCAGTCTGACCGCACAATAACAACACCCAAATGCTACTCTAGCCCACTTGCATGTTTTTGCTCACTTTTTGCTCACCTCACTTTTATCAAAATAAAAGAAAAAACGATATGTTAATATATTTAATTGATGTAGACAGACATGTACTAATTAAATTTAATTCATGTAGAAATAAAGAAGTACAAATTACATTAGAAACATGTATTACTCAGATATATGATTTTCTTAGGAATAAAACATTTCAACCGTGTCGTCTGCAGGTGTGAAATGAACTTTGATGTAGTAGATATCCATCAGCAGTTTATGGCGAGCACCATAGAGATATGATTGAGCATATACAAAGTGTGATGTCTTGTCTGTTCATCTGTCTGTCTGTCAGTTTGTCAGTCAGTCAGTCAGTGTCAGTCAGTCAGTCAGTCAGTCAGTCAGTCAGTCAGTCAGTCAGTCAGTCAGACAGTCAGTCAGTCAGTCAGTCAGTCAGTTAGTAAGTCGGTGCGCTCAGTTAGTCACCTGTCCAGTCTGCGGCCGCACTATTGAGGATACCGTTTTTCTGAAAAGATAGTATTAGTATGTATAGATCCTTGAGTAGGTATACTTACTATGTCTGTCTCGATCACTGGTGAAGACCATCTGCCGAAGAGTTGCATTACGAATTCTGATAAGTTCGTAAAGTCCTGCAATCTTTCGACAGTTTCAATATCATCTCCAGATGTATAATGGCGTGATCATACCCACTTAGAATAGTTAGGCTTATCACATTATTCCAGTCTAGGTATAATGATAAGCCTAGTGTGACCCGGTCGAGCTGCTCCTCAAGGGAGCTCTCCGTAATCACGACATTACAATTCCGGACGAACGGAACTATGGCCAACTGAAAAAAATACAGAAGTGTTAGGGCATTAGTAGTAGAAAGGTGAATACATACCGTGAATCTGAGACGTTCCCAGGTAACGATGCGATGTGCGTAAAGAGCCAGTACCACCCCAAATAATGAGGAATGCGGAATTGCTTTGGGTGGTACAGTCTCCTGACGCCATCGCACACATGATGTTGTAGATGGGGAAGCGTAGTGCGGCCTATGGTCATAGGAATGGGTTGCCCAAAACCAACTGTCATCGTCGTCAGTGTCGTCCATGTCGTCATCATTACCGTGCATCTCATTGTTGGCGTCATTCACCCGTCCTGGATCTCCGGAGCTGCGTCATTGTCCGTTGGGACCCTGTCACTGTGACTGTTGTCATGTTCCTGTGCACGGTTTTGTTCAACAATGTCGTCAGGTCCTGAGCGCTTTGTTCAAGTCTCTGTGCGTTGTTAATGAGAGACTGCATAAAGTCGTCTTCAGAATTGCTCTCTCAACGACGACTTCATTGCAGAACTCACTACGTCTCAGTATACGTTGTTGTCTTAGTGCATCATTGTCATAGTCGTCAGAATCGTAGCTGTATGCAGGATCCATTACCACGTCAGAGTCGTAATCATCAGAGGTGAGGCAGCTGTTCCCAGCACAGGAGGAACAGATGGCCTCAACACTGAAGAGATTTCGTTGAAGTGATCACTATCATCGTCCGTAAGAAGTATACTAGCGTTATCGTCGTCGTCGTTACTGACAGTGAGAACTTCAGCATTCGTCAAGTCGAGTATGATTGTCTCAGCATTTAGGTCGTGCTCTGTTGAGAATCCAGGACTACGGTCGTCATCTCGTAGATACTATCGTCGCTGGTTGAGGTATCCACAGGATAGGACTGAAAACAGCGGAGGGATGTACATCAGGGGAGCCGGAAGGGGTAGGTGTTGGAGTGGTAGGGACGTCAGGATAGGGGTTGAACAAGCGACAGGTAAAAGTAGTAGGAGACACAAGGTGAGAGTGAGCGGGAAGAAGGAAGCTGAGGTGATGGGAGTAGGGGGACATTGGAGTAAAGGTGATGAAGTTGCCTCAGGCGTTATAGAACGGATCATAGAAATATCAACCTAAACAAAAAAGAAAAAAAAAAGGTAGAAATGCAACAATAAGGGAAAAACAAAAAGTAAAAAAAATGTAAAATTATTACCTGAGGCAACTCATCTAGATGAAGAAGATGTTGAAGAATTCATGTTTTTTTGGAGGTATACTGTACTATACAAGCAGTTGTACGAATGATTTTACTGTTTTCGTTTCGCTAAATATAGGTGTTTCACAAAAACATCGTAAACGGCGTTTTTCATGCATTTTAAAAAATTTTTTTCAGGGTTCCACCCCTTTATACATATATACATTTGACCTACTGACCTACTTTCCACTTTTAACCCTATTCCACTTCCCCACTTCCCCACCACTTCAAAATTTGTATTTAAGAGGATCGGTTCCACTAGAGAGTCATTCCGTCTTAATACATCAGCAAGTAAAGTGAAGAGTATTATAAAGTGGTGTTGCATCATGTATTCGAAAAATGGTAAGTCTTTATTTTTATTATTGCATGAGTTTTTGATACTTAGAATATTTTTTTCATTTTATACCGTATATTTTATTGCAAAAATTTAGTTGGGAAAAAAAATTATGTAGGGACTTGGAATAATTTCAATAAAATCTTTTCAAATAAATTCATTCTAGGACTTGTAGTTTATTCACTTAAAAGTATTTAGACATAGAATCGTTTCAACTAAATTCATTTAGGACTTGTAATTTTTCTTCAGTAAAAGTATTTACATTATGCATTAGTAGTTTTTTTAGTAAAAGTATTTGCACGTAGAATATGTTCAGATAAAAGATATTAATAAGAATATTTACGTTTAGAATCAGCAAACCAACATCTCCCTGCGGCTGGAGTGAATATACCCGTACCGTCAACCAGTAGAGGTAAGAACGCATTCTCATTCATTACTGTATCAGATAACTAATGTATGATGTATAACTTTAGGTACGTCACGGTCTGGTTTATAATCGTCCTATTCCATCCACTGATCGTATCAACATTATAAGTCACATAACATTAGTGCCGCAAGATAATTGTCCCATCCTGAGGGGGTTGCTGAGAGTTCAATCTCTTACGGATCACGTACAGGAAGCTAGAGAGATACTCCACGAAGAAGATGTGGAAGGCGACTTGGTGGAGGGAGAACAGTATTTTGACCAGGAGGCCTGTGAAATAGCTTTGCGGCTTTTGGTTACACCACCGCCAGAGGACGACTTGGATGTGGTATTATCGCGAAACTATGATCAGGCAGTGGAACTGCTCACTTCACAACCTGTACGTGATCCGCACGAGAACCCAGAAGTACGCGTGAGAGAAGAGCAGGTTGTATTGCATCATGTTTAAGTCCTGGCTGCATTTCGGAATTTGCAGAGGACTGGGTTCCTGCGACAGGGATCCATTCCTCTGCAAGTCCTGTAACGCAGCTAGATTGGGGACGGAAGGATTACATACCACACTACACTCTGCAGGCGTTGCAGAGGAGCAGTCCACATCTGCAACGCCTGCAGAGTGTAGAATAGTGTGATCCATTGGATGGTTTGTTGAGCCCTGCTACTACCGCAGAATTCATGGAGGAGTGGTCATACCAGAGTTCTACGGTAGGAGGTCAGTGAACAGCTTGCGGCGCTTGTCCTGAGCCCTGCTTGTATGGAGGAGTTTGCGGAGGAGTGGAGCCCGTTAAACTCTTCGGTACGAGTGGAGTCAATGGAGGAAGGATCTGAGTGTATCCTCAGTCCAGCAGGTGCTGCGGAGTTCCTAGACAGTGAATGGTCGTTAAATGACTTGACACTTTCTAGGAGCCCTGCATCACCGATGCTGTATATAATACCTGCGCCATCACCGTTTAGGGATATAGAGGAAAACGCAGTATCTTCACCCCAGAGTATTGAGTTACATGTGCTGCGGAGTTTCAAACAATTGGTTTCCAGACCACAGCACATAGTAGGGTGAAGTATAATGCTGGGTGGAAGATGTGTAGTCAGCAACACTCTCTCCGACTACCCTTCCTATCCAACACGTATAGTACCCTTTATTCATCAACCTGAACTATCCAGCTTAACCCCTCCTAGTCCTGGCGATAAGTTACGTTGCGTCCTCGTTCGCATCGCTGGATGTGATTCTTTCTTTAACAGTTGTCAATTAAAGGAGAGTAAAAAAGTAAAGTAGTATGTTAAAGAAGGAATCATAACAAAACACGTACCGCAAACACTTCAGATATATATGTAATTATTATTCTTTCTTTGTTGCAGCAAAATGTTCCAATGTGAATGTCTCAAGAAATTTTCTCGAAAGGATTCCTTACTGAGACATCAAAAAACAGCATGCTGGATGTCAGTATCTACTCCACCATCTGGCATGCAGGAGGTTTCGTTGCAAAACCAAACCACAGGGAGCAATGTGGTGCAAGGAAGCACTTCCGACGATAACAAAGCAGTACATAGACATGTTACTGATTCCTTTGCGCAAGCAGGACCATCTGGGGTAAACTCTGTGAAGGATAATGCGAAACCCGGACCATCAGGGTTTAGCAACTCAAAGCGGAAGGCTGACCAACACGATGAACCGGTAGAACCAAAAACAATGGTGAGAGTGTGCACTGCACAGATTGTTCAATGGATGTACCTAGGTATGCATTCCAAGGACACCTCAGAAGCAATAGGCATAAAGCAAATGTATGTTTCTTGTCGATACTGGGGTCGAAGTGATTCGAAATGCGTTTAAACAACGCATTGTGTCCCGATTGTCTCCATGCAATATGCATACTGATGTGTTCACCTTTATGGCAGACGTTAAAGGAATGTATTGAAGGTAGTACAAAATCAGTTGCAGAAACACTACTCATTAAAATGTAATGTTGAGCTGTTTGGTTTATACTTTTGAACAGTAGGGAAAGCACAGAACTGAAATCGTTTCAGACTAAGTATGATATTCTCAGTGTAGGGACGGTGTTAGAAGAGTATTTCCAAAAATAAGTGAAATATTGGATGCAAAGCAATCGGAATTTCAACATAAAGATTCTGGTAAGTGTGGTGTACTGATTAACAACTGTTTTAGGGTGGTCCCTGGTGCAATTCGTATATAGAGGTAAACCTGCTTAAATTTGCTCCCACCACGGGTTCTTCCTATATGGCTGTCCCCGCCGAAATCGCACATAAACACGCCATAGTCAATGTAAAAATAATGATAATTGCTGCTTTGCATGGGCTGTTGTATCGGCACTAGTACCACAACGCACATCTTCTTACCCTGATTTCCAGACGTTATTCAACTGGACTGGTGTACAGTTCCCTGTTAAGCTGACGAATATTTCAACGTTTGAGAGCAACAACATTTCCATTAATGTTTATGGGTTAGACGATACGTATCGTGATGGTCACCGTGTCACGGAGGTAGTGGGGCCTCTATACTACACCAAAGCCAAACAGGCAGTTCATGTTAATTTATTATTATTAGTCAGTAACCAAACAGATAATCAGCATTATGTATGGATAAAAATTTTTCTCGTTTACTTAGCAACCAAATAACTCGGCGGAACGGAGCAATGTATTTTGTGATGCATGCTTGTATTACTTTAGATCCGAGGAGCAATTAACCCGACACGTGTCACACGACTGTAACTTCGTATATACAAAATTACCGGGTGTGAAACAAAAAAAGACATAACCGGGGAATTCTACGCGGAAAATATACTCGCGTTTCGAACTATCAGAAACAAATGGTTCTACCATTCGTAATATATGCAGATTTTGAAGCGCTCTTAGTACCGGTAGATACGGCTGAACCAGATCCCGAAAACCGTTCACGATAAAAACGTGTAAACACGAACCATACTCGTTTAGTTATTATATTAAGTGTAGTGTAAACGATGCGTGGTCTAAGTTAGAGCTGTATAGGGGAGCAATGCAGGGAGATATTTATAAGACGACTGGAAAGTGATGTAAAACGGATATATAATGAACATTTCAAAGCTATTGTCCCAATGACTCCATTAACGGATGAACAGCAGGTTACGTATGAATGCAGTGTATGTTGTTACATATGCGGCAAGCACTTTACGGGCGATCCGACAAATCCGAAAGTACGAGATCACTGTCACGTTACTGGTAAGTATCGTGGTGCAGCACATTCAACGTGTAACTTAAACTATCAGGTACCTACATTTCTTCCCGTTTTTCTACATAATCTCAGTGGTTATGATGTTCACCTGTTCATTAAACAGTTAGCGAGTGAAACGGAAGAAATTACCGTACTTCCAGTTAACAGTGAAAAATATATAACGTTTGGTAAGTACATTTTGTTGATGAATATGTAAACAGTCATGGTATCAGGGAAAAGAAATACATTAATTTACGTTTCGTCGATAGTTGTAGATTCATGGCTGCATCCTTAGATACTCTATCTCAGAATTTATCAGATGATCAATGTATGGAGGTACGGAAATATTTTAGTAATGATAGCGACTTCAACTTAGTGAGAAAGAAAGGTAGTTTCCTTATGCGTACGTAGACAGCTTTAGTAAATTGAACGACGTCACGGTGCCATCATATGACAAATTCTACGATAAAATGCGCGATGCAAATATTTCCGATGACGAATACTGTCGCGTTCTACTGGTATGGGATCACTTTAAGTGTAATACACTAGGTGATTATGCTGATATTTATTTAAAATCAGATGTGTTGTTATTGGCTGACGTGTTTGAAAACTTTAGGAGATTATGTATGGGTGTGTATGGGTTAGAACCTGCACAGTATGTCACTTTGCCTGGATTGGCGTGGGATGCCATGTTGAAATGTACGAAAGTAGAGCTAGAATTATTGACGGATATGGATATGTATCACTTTTTTAAACAAGGTATTCGGGGTGGAGTAAGTACTTGTATCAAGCGGAGAAGCATCGCTAATAACGAGTTTGTTCCAAACTATGATCCTAAACAACCGAAAGTGTTTTTACAATATTTAGATGCCACGAATTTATACGGGTGGAGTATGAAGCAATACCTGCCCCACGATGGGTTTATGTGGTTACCTCAAGAGGAAATAGATCACTTTGACGTATTAAAGATTGATGATGACGCCGATGTTGGATTTGTACTGGAGGTTGATATACATTATCCCCACCATCTGCATGACGAACACAACGATTATCCGTTTTGTCCTGAAATGATCTGCGCACCACATTCCCAGGAGGAGAAGTTAATCCTAACCTGTGTGATAAGACCAACTACGTTATACATTACCGCTATTTAAAACAATGTATAGAGCATGGCTTAATTGTTACTCGTATTCATAGGGTTTTACGCTTTCGTCAGAGTCCGTGGCTAATACCATACGTAGACCTTAATACAGCTCTCCGCAACACAGCACTGAACAAGTTCGAAAAGGATTTCTATAAAATTATGAATAATGGCGTGTTTGGTAAAACAATGGAAAATGTCGATAAACGAAGAGTTATTAAACTGTTAACACATTGGGAAAATAACGGTCGTCGGGTAGGTCTAGCACGGTACGTTGCAAAACCGCAATTTAAAAATTTTATTCAATTCACTGACAAATTGTTTGCGGCGGAATTGTCGAAACAGGTAGTTACGTATGACAAACCCGTTTATGTCGGATTCAGTATTTTAGATCTTTCCAAAATTATAATGTATCGGTTTTTTTATGATATCTTACGAGCTCATTATGGCAAGAATGTCACGTTGCTCTATACTGACACGGATTCTTTGATTGTTGAGATAGTAACTGATGATATGTATGCACACATGCGAAATAATTTAGACGAATATGATACTTCCAACTATCATAATGAGTTGCATGGTATTCCTACGACTGCTTCCGTCGTTGGACGAATGAAAGATGAGTATGCAGGGAAAGCGATTCATTATTTTTATGGTGCTGGATCGAAGTCATACTGTCTGAAGCTTGCTGATAATGAAGTTGTTAAGAAAGCGAAAGGTGTTAAGAAAGTTATTATACAGAAAGTGTTGACGGAAGTAGACTACAAAGCGGTTGCGGAGGGGTCTGATAAAACAGTAATGTGTAAAATGCTTGTGTTTCGATCAACCTTACATTATATATATACCGAAATGTTAAACAAAATTGCCTTTAGGTCCCAGGATGACAAACGATATCGACTACGTGATACGTGTTCCACATTGGCGTGGGGGCATTGGCGAATACCGCAATTGGAGAATGCTGATCCGTTGAGCGAACTATTGCAGGTTGCTAAGCAAATGAATTTTATTAACCGGAAGAAGAATAGTTTGGGTACTGACACTTGCTAGTTTCTTTCCTATATTCTCCATAATGAAACAAATATTAATAATTTGTATTATTCCTTTAGTTGTTTAACATATATTAATATTATGTACTAATTCGTTATTAAGAGAATATATGCTATACAAATACTATGTTTATAAATAAAAAAAAAAACGAGAATGACTATTTACTATTTTTTATTAAAAATGTGTACAAGACTTATTGCAAATATATATATATATATATATATATATATATATATATATATATATATAAATATACACTACTCAAAGCACAGTGACATAATGATTTACAATGAAAGTAACAAACGGGTTGCATAGCAGGAAGAGGTGGACTTTCCTCAAGTTCAATAACAGGCTGGGTCACAAATTTTCTGATGTAATCTGCTTTCTCTCTGCCCTTGACATAGACAGAATCTGTTGGCTGAATCAATCTCTCGAGTATTCTTCGAAAGTGGTGTGGTGGTGTATACCCTTCTTCCCATTTAATACAGTGCTGGTTTTGCATTAACCAAGTAGCTTGACGACGACTCTCTGCATCCAACGTATGCCAGGGATACGGTGATTTAAAATAAAATGGGCAATTTGTTACCCATTATAAATGGCGAGTTCTTTTGGTATAAAAGCTTTTGAAATTTTAAACCCTTGTACATCGATTATGACGGACATTGTATTACAACTGTCGTACTGCTTTGGTTAACGCGTTGTATGTAACTAAACGATCGTGGAGTATAACACAGTATGCTGTCGTATTTGCAGCTATGTTTGCCGCTGTTTCAAACTCCACACGAAGAACTACTGCTTTAGAGTGTAATGCTTCTTTTTGATTTGAGCAATCTACGACAATCAACGGTGCAGCTGTGGTAAATTGCGTAGGGGTGAGTAATGGTTGCCCATCTCTTTGGTAATACGACATTTGGAATTTAGCAAACATTTCATACAACGTAGCAAAGCAATTGTTATCATAATTAACGTTGAGATTGTCATACGGATAACGATCCGTGTTCAGGAACACGCGAATATTGTTTAGTGCACATTTATCGAATCTGCTCGTATCTTGCATAACATTATTCTCTCCAGTTTGAAATCCTATAATAATGTATCTAGGTGTTTCTATACTAGTAGATGTTTTGATTGCCCATGTATGCTTATCTGTTGCGGGATATATGTGGGTTTCCCAACTTCTAAATGCTACTGGCGTATTTACATTTTTATCAATGTATTTCGTTAACGCCAACTCCTCTGCTAATGCTGGAATGATGTGTGGAACTTTCCAATATATCTTATCTATGTTAACTTTTAATGCTTCTTCTACAGTTGAAATTACTGCATCGGTATCAATGTTACTACGAATTAATACCAGTTCTTGTCTAATGTTTAAAATCACTTTATTGTAATCTTCGGCAAAGCCAAGTAGCATTCGCAAAGGTATACAAACATTAAAGTATCCTTGAGCATTTGTTAGTGTACTGTTTGCAGTAGGAAACCAACCTGCATTTTCATGCGGGCGAGATCATTGGACGTCAATGATACCAATCCTTTCATTGTCGACGTTAATCCCACTTTCGTTACGGAATCTACCACTATTCCATTCATTTCATATCTAATTTCACTGAATAAAAATGCGATACCGTTATTAACGAACCTTGCGGTGTTAGAGACAGTACCATCCTGACGTAATAATCGTCCCTCTAGTACACATAGCTTTCGGATGGTAAAGTGCACATGTCTTCCTGAATGGGTATCCTGATTTCATCATTGTTTCCAAATCGTAGTGTATGGCTGATGGGTGTGCAGTTCGGAATTAACGATAGCATTATCAACGACAACTTTTTCATTAACGTTTAATATACTCATTGTAGTACTGTAAAGCCGAGACTTTCCAATAATGCTTTGTTCTGCGGTGTCAATGCTTTGGCGCTGAACGCTTACTGACTCTCACCTTTCCACACTTTGATCTTTTATAGTTTGATTTGCACTGGTACATGCACATGTGTTATAGCGCGTCACCATATTTTCTTTAAATGTAGTCCTATCGTTATGACTTCCCGTTAAAATTGACGAGATCTCCGTCTTGGTCTACTATTTTAAGTGTTATTGTCGAAATGGTAGATGTATTGATAGGTAGATAGATGACATGTTGAGGGACTCTATTATTTTATACCCCGCTGGTACACTGGGAAAGAACTGATGAATTATGTGTGATGTTTCACCATTTTAAAACTACCACTTGTTATATTGCACTCGATAATTAATGAGTTAATTTTGATAATGTTAATAGGAGTATCAGAGGTATGCACTTTAGCCTGGTAAACAGTTTTATTAAATCCCAGCATAGGTCCTATCGAATTTTCCACATTGAAGTTAATGTCATGGGTTGCTTTCATACTTGCTTTCATAGTATTATTATTCGCTTGTAAATGCAGAATGCTCTCGATCTTTTCACTAACTCATTAATATATTTATTCACATCCGCGATTTCGTATGATCCTGGTGGTATTGTAATTTTATCGTTTCCAAATACGAGTTGGTTATTCTTTGAAGTAACATTCTGTATAGTATTGAAAGATTCAAAACTAGTCAATCCCATTACGTATTCCGACTCATTCTCAAGAAAAATCGGTGGATTAAAGGTTGCTTGCAAGATACACTTTTGCCGGTAAATGTAAATGTGTACGACATTACGATCACGTAACGACTACTGAAAATCAGTACGAGTAGTCATATAAAAAGTGTAAGACTAAATGACCGCAGTTGTATGTATCAAAATCTTGAACCTTGGTAAAGTTATAATCAATTGTGATTCTGCTACCATCACTTTTAAAATAGTGGAGTAATTCAAAGGGTGGTTTAATATGTCCTATGCTATCAAAATATGTAATATGCCTGTTACGCTTAATGTAAGCTGTCCAGTGTGTACCCTGGTTAGTTTGATCATCCAGATTCACGATACCACATTCATTCCTATGGATTCGTGTAGGTAGCTTATCTCGCATATATATCCCTCTAAAATAGGGAATCTGTAATTGCTCCACAAATTTTGATAGCTCAACATTACTTAAGGCGTGACGTGGTAGCTTCAGTGGGAGTTTTTTGAATACGGTTGTAAATATATACCTAACCCTCGTTTATATGGCTTTATGTATAAACCTTTTCCTAATGCAGCTGCTTCCATTGCTTGGTTGTGTCGTTTGGTTTCGTCTAACGTTTTTGTCGCAGCTTTTGCGTCAGTTACCGCTTTTGCGACTGCCGCAGCACCGCCACCTAGAGACCCTAAAGCTCCTAATGCTGCAAAGAGGGGAATAAGAGGTATGAATCCCCCACGTTTTGGTATTGGCAATATTCTGCTCTTGGGTGACATAATTTTTTTGTGTTTTAGAGCGCTCAAGGCTTGCTGTATTGTCGCTTTTAAAGATGATCGAAGTTTACCACCAACACGAGTCGGGCTAGAAGGACTGCTTTGTTAAACGAAATTGCTCTGCGAGAATGCTTCCTTCGTCGTGATTTATTTCCCATTCCTAATTTCTTTTGTCCTTTCCGTGATTTGCCACCCATTCCCATTGTCCGTTTTCCTTTCATTATGCCAGCTATGGTTAATGCAGCTGCCTTTCTCCAAAGGTAGCGTCGGTAGAACGAAATCTATTCCAAGCTTTTTGTTGTAAGTCTTATCTGCTATGTGTCGTTGTCCTAGATCGTTTGACTGGGAATATGCAATATCGTGTTCTTTACACGCTTCGTCCAATGCGTTAATACCTTTGTCGCCACGAGCTAATCGTTTTTGTAAACGGGTGCCTGGCCCACAATGTCGATATCCGGGTATATGCAACTCCACGGGTAATTTATTTATTAAAGTATTAATTAATCCTGAACCTTTTTTTCCTCTGACGCTGGGATGTATACTTCATACCACACTGACTGACACTGCACTACTAAACTACTTTCTGCACGTGGTATATATATATATATATATATATATATATATATATATATATATATATATATATATATATATATATATATATAAAAGCGTCATACAAGTCGTGGTTTAGTACCATAATGGGTGACATCCGTTTCATTCCGCAAGATACAGAATTACCTATCAAAAATTATGACATTACTCCTAACAAGGAGCAGTACTGTAAACACCGCGGTTTACTAAAAGGGGGATGTAAACGAGGTATAATCGTCGGACCATCCGGCTGTGGAAAAACCAATGTTATGATTAGCTTATTAGAACATCCAAATGGCTTACGTTTTGAAAATGTCTATATATATTGCAAATCTCTATACCAACCTAAATACCAGTACCTGCGGGAGTTACTGGCACCCATAAAGGAAATTAGGTATTTCGAATACAGTGATAATAGTGATGTTATACCTCCTAGTGAGTCCCGTAAAAATTCAATAATGATTTTTGATGATGTAGCATGTCATAAACAAAATGAAATTAGAGATCATTTTTGTTTTGGCAGACATCGAAATAATGATTGTTTCTATCTGTGTCAAACGTATTCTTCAATTCCAAAACAGCTTATACGTGATAATGCGAATTTACTTGTTCTTTTTCAACAAGATCACACTAATCTCAAGCATGTGTACGATGATCACGTTAATGTTGATATGTCATTTGATAAATTTAAAGACTTGTGTTGCTGTTGCTGGCGTGATAAATTCGGATTTCTTGTGATTGATAAAGAAAGCGATGTTAATAACGGTCGTTACCGTAAGAGATTTGACTGTTTCATTGCAGTATAAATAATCTACTAGGACTGTCAACGTACAGTCGTAATGGAGGAGCGCTTAGTACAAGACATTTTGCGTGCTCGCAAGAGTGTGCAACAGAAATATGCAGTTTGAAAGAAGATACTGCACTTACAGAACGTGCAATGGAGGCACACTTTAAACCTATTAACAACCATTAAAACAATTAATTACTAAAAATGATGGTTCTCTCATCAAAGCTGAACCCCTTACGCCAGAAGTCGGAAAAAAGGAGTCCATTGCACATGAAAATGAAGTATTTTTACATTATACACCGAAATCCTCTAGAATACGTAAGGAGCCGCGTACTATTGTTCCTGACACCATTCCCACACCTCTACAAGAATCTGTAATTGCTGATGTCACACATGACGACGAGGTGGAAATTCCTACTTTACAACAATTGAAATCGGAACTATTAGCTGCTGGATCTCAACCCGCCTTTGAAGAGTATCTTAATCAATACCAAGGATTAGCGAAATTACGTCGAAGGTATCTTTAGAGATACCGAAGATGAATATGACTTAACGTACGGTGTGCATTTTATTCCTGAAGAAGAGAAATTTTTATAGGCGATGCTGAACTAGATTTTGTTGGAGAAAATTTGCGAATCGCTCTTCCCGATGGATCATCCCTAGACTATGAGGAACACCGGGATTATATGAACTACTTTTAAAAAGTTCCTACGGGATACAAAAGAGGATCTTCAGCAATACAATGACATTTTGCGTCGTACGCGTGCTGCCCGACGTAATTATAACCCTGATGATCAAATCCGAGGAACTAATAGTAAGAAGTATCTTGAAATCATTAAACCATTACTTCAGCCTAGAAAACGTTCTGCCACGTCGTCTATTGCACCTCCAGCCACCAGATCTCGAACAACTTCTATATCCAAAAGAGGTGGTGGACTGCAGCTATTGCGATACAATAATAAACCTATTGAGTTTGTACCATGGAATAATCCGAATAAGTTAGTCGATTGGTTACGGAATTATTAGGATCAATGTCGGCAGGAAATACTAGCAATCACAACGAAATAATATATATAATTGATGAACTACGTAACGCAAAAGTAATAAAGTAACAGAACTTGTTATAAACCTACCATACAGTCATTTCCTTTCATTGTTACTACGACTATCACTACAGATAGTACTATACGTCCACCAGTGATGCCAATAGATAAATTTGGCGGTCATCTTCATCATCAAATGACAGTGGATAAATTTGGGAAACATATTGTTGATCATAGCGATCTGTCTTATGAAACTTTCATTTCATTTTCTGGAATCGCTGTAAAGAAGACAATTAGTTTATCTACCGGCGTCGGTGATCAATATACCTATCCCTGTAACGACGGTACTATAGTACATTGCAGGTGGAGTCATCCAACTCTTGAGCTTAACATAGATGGTACAACATTTGATCTGGCAAAGGATGTAATTGGTCAACATCTTAAGAGGAACGATGTAATTCGTGTAATCATGCCGAAGTTTGTACAGTTTTCAACTGCAGCGATATTCAACGTAGAGTTCGTAGTAAAATCCAAAGCACAAAATGAGTAAAGCCGATGTTGTCGAAGAACTGCACAAACCTGCAAGAAGAAATTTTCCGCGGCGTTGTGTTGTACTAAAAGGTTTAAATGATCTATTTCAAGCTGATTTAGTGGAAATGATACCATATGCTCGGATGAATAAAGGATTTCGATACATTTTAGTAATAATAAATGCATTCTCTAAATATGTCTGGGCTTTTCCCATCAAACGTAAGAATGGTAAACTGGTCCGGATGTAATGGATAAACTTTTGTCTGGTTTGAAAAGGACACCTACACATATACAAACTGATATGGGAACTGAGTTCTATAATGCTGAATTAAAAAAGTAATGAAAAATTTAATATCAATCATTACAGTAGTTATTCCACCTTGAAAAAGTATAGTGGAACGTGTAAATCGCACCCTTAAAGCAATAATGTGGAAAACCTTCAGCATGCAAGGATCCTATAAGTGGCTATCAATATTACCGCACATTGTCGCCGAGTATAATTCAAGAAAGCATAGAACAACTGGATACAAACCGGTAGATGTATCGGAAAAAATAGTGCATCTATTTCAAAACATTTAAAATGTCAAAAAATTCTTGACCGTAAAACACCTAAATTTAGAGTGGGGGAACATGTACGCATTAGCAAACATAGAAGCATATTCTCTAAGGGGTACACACCTAATTGGAGTTACGAAGTCTTTCGAATATCAACAGTTAAACGTTCAAGCCCACTCACCTACACATTACGTGATAGTCGAGATGAAGAGATTCAAGGTCGGTTCTATGAGCCCGAACTACAAAGTGTTAAACATCCAGACATTCATCTAGTTGAACGTGTCATCCGACGTCAAGGGAATAAAGCTCTCGTTAAGTGGTTGGGTTTTGATACTTCTCACAACTCCTGGATTTCTACCAAAGACATTGTGTAATACGCTAATTAACCTTAATTATATATTGTAATATTAATATGCAATAAACAGATCTTTTTTAATTTTTTTATTAATACTATACTATATATCACTACATACTACTAAAGCGTCTGACAAACACACACTCACGATGCTGTTTTTCGAGAATTGGTGAAATTATATTACCACAGTCATCTATTCTTTTTAAATCGTGCAGAATCTCTAGCTATTTGTTCCCATTCTCCTTTTCGCGCATGCCTGTAAGCCAACTCCCATACTACTATGTAGTGAACTAGTTTTGGACTCATTAATGCACCCTTCTTCACTGGGTGAGTCGTCATCTGATGGCTCAAAATTCGGTAAATATCTTTCTATTTCATGTATAAATTGCTCCAATGATATTTCTTTAAGGTCTTCTATTAATCGCTTTATACAACAAATACACTCTATATCACCTACATGGATGTTAAGTATTTTTCACAAAGGCGTATTCCTCCCCATACTTATTAACTAGATTATTTAAATAGTCATCACTAAATCTACCCATTCCATACACTTTTCATGATCAGCATCGAATTCTAATGATTGTAACTGACATATTAGTCTTTGGACTGCACTAACACAATCTACAGCTTTACCCGACTCCGCACTATAACACATCCACATATTGACTAACATCTAATACTATCCACTATTGACTACAAGCGCGTTACCCCCCTTTCAGTTTAGGTTGGCAAGATCCATATCCATATATAGTTTCTCCTTGGCAAATGCTTCCATTTCCAGAAGGCAGGCTATGTTGACCTCAAATACATCACGCAATGGACCTATAACTTGGTGAATGTTACATTCAGGAATTGTCGCTGTCGACTGTATTAGGTTTTATAAAACTCTGGAAAGTTCACAGTATCTGCCAACTCCAATCGGTAATATATTATCTTCAAAGCTTCCATAACTGTTCTATAGACTCCCATCCTAAATAGATATCAATTTCGTCACTATCACAGAGGCGTATAATTTTTTCTTGTTAATATTTTCGTACGAGACAATCTTCGATCCCAGTTTGGTAGGTAGCCATGTTCCTTCAGGACTGTAGAAATAATTAGTAATCACCCTTGATTATCCATAAGTATACGCCATTCCTGCTTGTCAAACACCACTCCACCACTCTTCGTTCCACCTAGTTTTACGACTGGCTCAAATCCAAATTTGGGTGATAGACCGACACTAACAAACTTTGTTTTACTTTTATTTAAGAAATAATGCACATTATTAAGCAAAATATCGCAATATTTACTTGAACTTATAGCACCGAGAATCTTCGCCTTTTCTATGGCTTGACGTACGATGTTATCCATTATATACGATACTGGCTTTACATACATTCCCTCTCTTTATATATGACACTCTCCCACTATGTACCCTCCTCAAGGCTACTTACGTGACCTTCACGATTATACCAACATTGCTTTAGCGGTCTTGTCGGTTACACCTTTTCAAGGTTTTCGTTTCGTTCCACTACTTCAAGGATTCTAGGCATACTTATTTCCAAGGTTGTTCCACTTTGCCACAACAACTTCACTACCAAGGTTACATACCCCACTCAGTATTATTCGTATACTTAAAAAGGGGTTTTTACATATACTATAGTTACCGATCTTCACTATGTCAGTTACTCCAGTGCAAGACGATTGGAAGACTCCTATAATGTACCAACCACAAACCCTATTTCAAATTAGTACGCGACGGACTGTCAATTAATTCCGAACTGGGTAAATTTTGAAAAGGAAGGAATACTACCGGCTTCCATAACCAAAGTGCTACGAAATAATTATGAACTGGTTCAGTGGAATTCAGCGTGGTATACCAAAATGAGCAAGGTAATACGCGAGCACTTTTCGGCAAGCCGTGTAACAGCATATGCCCACATTGTATCAATATATGTTCGATACCATCTGGTGGACTTCATGAATTTGTGTCATTGCTGTTTCACCCGATTGAAACCAGGAGATTACCGCGTAGTGGACCATCATATGCATATGGAGCGCTGGACTGCGCGATACCACCTGTCGTACGAATATTATTGGTGCTCGTCGGTAGCCTCTCACACAGTTATACGATGTGTACGATGATGACTCATGTATACTGTGTGATGAGGTGTGCTACGTAAGTAGTCTTTTACTGTATCTATTTTATCTATTGTATATATTGTATATTGTACATATTGTATATATCTGTTGTATATGTGTTGTATATATTGTATAGAATACATTAATTCCTGTCAGTATCATACTGTTTTCGCTGATGTTAACATGTGGACCCAAACTTTTATTATCCTCAGTATTACAACTGTTTCGATAAACGATTACTAACGTATCGAACATGGTCTGGAGTTCACTCACCCTCATCGCTTGCTGCAGCAGGATTCATTTCCACATCTTCAGACGATACGGTTGAATGTTTCATTGTGGGGTTAGAATAAACCGATGGCAGCCAGATGTCAATCCGTTACAGGAACATCTACGATGGGCACCACATTGCACGTATGCAGCTCCTCCCACCACGTCCGCGCAGATGTACTGAAACGGAAGTGGAGAGGACCTTCTGCACTTGTACTAAATCAAAATGTTTTATTCCTAAAGAAAATCATATATCTGAGTAATAAATTAGTACATGTCTGTCTACATCAATTAAATATATTAACATATCGTTTTTCTTTTATTTTGGTAAAAAGTAAGGTTGAGCAAAAAAAGTGAGCAAAAAACATACAAGTGGGTAAGAGTCGGATGGCCTTGTAATAGTGGAACAGGAAAGCGCGGTCGGATAGCCTTGTAATTGTGAAACTGGAAAGCGTGGTTTTGTCGCACGGATGGCCTTGTAATAGTGGAACAGGAAAGCGTGGTCGGATAGCCTTGTAGTTGTGGAACAGGAAAGCGGTGTTTGTGACCTTGGTTTTGTGGTAATGATATGTAATTGGGTCACACAGTGCGCTTTTTTGACCTTGGTACGGTGGTAAACCGGTTTTTGTGGCAACCTTGGAAATGTGGGGCCTTGGAAATGTGGTGTCCCAGAAGTCTCCAATCTTACCTACTGCCCAGGCGTTTTATTTAACCTTATTTCCTCATAAAATTATATATAGTGTTCGTATTACCATAAGTATAATACATTAGATAACATTGTTATCATCCAGACAAGTGAAACCTGAAAAATTTATTACAATGATTTATACAAACGGGACATGTAGACTGTACAAAACCAGTTAAGAGTAGACCCGTTAGAAGTGAAGAAAATGGATTGTCTGTTATGTTATCTGTTACTGAAAATCCTTCAGTTAGTCAAAAATCAGTTAGTTCTGCTGTAGGTGTTAGTGAACGAAGTGTTCAAAGCATTTTGAAGGATAACCGTTTCCATGCGTATTATATTCAACAAAAACGGATTTGTGAATCGCCATAACTTCCACTACTATTCAGATCAGAGTCCGAGCATTTTCAGGTAGGTTGACTATCAACACAAATGGTTAATAAATGTTTGGGGTGGAATTATTGGTGAACATGTTATTGGACCTTATTTCTTTAACGGGAATTTGAATGAAGCTATGTATCATGATTTTTTGCAAAACCGATGTGCAAATTTGCAATAATTGTGAGGAATGAAATGTGGCTGCAACAAGATGGAGCCCCACCCATTATTCCGTTTACGTGAGAGACCATCTTAATGCATTCTTTCCAAATCGTTGAATTGGAGGGCCATGTAACAGGCCACTACGATCCCCCGATTTAAGTAAACTAGAATAAGGATCGCATTTAAGTGTATTACGCCCGACATGTTAAGAAGAGTAGCAAGGTCTTCTCAAAACCGCCTTCAGTTGTGCGTCCAAGAAAACGGAAGACCTATAGAATAGGTATTTGTGAAAATATTTTTAAAATGTAGAAGAAGATGGAAGATAAGGGCCCTGTATATATTCGTGAAGGAAAAATGGATTTAGTAGAAATTATATATGACAAGACCCAAACATCTACGAAAAAGATGAACACACCGCACTGCCAAGAATTAAGTAAACGGACCACACTAGCGTTGGACGTGTATATTTTAACAATACAGAAATAACAAAGAAATTTGAACAAAATATACGCACTTGAACTTTTATATTTGTTTTTTTTTTGTTAGAATCCAAAAAACGGGTTTTAAGGTTTTAAACAGCTAATTTCATAATATCACATTTAGCTGTTCTAAAGGCTAATTCACGTGGATCACTAATTTGTTCTGTTTGCGTAGCGCAGTCTATTGAAGACCGTAGTGATAGAAAAGGTACATCCTCCGAAATTTTTCCGTTTTTGAAGAAAAAATGTAGATATTGGTCAATACAGTTCCAATAGCACATTAAAGAATAATCTTCAGGAGATTCTAACTCATTTAACATTTTGTCCACCAGAACGGGATTAACACCTGATTGTTGGATACATGTTGGATGCATTTATGAAATTACTTCATTCCATTTGGCCAGTTCTTGTTTAGGTACCTATCTTAAACAAAACTATTTATGATATGATAATGTTTTGCAAAAGAAAGGAGTCACTTTACTGCCTTTTTGCTTGCGGTCACTGTAACGCAAATGGAAAGAACATACAGCGTGATCTAGATTGATTGTAGGGTTTGTAACTCCGCTATGGTCATATTGTTATCAAAAATGTATTCTAATACTGGATACTGTCATAATTTGCTTCCTGCTGTTCTTGTCGTTTTATTTGTCTTTTTATTGTTCCTGTAATTCACATAAAATCTGCCCAGACACATTGAATCCTATTAGTAAAATTGATTTAATGATTATAATTTTATAGCTTATTCCTGGTTTTCTGGCTTTAGATTAATAATCCAATTTGTTGAATTTGATTTAATTAGATATGCGGATAGTGAAATATTGATGTATACGTAAATTATTATTGTGAAAAATGATTATGATTACTGCTATAATAATTATAGATTTTTGAATTATGATTTGAATAGTTAATCATTTAGGTAAAAACCCTAAAAATGGCGAGATTCCTGCTAATGGCAGGAAATTGATAGTAAATATTATTTTAATTATTGGATAAAAATTTAATTGTTGGTTTAATGGATTTTTAGATAAATTTTTATTAAAAACTAAAATTAATTTTGTTAAAATTGAATAGGTTATAAAGTAAACTAATCATGCTATTTGTAAATAAATTATTGCAGCAATTATTCATCATATGTGGTTAATTGATGCATAAGCTATAATTTTTCGTATTCTGATTTGATTTAATGCTATTAATCATCTTACAATTATTGCTATTAGAATAACTATTACTATAAAAGATTTAAATTTAATATTTAATATTAACTGGACTATAGGGACAATTTTCTATCATGTTGATATCGAGGAGTTACCGAATGCCATAGTGAACACCGTCAATAATTTAAAGTAACCTTGGTGCGCATGACTATTCTTATATGTGATTTGGCTTTCAGACTGACTGGATGTGAACTCTGTACTTGGAATGCTTCACACAGGACAGGTTAATATTTACACGTTACTAAATGCAAATTGTGCGTACGCGTTTGATTATTTACTCGAATTAATCAGGGTGATCTCAGGATTTCTTAATTAGTTGAGAACGTATTTACAGTAATGAACAACTAACATTTAATTATGCCCGGAAATAAGACATATTAATTCTTTATTATTAAAAAACGTCTGTTTTCGTTAAACGCGTATAACTTTCTGATAAGCGAAACTTATTCTTCGTATTAAATGCAGGGAAGACGGAGTTAATCACGATCTTTTACGTTAGTTATTATTAAAAATTGCTCCTATTATTAATTGTTATAAGCGAATTAATCTGAGGCGAGTTTACACGACCTTTTAGGACTCCGTGTACTAAATTGAACAATTCTGAGAATTGTTTCCGACGGAATGCAGGTGTCTTAAGTGATTATTCTCGGGATTAAAATGAGAGAAGTTACACGTATAATGTGCGTAGTCTCTTCGGATGCTGGTAAATTAGTCAGGCCTTCGGGAACGAAATAATGGATAAATTTTCGTTGCAGGAAAATATACTCGCGATACAGGAATGTTTATCTTACCGGATATCCTTTATTAGGAAATATTATTAGAAGAATATCTAACAAAATTTATATGCGATTTGCGAGACGCAGGAGTACGTTTGATGTAATTTATTACGTAAACGCACCACGGGTTCGTCTTAGTTAACTGGAGCATCACGCGGGTAATCTCTAAGAATACGGCTTCTGGTATTGTGATTTTTTCTAGGTCAAGGCGTCGCTTGTTTGTATTGCTAATTTTCCTCAGGATCTCGCCGGTGTAGTGTATGTGTAATGTATGGTTAATGGAGAGTCCTTTATAAGATTCTGGGTCCATCCAGTCGACTGCTGTACAACCTTAGCGTATCTCAACCAGCAGTTTGATTATATAATGCTGATTTACTGGTGACGGCGGTGAAGTAACGCGACGAAAGATACACGATGGTTCAGGATGAACGGATGCGGTAATCGACAGGTCGGCGACGTACACAACGAAACTAACTACGTCAGGCATGCGCGGTCTGGGTCTCGGTTCTAGATTCTAGATGCTGGAGACGCGAGAGTAGCAGGAGTAGTGGAGCGCGCAGAAAGTAGCGGGAAGTAGTCGCGGAGTAGAGTAGTGGAAAGTACGCTTTCTTCCGGTAGCGCCGCGGTTTTTATAGCTGATTCGCGGAGGGTGGATTCGGCTTCTATGCAGGGGTCCTCTGGCTGTGATTGGCTGAGGGTTCTCGGACGTAAGAGTATTTTATGTTTTTTAATATCTGCGTCGGAGGGGATTAAAATTAATTATTTATGATGCAATATCGCGCAATCTTGTGTAATGCGTTTTAATTTTATGCAACTTCATCTATCTTGATTACTGTAGGGCAATTACAAAAATAATTAATTACAAAAATTTTAGTAAAGTTAAGCTGGATACATACCACTCCTTCTTCCCCTGACTCGAGGTTGACCTGCTTCACTTTTGTCCTGGTGCCATCGGGTAAAAGATATAAATGCGACGTCGGTATCGGCGTTGACGCCGCGTCATTGGGCAAGACTTTGTCCTTCTTTGTCCTGGACTTCGAGCTGGGATAGACGTCCGGTCACTTCCTCTACTTTTCGCAGGTGGGTCGGCGTATCCGGTGTTCGAGGTCGGCCGTCTGGATGGACGCGGGGCGGCGAGAACTCCCTCTCGTATTCCATCGCAACGGGTCCCGGTGAAGGTGTTCGCGATGCAGGTGGTGGTGACCGATCTCTGGTCGGTGACCGTTTTCTTGTAAGGAGGGCGGGGGGTAGGTCTTCAGTACCGGGCTGGCGGTAGTTCCGGGGTTGCCACGGGGTAATACGGAGTCTGCTTCGGCTTTTCCGGGGGTGAGTCGGTATGACGGGTGCCATTATTGAAGATATTTGTTGCGTCTTTTTTTCTGGTGGCTTTTATATGATTTATAAGGCACGGTTTATCGATGACCGTTAACTTTTCTTCTTTCTCATTGGTTGAACGGTTCTCCTGATGAGTGATGTCAGACGCGTTCTTCAAACCTTTAACATGCGCTTCTCCCGCGCTTTTCCCACTGCCTGGTTTTCAGAGTTCTAGAATTACGGGCGATTTTATTTTATGTATTAAGTAAGGTCCGTCATGCTTTTTCGCTAATTTCGCGGTAAATTCTTTAGCTTTACTGGAGAGACGGCGGGTTCTTCGATACACGAGGTCTCCTTTCTGGGGGCGGTAGGCTCTATTACGGAGATTGTAATGGTGACGTTGAATTTTGAAGTTCTTCGATAACGCGTCCCGGGCCAATTCCTGAAGGTCCTTTAAGTGTCTCATGTGTTTCTCTTGCTCGGCTGCGGTTACTGCTGTACCTGTTGGCGGCGGCTGTTTCAGCGTTGACCAGGCGACGGGGGTGGGGGAGGTGTCAAGTTCCCTACCTACATTAAGTAGCGCTGGAGAAAATCCTGTCCCTCCATGTGGTACTGAGTTGATGGCGAACGCGATTTCCGGAAGGTGTGTATCCCATTCTTTCTGGTTATTTTTCGTAAATTGCGCGACCATCGTCCCGATCACTTTATTAGTTCTTTCTACGGGGTTTGCATGCGGCGAGTACGGCGGCGTCAGTCTATGGCAAATTCCGTGTTCTTGTAGGAACGCGCGGAATAGTTTACTAGTGTACTGGGGTCCGTTATCGGAGATTAAATTCCGGGGACAGCCAAAACGGTATTTGACGTGTTCTCGTAACGCTTGGATAGCAGAGCGACTGGTAGCGTTTTTTAGTAGTTTAATCTCAACCCATTTGGTTAGCCGATCCTGTAAAACTAGTATGAAGTTATGTCCCTTCTTACTTCGGGGCAAAGGTCCGATGAGATCCGTACTAACATTACTCCAAGGGTGGCTTAGTGTGAGAAGTACATCTCTCCTTGCGGCTTCTGCGTAGGTCCCTTGTAGGTCTGGCAACTTCGGCATGATTTGACGTATCTTATTACATCCTGTTTTATGGTGGGTCAGTAGTAATTTCTATAAATACGGCAAAATGTCTTGGTAATCCCTAGGTGACCTGGAGTCGCTGCATCATCACATTCTTTAAGAATGTCCCGGCGCTTAGCTTGTGGTACGCATACCTTCCAGCTGGTGTGACTTCCGATTTCTTTTTCAGGCGTCGGGTCGGGAACGATCGGTATAATTGTCCGCTTTCTATTTTGTAGCACGGGTGTTGTTCAGGCTGATCTCGGGTTTGTTGCATCAGGTGTTGATTTCAGGGACAGGTGGCCTCTTCTACTTCTTTGTTTATTATCCCCTGCATGACCGGATTTCGGGGATAATAATGTTGCTTAATGGGTCCGGCGTTAGGTGTCAGTGTAACCTTGTGCACAATGTCTCTAGCCTTGCCTGGTGTCTGGCGGAACCGTGGTAGTTCTTCTTCTAGAAACGTATTAAGCAGAGTGAGCTCGTCTTCATCGGGTCCGTGAATTCCACTTATTCCTCCATTTGCAGATTCTTGCAATTGGATGCGGTTGCAGGCGATTTCTAACTGTTTAGTATTTAACTGTAACGTAGCGTGCAGGTGTTCAAGAAAATCCAACCCGAGTACTATTTCAGTAGATAACTGGGGCATGTAGTATCCAGGGATCTGCACTGTTTGTTGTTCGAATTTGGCAGGAAAGATGTATAATCCACGGGTTTCGGCAAGGGAACTATCGGCCAGGCGTACGGTCGTGGTGTGTAACGTGCATGGATATACTTGGTTATTTATCAATAGGTTCTTTACCTTTTCTCCGATGTAGGTTCTTGACGCGCCGGTGTCAATCAATGCGTATACGGTGGTTTTAAATATCACTCCGGAGATATAATCGATCATCAGAGAGACGGGGCGACCAGCGGTCTGTTTTTCCGGTACTGAAGGCTTTCACGGTCTGTAACCAAGCAGTCCACTCATGGTCGGGTGTCTTATCTCCAGGTTTCGGGGCCGGGGTAATTAAAGGTTCCTGGTTTTTCCTTACCGGCGCAAGAAGTTTCCCGACCGCGGACAGGGGCAGTCGCGGGACAATATGTCTTCCTTCCCACACCTGGAACAGAAAGCTTTAAAAGGGCCTCTACATTTCTGTTTGATATGGCCGGTATTTCCACATCTCCAGCAGACATCTGCACGGTTATACTGGGTGGTTGCTGGTGTCGTCCTTTCGGGGCTTTTATTAGCTTCGCGGGATCGTGTTGGTTGCGTTTCCCTTGTCGGAATTAAACCGCTAAAATGGACTTTCGGACGGCTAGGACTGGGTGACGGTGAATGTGTACGAGAAGGTAACATTTCGAACTGTGTGGCCAATTCAAGAAGTTCGGTCAGGTTGGTAAAATCTCGCTGGCGGATGTAGTATTTATATTCTACTCTCAGGTTGTAAACTCGTTGTAATTGAGCTTCTTGACATGCTTCCATGACGGCGGGTTAGTGTAAGTATCGCTGTAACATATTCAGCGGCCTTTTCTCGCGGTTTTTGTAAACGGTTCCGGATTTCCTCCTCTAATTGAAATTGGTATCGCGGTGGTAAAAATTGTAATTTAAAACTTGAAATAAAATCTTGCCAGGTCGTCCAGGATCGTTGATTGTTTCGATACCACAACAGGGTATTTTCCTTTAATAGTTCCGGGAGTGCTAGTAGAAGGTCCCGATCGGCGATAGTGTAACAGGTTTGTAACTCTTCTATTCTTTCTAAGAAAGAAATTGGGCGCTTATTCCGTCATATTTCACACCCCATTTGCGTATTCTATCGCGAACGTCGGCGCGTCTGGTTCCGGTGGTGTCTATATTTTCTACATCAGGTGGGGGCAGTATTGGTGCGAGAGGTCTTACGGTTTCTGGTGCGGGGACGGTTACCTGACCTTCTTCTGTGCGTAAATATTTTACTAGTCGAGCTCTAAGTGCTTCTACATTTCTTCCTGTCTCTAATTTATATTTTCTAGCTTCTTCGTCTAATTCCTCTTTCTTTAGGTGGTAAATCCATCCTACTCTGGTGTCGGCGTCTTCCGTGTTCCTTGGTAGACTCATTCTGTAACAGAACAGAACAGAATTAATTATTATAGTTGCAGGTCGGTTGCCAATGTCCACTTGGTGAAATTTGTAACAGGAATTATTCAGTGTGTTCAGTGTTTTCTCTCTACGTTTAATGTGGTATTTGTGTAAGCCTCAGCGTTAGGGTGCCATTTATGTAAATGCCTTTGCTTTACAATAATTGAATTAAAATGGTTTATTTTAATTTCCCCCGGTCTAGCTCAAATCGGGTCTTGTCTTAACAAGACGGGGGTGGTTCGTATTTTGGTGCTTAACACTGTACACCCGGGATGTCCTTCCTGGTAGCGCCCGTTTGGTTGGTCCCCCGTGGACGGTAGTGGTGCTTATTGGATCCTGAGCCTTTTCTGTGGAAACAAATTATTGTGGTTCAATTGCTAGTGTGTTATGACCCAAAAATCCTAATAATGACGATTTAATTTGGTTTATTACGACCGTTCAGGACTGCCCTGTAAACGGTGGCTTGGTATTTGTCAGGTGGCGTGTAATATTCTACGTATTAGATAATAAATTGAACAATACTAAGAATTGTTTCCGACGGAATGCAGGTGTCTTAAGTAAGTGATTATTCTCGGGATTAAAATGAGAGAAGTTACACGTATAATGTGCGTAATCACTTCGGATGCTGGTAAATTAGTCAGGTCTTCGGGAACGAAATAATGGATAACTTTTCGTTGCAGGAAAATATACTCGCGATACAGGAATGTTTATCTTATCGGATTTCTTTTATTAGGAAATATTATTAGAAGAATATCTAACAAAATTTATATGCGATTTGCGAGACGCAGAAGTACGTTTGATGTAATTTATTACGTAAACGCACCACGGGTTCGTCTTTATTTAACTGGAGGATCACGCGGGAGATCTCTAAGAATACGTCTTCTGGTATTGAGCTTATGTCTAGGTCAAGGCGTCGCTTGTTTGTATTGCTAATTTTTCTCAGGATCTGGTCGGTGTAGTGTATGTGTAATGTATGGTTAATGGAGAGCCCTGTATAAGATTCTGGGTCCAGCCCGTCGACTGCTGTACAAAGGGATCTCATGGGGAAGCGGTAGAATTAGTGCGAGTACCCTTCTTGCCGCTGGAGTAAATGGAAGATGACTACAGGGCGTTAGCTCGAAGTGACAACGCCCTGGTTTGTGTGTACGTGTGCAGAAGGTACCTTCAGGCTTTACAGCCTGTCGTGTACTTCTAGTGTATGTACTAGAACGGTTAGATAACTTCCGGGCCCTACATCCGGTCGTTTCTCTAGGTGTCTGGTGTAATGTTTAAGAAAAGTGGTGCAATAAAACTTACCTGCTGTTAACCTTAGCGTATCTCAACCAGCAGTTTGATTGTATAATGCTGATTGACTGGTGACGGCGTCGAAGTAACGCGACGAAAGATACACGACGGTTCTGGATGAACGGATGCGGTAATCGAGACGTCGGCGACGTACACAACGAAACTAACTACGGTAGGCGCGCGCGGTCTGGATCTCGGTTCTAGATTCTAGATGCTGGAAACGCGAGAGTAGCAGAAATAGCGGAGCACGCAGAAAGTAGCGGTAAGTAGTCGCGGAGTAGAGTTGCGGTAAGTAGGCTTTCTTCCGGTAGCGCCGCGGTTTTTATAGCTGATTCGCGGAGGGTGGGTCCGGCGTCTATGCAGGGGTCCTCCGGCTGTGATTGGCTGAGGGTTTCGGACGTAAAAGCATTTTATGATTTTTAATATCTACGTCGGAGGGGATTAAAATTAATTATTTATGATGCAATATCGCGCAATCTTTTGTAATGGGTATTAATTATATGCAACTTTATCTATCTTGATTACTGTAGGGCAATTAAAAACTAATTAATTACAAACATTTTAGTAAAGTTAAGCTGGATCTTTACAAATACAGACAATTTATGTCATTTAAAATGTTGCTGTATTTATTGTTGATTTATCATCAACTTTTGAATTTCCCACCAAATCAGTAACTCCCGTATGTACACCACTGTAAATAGTTGGGATCACTAAATGAGATAAGTGGAGAATAGCTTTTTTGAAGTAAGCGGACCACTTCAATCAATTTGAATCACACTGTAGATGAACCGTTTGCTCCATTATTTACATACACGATATTTTATTAGTTTAGAACAATGAAGATAAAGACTTTTGTTAATTGCCATATATATATATATATATATATATATATACATACATATAATCGATTTTAATTTAAAGTTAAAATATACCGGAAGCTTTCATAATGCTTGTTAACCACAAGTTATTATACACTATAATGAATGGTGTTGTAAATGGTGTAATAAATTTAATAATATATAAATGTAATAATGAGTAAAAAGTTCTCCAAACACAAATCGTTAAAACTAACTGGAGATACTAACCATTCACCACAAATAATGCCTTTGTCCCAGTCGGTAGTTTAAGTAGGGTGGTTCATTCGTTTTGATTTGCTTGATTGCCACAAAATTTGTTGTGTTATTTTCACTGAACATAAATAATAAAAAATTGTAATGTAATACTAATAAAATGATCTCGGACGCCAAGTTATTTTTTTTTAATTATACTCGGAACAACTAAACCGAGTTTGTTAACAATAAAAATTTCATCAAAATGTAAAAAATCAAAATGTACAATTATGTTTATTGACAGTTAATATGATATGGTTAAATAAAATATATCTTAAAACTATCCTTAAATTACTGAAAAAATCATTACATAAATACCTTTGTAAAATTTTTGTACACAAATTTTTTAATACCCTTTGGTATCTAAATTTTTACGAAACGGTCAACCAGGGTGATGTCATCCTTGCACCATTATTGCGCAATATTTTGAAATAATGTTTTACGTAGTAAACCAACCCATGAAAGGAATTTTATCTCATACATTTCTTCTTGAAATTTTGAATCTATTTATTGCATTATTTTGAAGTTTTGATTGCAAAAATTGCAATCATAAAATGAAAACGTACGCAACAATAAAATTAATTATACAAGCCATAGCGGTAATATTAAATATAAAAGTTAAAGTAACAATAAAAAATAAAAAGTGCAGTAAAAAAATGCCTGAAAAGAGCAAATGTACCATCAAATTAATGGCACTTTACACTAAAATTTAGGGGAAAACCCAAAACAACAAAGCTTCCTGCTGTAATGTGCATCAGGAAGTAAGCAAAATGGATGCTTTCAAAGTTCGATGAGGTAGTCGTGCGCCAAAGGATTTGCGCGAAGAATTAAGTCATGGTGACGTAATGCGCGAATCAAATGATCAGAAAACAATTTGAAGTGGGAGTATAAACATTTAAGAAAATATGTACCTTAAGAAGATATGCAAATTAAGTTTCCTACCTCATATCTATAATACAAAGGAATTAAAATTTTCTCATACCTACCATTAAACGAATGAAAGACCTTAAATTAAGGTATATTTTAACACAACTCAAAAAAGGGTTGTTACAACACTAACAAAAGATTACAAGACCTGTCGGGTTGGTTCACAAAGCAATAATTACATCATAACGTAAAACATTTCAAAAGACGTGCAAGACCACTTTTAATTGCTAAAAGAATTTAAGAGGAGTAGTAAAATTTTGTTTAATACTAAAAACCGGCGAAACTGATTAAAATTTAATAAAAAATTAAAATCAATGATTATTTAATAGTTTGTAAACAAAGTTATTTATAATTAAATATCATTATTACTGGGGGTAAACTTTTTATTTTTGTATTTAATAAAATTAATAATAACTTTTAACTACATATTTACTTTTGAACATATTCGTTCATAACAAAACGTATAATAATTTTAAGTTATTTATAAATTAATATTGATATGACCGGTCTATTGTTAGTGGATAGAGCCGGTTCACATCGTTAGTAATTTGAAACATCACAACTTTTTGACACGAAGTATTAACTATTTTCCTTGCCACAGCAATTTTATACCTCAGGAATTCTTATAAATAAAACAGGGTTTGGAATTTTTCACCTGTATAATTGTTGGGTGGTTTTATTTAAACCAAATTGTATTGCTGGTTGTACTAGTAACTAGTGGACTGTGTTTATTGCTTATCGACTTGTTTGTTGAGCGTTTATTTTACAACTAACTATTTTACAATAATGTTTACCTATTTATACGTTTTAAAAACAAAGAAACTGGTATTTACAATAGATTATTAGAGTTAGCCTTAACATAGCAGCCCTCTTGAAATAATGAACATAATTTTAACTTATCGCTAGCCTTAGTTCTACAATTGTCTATTGGGAGCGCACACACTTTGCTAACTCCACGCTTACTACCGTATTTTGTACTCGTATAGTCACTACTTGTACGATGTTGTTGACACCGGTATGTAGCTGTATGATGCCACCCATTTTCCAACACAATGGTGGTAAATTATCTTCCATTTAGTTCTCGTTTGTGGTTCAAAGTTATACTCCTTATACCAACGTTTCTAAAAATGTTGGATCATTTCCTGTCGTCTTTGATAAGTTTTTAGTCGCCCTTCATTTATTGTTGTCGGATCGGGTTTCGGTAAAGCCATTGGACATTGGAGTTAGTGGACGGGAATTTAATACGCCCTCTATTTGAATTAAAGCAGTATGATAATCATCATACGTTTAGTTAGTATTACCGGTTACTCTCGATAAATGAAATTTAGCGCTTTAATACTGGCGTCCCATAACCATCAAAATTTGGAGCTCTTGGAGGAATAAAATTGTACTTTAGGCATATGACCTAACGACTCCTATTCAGTCTAAAGTTAATGTAGTCTGCGTAAATTGATATTTATTATAAGTTCGTTTTCTAATTTATAAGATTTATTTATAGCAAGTTCCTAATTGACTAACATTGTCTTTTAGAGAAATGATAACTATAAATCTATCTGTAGTATCTCGTTGATAGTTATCATTGAAATGCGTTATACAAAATTGATCATCTTCCGATAATGTACCAAATGGATATGTACATTCTTCTAATTGCCAAATTTGCGATAATTGATCGTCAATAGACGTTTTTACAATAGTAATTTTACAATTAATCGCTATGTTACATGAATAATTATAAAAAATATTTCCCCTTACAATCCAACCTGTAGCGTCCCCCAAGTACCCTATCTGGAAAAGCGTAATTTGAACTTATTTGCAGTAATGCAAATTTAAGAACCTAACAATCCCTAAGCGTTTGATCTTGACTTGACTGACAGTAATGTCACTATTACTCAAATTAATTGCCTGCCTTACTTTGAATTTCCCGGCAATAATTAAAACATTACAATTTATTTAAAAGTCTGATATTCAATTACTCGCAAACCTCAAATCTGATCAAACGAAGTGGCCGTCTAGTGTTAGGTACGTTGTGCTATTTGAATGGGATAGGCTGGATGAGGTACGTGTTGCATCATGAGGGGAAGGTAAAAAAAACTACTCAAATTAAAATCAACGAACTTTGCGCAGCGGTGATTCAGCCCGTTAATCTATTTTTGTGGGAAAGAACCACCAACAAAACCCACTTTATTCATAAATAAGTGATTGCACAAGTACATTAATAAATCAAATAACACAGCAAAAAAACATGGAAGGGTTAAATATGTAACCAAACATTAAGAGAAAATGAATAAAAAGCAGTTTAGTTACACAGAAACACAATAATAAAAAAAAACACATGTAGTCACACGCACAATTAGATCATAAATAATCAAAATAAAAAAATCATACTAGAAATCGTAACATCAAACATGTGGCCCTTTTAAAACCAATTATGCCGGTCTTTAAGTAAATAAGCACATAAAACAATAAAGCAAATTACGGTACATATAAAATACAATAACAGTAAAATTGCACAGGAAATAAGGTAAAGGCGAGGACAAAAAAACAGACAAGGAATTTACAAGTACCCAATTGTTTAGTGACCACTAGAGCACAAAATACATAAGTCACATTGGAATAAAGCACATACAAAAGTAATCAGTTCGCAGGCAAATAATTCTACTTCAACAAACTGATAAAAATAAAAACTCTTTAAAACAAAGCTATAAATAGATCACTAACATCGTGTCCGATATGTAAGTTTGAGTGCGTTAGAAAAATATCCTGCTCCCTTTTCGGTTACACTCATCTATACAACAAATAAAAACAATAGAAATAAAAATTCGAGATGTTTAGTGGTCTGGGTTGAGAGTGTGTACCAACTGGCAATTGCCTTTTACAGTTAATAACCAGCGGCATCCTATACCGATTCACCAGCCCCTCTACACAATTATAAATATAACCAACAACCAACAATGCTAATTAGCACAAATACCTGAAGAGAGGGCCCTGTACTGTCTTTTTATTTAACAGATTTCAGCTTAATGAGCCCGCGTACGAATAAGATACCTTTGCAAGACAATGTTTGGTATTTAATATGTTATCTAGGCTGGTAAAAATGATTTGCTACGAGTTTGCATTTATCTAAACGTACATACTTACACTAGAATAAATATTCTCTTAATTGATCACAGACACAGAACAGTTTGATATTGATTATTGCAAGACATCTTAATTTTTAAAATATGCATTCGTCCGTAACAACCCTACATTTCTCTCTCGAGCTTCCAAGTAACAAAGATATATTTTGATCGCGGTCTGTACCGACACAATTACTTATTAAGCTAGTGGCATTTTTCCATAAGAAATTCCAATGATTCGTTACGCCCCTTCAGTAAAGCATTTTTAAGCGATTCTCATCCCTCAACATGATGATTGACACCCTAATTGTAACTGCCTTTCCTCCGATTTCAAACTAACTATGTCTACTCCCCAAAAATCAACCCCCGTCTTTCAAAAGTAATAAAAAAAACAAGAAACATTAATTATTGCACGACATCTTAATTTTAAAAATATGCATTCGTCTGTAACAACCTTATATTTACGTCTCTCGAATATACATTCGTCCGTAACAACCCTACATTTCTCTCTCGAGTTTCCAAGTAACAAACAAAGATATCTGTTGATCGCGGTCTGCCCAGCCGTAATCAATCATTAGAGCAATGACATTTTTACATCAAGGGCGCGCACAAGAAAAATTCCAATGATTTGTTACGCCCATTCAGTAAAGCATTTTTAAGCGTGCACCTGCTACTTACCCCCTAACATGTGTTTACATACATATTAGTTGCAAACAATCTTACATTCCTTACATAAAAATATATAAATAAAAATATTTTGAAAACATTGCTAATGTTTTCAATTACGACGTATTATCAAGATATCAAAAATCCATTAATTATCTTTTCTATCGTGGTAACAATGGCGATTTGACAAACGTTTACTACAGTAATAAAATTTTTGCGGTTCGCTACCTACAAACATAATTTATTGCAAAAATAAGCTGTTCGTTTGTACTTGAATTTGATCTGATAGTAAAATATTCCAAAACACTTCCGCTCCTAATAACACATTATTTCTTTACTGGAATTGAAACTTGGATCTGGTAATTTAATATAATGACTATAATTAAAATTAGAGACTTTAAATGGTTTTGTTGGGAGATTATTCGTAATTTTTTGTAAAATTATACACAAAAGTCTTCATTGTAATACCCTCAATCGCTTCGGTAGACAATAGAATTTTATGTTATATTTTCGAAAGTGTTTATCCTACCCCTTGAAACTAAAATTAATTTTATTTTTATCTAATCCTAATTTATGACACATAGTTTCGGTTATAAAATTACTTTGACCACCACTATCTAACAATGCCCTACAATAGAAAGTATTTCATAACTTATCTTTAGTTTTGATCATAACCGTTGCTAATAATACCTCACTATAGAAATTGTTTGAACAATAAGTACCCGGAATTTCGCGTAAATTATTAACATTTTCTACCTGTTATGTAGAAACGGTTTGGTTTTCGGAATTTTCTATTGTTTGCTTCTCTAAATTCAGCAAAGTATTGTGTGGTTTATTCCATTGTTACAATACGAATGGCTACAATTTTGAATAGAATGATTTTTTCTTAAACAATTTATGCGAAGCCCAAGCTTCTTAACTTCGGCTATTCGTTTGTTTATGGGTAGCTTTAAAAATACCTGGCACCGATATAATGAATGAGAATCTTTACAAACATTGCAAACATACCCTTCTGAACTAACAAATGAATTAAAATTAGTTTTAGCATTATTATATTTTTTTGAATAATCAAACTTAGCCTCGACCTTACGTTCCAATTAATTATATTCTAAATTTTGTGGTATCAAGTTTTCATGTTATAGGTAATATAAATTAAAATATTACCCCATAGATCCACAGGTTTACCTAACGAATTTGGGGAACGTAAACTGTTTATAATTGTATCAAATAGCCGCCGTAATTCAATATGTGATTCCTTTGATAAAATTGAAAATTCAAAATTAGCTTTCCAATGGTTATGAACAATTAATTTTTATTTTCGTAACGTTCTTATAGCAGCTTGCAAGCCATTTCATAGTTTGTATTAGTGATTTCAATTAATTCTAAAATTTGGCCTGGCTCGCCCTTTAAGGAGTACCTATCTTAGATAATACAATTTTTGAACATTTGTAAGTGTTTTATTATTGTGTATAAGGGCATTAAATGCGTCTCTAAACTCTAACCAAGAGCTATACTGTCCATCAAACGAGACACTATTACGAGTAACACTTTTTAATGTGGGAAATGTCAAATAACTTGTTTGTTGACTCGATAGTATTTGTTTATTATCGATTCCTTTCAAGTAAACCCATCCAAAAATTAATTTTTAGTTTAATTACCCAAAATGTCGATTTTTTCAAGATTGTACAAAAAATATAAATTTTAGGAACATGAACATATTTACAAAGTCTCGTATTTTTTAGCGTAAAATCCATTAATGCAGTAAAAAAAATAGGGTTGCTATTTAAAGAATTAACTTCTTGAATTTTTTTAATTGCAAAATTTGTATAATTTTTTAATTTATTTTTGTAAGACTCTGTAAGCTGTGAGTTGTATGTGTGCAAGTATTAAGAAATATTTGGCCTAGCTTGCTTGTACCTTGAAAAATTTTACAGCTGCATTTGTAAAAATTTTGAAAAAATAAAATAACTCAAAAAGATGCAATTTAGACATAGTATGTCTTTTTTTTAAATAACCCCTGTATACAAACTTTCAGAAAAATATTTTGGTTAGTTTTCCATTTACATATCGAATCAGTTCGTCGTGACCCTGTATATGGTGCCCCTTGACGAACCGATGCGATCGTTTTCTTAAAAAGTACGCACACTGAAAAAAAATTCTATAAGAATCAATTTAAGAAGTACTGCCTTAAATTAAGAATCTTAAGGAAGTCATGAAACAATACAAAATTTCTTAATATTAAGATAATGGTTCTTAATTTTAATTACAGAACTAATAAACAAGATTTATTTGTTTGATTTAAGGTTTCTCCCTTTTTTAACGCACACTCTACATTAAAATAAGAAACTGAATTCTTGATTTTTTGTCTTGAACTGTTAAGAAGTTTATCTTCATATTAAGAACAGTTATGTCTACCACCAATACTTAACTATCTTCAGTGGCGAAACTACAAAATTTTTCTGGGGTGGCCAGGCCCCACGAGCTCTTTTTGGTGAGGGATGCGTATAAAAATTTTGTTGGGGCGTACACACCACTACGTCAATCTTGTTTTCACTCTCAATTTTAAACAGTTTTGGTTTTCATCATCATGGTTTGTCATATACCTACTTTAAGTAAAAGACTTTCTTGTTTTCACATTTTATTTAGGAAATATAACATATAAGTATGAATTAAAAAAACCTCAAACTAATTTTAGTTTTCTAAAACAGAGAGAACTTGTTCAGCCGACAATTTCTGCTTAACTAAAGCATTTTCGATACAGAGAAGTGATAAATTTGAAAATCTATCTTGTACCATTGTGGTTCTCAGCCATGTTTTTATCCGCCTCATAGCGGAGAAACTTCTTTCGCAACCAGCTATTTGTAGTGATTTGTAAAGATTTGGAGTCAGATCCCTCTTCACTTGAACTTTTAGATTTTCCAACGTGATTTCAAGATTTTTATTTTTGAATAAATTTCGTATCACTAAAACTTCAGCTTGAAGTGTTGAGATTTCGCTATTGAAGGCCCTCTGATAATTGGCGACGAACTCAAATGCTTGATCCAAATCTAGCTTCATAAAGGAATCAATCGATCTTGCAAGGGAAAGATTTTCAAATCGTTTTTTCATATTGTAGTTCCTGCAGGTATGTCGATCAGAGATGATTTACCCAGGGTTGAGTCAGATAGATATTCATTAAGCCTTTGTGGTTGCTTCCTTTTTTGAAATCCTTAAAGGCTCCAAACAAATGTCTTGTTCTCCTGAGAATTTTTCTATTTCACTCCACAGGTCCTCAAATTTGTTCCTCTTCTCTTCAAAGCTACTTATAGTGCTATCTATGATATCACTAGCCTGACCTAGTGTGGCATCTTTTCTCTGAAAATATTTACTCAGTACATTTGCGACCATTAACACTGAATGGAAGACGAACAAACAAACGATAAATTGTGGCTTATCATTGATGCCTGTATTCCAAGTGCTTCTACAGAATTTTTGTCTCGCCCTTGTTCAATTTCCTCATCCAGAGCATTTCGAATTGCTTGAAATTTTTCAAAAGGATTTGCATTTTCATATCGACAACTCCACCTGGTACTGCTAAGACTTCCCATTTCGCCCTCGACTTTATACCTAGAGCATCATGGGCGTTTATGAGATGAGAGTGATGACCAGGTTGAGAAAAGTGGACGTATATTGCCTCCAGAGTGTTGAAAATGCAGCTGCAATAGACACCTTAGCACAACTGTCGATAATTACCAAGTTCATCCTGTGTGCCAAGCAATGAAAGTAAATGGCTTGTGGATGATCCTCCTTATTTTGGCTTGCAGTCCTTGGTGTTTCCCAGACATAACACTGGCTCCATCATAAGATTGGCCAATTAATATGGCGTTATTCAACAAACTGCATTTACTTAGATACTTTTTAATAAGTATTTTTAAACTCTCGGCATCTCTAGACGAAGAACAATCTACGAAACCAAGAAAACGTTCCTCAACTTCCAAGCCTACGGTATATCTGATTGCCACGGACAATTGTTCTTGTTTGTAGCACCTAGCTTCATCAACCATTATCGAAAAAAAACCACATTGCCCACTTCTTCTACAATCTGTTCAATAACAAGTTGAGATGCGATGCTTATTATTTTATTTTGTATTTTGGAACTGCAATAACTGATATGTCTGTCTAGATGCATCGAAAAATTCGTGTCATGTTTGGCATAAGTTCACCCAACTCCAGAAAATTTCCTCGGTTAGTAGATGTTGCGTCTTCTCGGTGTCCTCGGAGTGGCAGCCCTTGACGTGTCAAGTATAAAATCATGTCGATTAATTTTATCATATAATCTCGGTTCTGTATTATCATTTCTTTATGTTGTATGGTTAGCTTCTTATGAACATCTCCGGCCTTCAAGGAATGCTTGTAGCCTACAAACCTTTGCATACAGTCACTGTGAGCCAAAGAGGTTTTTCAGCGACTCACTTAGTTTCCTCCAATTACTGAACCCATTAATCGAAAACTTTTCATTTTAATCTCGAATATTTGCAGAATGCCGAAAATGTCTGCAGACAAAGCAGAACGCTTATCTAACTCGAAACTCGAAAACGATCTCCGTCTATCTCCAAAAGAACTTTTGGAAAAACAACCCTTGGACCCCTTGGCTGCGAAGGACCACTATCAAGATTTCCCAGATCTTGATCTTCTGGATCATTTCGTCCTCTTTGATTTGTTTCTGCAGATGTAAAAACATCGGATGTTTTGCTACCTTGCCCTTCTTCAGCGGCTTTATTTACATCTTCTCGTATACCTCCACCAACATTTTCTATATTTGAAGTTGAAGATTGTGTTAAATCACAAGCTATCTCAATATTTGTTGTTGAGTCACATACTGGAGTAGACGTTTGCCTTGTCTCAGTCTCATCTTTGTCGGGTTGATTTGTGGCAGATTTGAAAAACGATCGTATGTCTTTGAATTTCTTCATGTTCAAATCGCTCACAATCTGCAACGCAAATAAAAACAAATTTATAAACACCGAAGCTAACTGCTCGGACACTGATGGGGAAACAAGTAAAAGGCGTGAAAGAAAGTACAAATCAAAATCCCTTTGCAGTTTTAACTTTAAACTATTATTATTATTATTAGCTGAAACTTGTGATGCAATCTTCCCTTTTTTTTTTCACCCATCAAAATTTTAACATCTTATAATACTCTAAACCAAACATACAAATAAGTAAAATTACCTTAGTCCTTAGTTTTTTGTGGCAGTTGGCCTTGGCAGTGGCTATTTGTTTGCTTTGATGTTTTATTTCACACAGCACTGTGCTGTCAGCACAGAAGACTCAGAACATGGAACACCGAACACAGGTTATATTGGCACTTGGCTCATAATAATAATAATAATACATAAAACATTAAACATAACTATAACAAGTACTAACCCCATGAATTCATCGTGCGTTGCAGCGTTGCTTATATAGGTACCGATGACGCAAGCAACCCTTCTCGAATCTTCTAGAAGTTCGATGATTAATAATTTACGTAAGCTGCTGTCTGCGTCTGCCGAGGCATCGTAATTATGATTCATACATCTAGATTGTTCGGAATAATGAGTCACCATTTCCGGTATGTTACACTATTTTTAAGTTTCAAGTCTCGCTTCCTTTATAAAAAGTTATCTTTTAGAATGTTAATGTAAACTAATTTAATCTACTAATCTTTGCGGCGTCTTTATGCTTGCTGGGTTTACTACATCGTGAAAGAGGAACTATACATGCTATTGTTTATGCATCAACACTCAGCGGATATCAGTATCATGAACCAAAACAATTCCTAGAGCAGCACAGTCACAGTCAGCAGTCTACCGCCGCGCGCTTAGCTAAACAAATATTATTTCACCGATACAACTTATGCTCGAATGACGAATATTCTAATGTCCTTACATAATAAATAATAATTGTACTTATCACTATGTCACTATTACTACTCGTTTGTTTATCGCAATGGTTTAAGATTTAACGAATTAAATTGTTAGATGGAATTTAAGATAAGAATGAAAAATGGGAAAGTGCTCCGTTTTTCTGGGGTGTGTCACGGCTTGCCTGGGGTGTGCCTGGCACACCTTGCACCCCTCCTAGTTTCGCCACTGACTATCTTGAATTAAGAATAATCTCATCTCAGTAAAAGTAAAATTTTTAAATACTTTTTCTTATGGTTAGAATTTTGCATTTGACTATATGATCTACTATTTAATGTTACTTTTATGTTTTAACAATTTTGGATATTAATAATATGTTCTAAAGTTTTAGGGAATGGATAAATAAAGAAAATCCTAATTTACTTTATTATCACTTCTTAATCAAATGTACCTGCTGAAATGCAAAGAAAAGAAATACTCATGCTTTAGATAACTGAAAAATGTAACATGATCCAGAGATAACTATATCTTAATTGTTGAAACTTCATTATGAACCATTGTATGAACTTGGATATCAAAATGCATTACTCTTTCTATTAAGCCGGTTATCTTAGATTAAAATTTATTTATCTCAAACCAAGAATACACTTTCTAAAACTAAGATCATTGTCTTAAAATTAACGGTCAAAACGGGCATTCGTACCTACGTTATATTCGAAACTGTGCTGGTTAAGGATGGACGTAATTAATTGTAGTTTGTTGAGTGATTTGAACAGTAGTGGGTTTGAAAACGTATTAAGGGTATTAGACAATACAGCACCTAATATATCAACGATGCGAGATTTGTTTAATTCTTGGAATTTTGAGAGTCGATTACAAGCAGAATCGAAGGTAAAAATATTTCTTTATGGTAAGTACTTATTTGAATTAATTTTTTAAACTTTTGATTTTTTAAAAGAATTTTTTGAAATTTTAAAAAAAAAATTTTTAAAATCAAATTTTTTTTAAAAAAAATTAAAATTTAATTAAATTAAATTGGGAAAATTTTTTTTGGAAAAAAAACAAAATATTAAATTAAAAGTTTTTTAATTTAAAAAAATATTTAAATAATTTAAGTTAACAAAAACAATTTTAATTTTAAAAAATTTTTAAATGGATAACCCTTGTCAATTTATTAAATTTAAATTTAAAAAGAAAATTTAAAAATTTTAAAAATTTTTTTATGTAAATCTAAAATTTTCATTAAAAGTAAAATTTTTAAATTTTGTTTAAATTTTTAAATAATATAAAAAATTTTTTATTTTTTCAAATTTTTTTAATTGGGAAAAAAATTTCTTTTAAAAAAATTTTTAAAAAAATGGGAAATCTTTTAAACCAACAAATTATTAAAAGGATTTTAAAAGGGTAGAAAAAATTTTAAAGAAATTTAAAACGGTTTTAAAAAGGGAAAACCAAAAAATTTTTTTTTAAAATTAATATTTTATTTATTTTACTTTTTAATTTAAAAAATTTTTAATTAAAATTTTTTAAATTTTAATTTTTCATTAAAAAATCTAAAAATTTATGGTAATTTTTAAAAGTAATTTTAAAAATTTTAAAAATAATTTTTTTAAATAAAAAAATTTTCGCATAAAGAACTTCAAAAGGAAGGGAATTTAAAAGAAAAAATTCCAAAAAATTTGTTTTATTTTTTTAAATTATTTATTTTATGTTTAAAATTTTAAATCTTTTTAAAAATTTCAGTTTCATATTCCCAAAAATTCAGAAAGTGGAAAAAATTTTTTAATCAAAAATATTTTAACCAACCTTTCACTTTTAAGTTTGTTAAAGGGGTGGATTATAACTATTTCGAAAAGAATGAATTTTAAATATCAAAAATTTAATAAAATATTAGTTAATATTTTATTCAAAATATTTAATCTATTAGGTTTAAAAAAATTTAAAGTTTTTCCTTCTAAATGGTGGTCAAAGGGGTTTAAACATTAAATTTAAATTTAAATTTAAAAAACCGGAAAAATATTAATGCAATCATAATTTTGGTCCCTCAACAAATTTTTTTTAGTTAATAAAAAACTTTCCTTGATAAAATTTAATTACAATAAAATTAAATTTTTTTTTTTTAAAACAATTTTCCAGGGGTAAAAAAGGAAAGGGTAAATGTGTTAAAAATTTTATTGAAAAGGATTAGTAACAAAAGAAAAAACCAAAAAAGTTACTGAATAATAAAATTTTAAATCTTAATTTTAAAAGGTTTTTTACAAACCAAATCAGAAGAAATTAATTGAATAGAAGAAAATTTGTGTTTAAAATATCCAAAGGGTTACATAAAAAACTTTGAAATATAAAGAAAACTGAGAAAAATTTTTTAGATGTTTAGAATTGGTTAAACATTAAAAGGAAATACTTTGGTAAGGAACTTTTGTTTTTTTTTGTGTTTCTAAATTAATTTTTAATCAAATTAAGTTTTTGGGTTAAATTAAAAACTTTTGTTTTTTTTTTGATTTGAACTTAATTAAATTAAAGGAACCATATTTTTTTAAAGTGAAAATATTTTCAAATTAAAAAAATTTTTTTTTTCTAGGTGGTATTTGATTATTTAAAACCCAAAAATTTAAAAATTGTTTTTTTTAAAACTGTCAAAATGTAATTAAAATGTAAAAAAATGTAATGGATAAAATGATGGGTTTATTAGTGTAAAAAGGATTCGTAATTGGGAAAGTCATTTTTTTTTTTAGTTAAAATAAAGTTTGTTTTTTTAGTTTTTTTTTTTAATTTTTTAATTTTATCCTCTTTAACACTTTTAAAATATTTTTTAAACGCACCCAATTATTGAAATTTAAATAGAAAATTTAAAATGACTTTTTTTAAAAAAAAAAGGTGGGTTTTAAAATTAATTTTAATTTATTTTAAATTTTTTTTTAATTTCTTTTATTTTTTAAATTTCTTCTTTTCCCCTGTTAAAATTGTTTTTGGAATTGTAACGCTGGTAAATGAGTTCCTTTTAAACCTTCTTTGGCGTGGCGGAAGCCCTATTCGAGGTTTAGGTTCAACTTTAAAATTTAGGGAGAAATTTTAAATTTTATTTTGGGTTGAAAAATTATTCAAAAGATTTTTTAAAATGAATTTCTTTTTAAAAACATGTTTTCAATTTTTTACCCAAGGAGCTTTAGGGAAAATTAAAATTTTTACAATTTTCCGAGTCGGTCCGTTTAAATAAATTTGGAACGATGGTTTTCAAAAGTTACTTTTGAATTAAATAAGTAAAGTTTTTTATTCAAATTTTATTGAACAAGGTTATTTTAAATGGTGTTTCTAGTACATTTGGCAACCTTAAATAAACTTTTAGTTTTTTTAAATTTAAAGAAATTAAAACCCAAAATAATTTTAAAATTTTTTCTATTTTTAAAAAATTATTTTTCAATTTTAATTTTTTACATTCTGTTTTTCCTTTTTAATTTTTATTTAATTTTAAAAATTCAAAAAAATTTTAAAATTTTGTATTCAATTAAATTAAAAAGGTGCTTTGAAACCACTTAAATTATTGTAATTTGTAGAAAGGATGGTTAATTATTAAATTCCAAATTTTTGCGATTGAAATTATTTGGGAAATTTATTCTAAAGGGAAGATTAAACTTCCTTTATTTGGAATTTTTAACAATTTTTTGTTTGATTTAAACTTTTTGATTTATTCATTTGTTAAAATTTAAAGAAAACTTTTTTTTAAGGAAAACTTAATCTTTATACATTTTTTTAATTTTTTATGATTTATTTTTTTTGTTTTCTGATTTTGGAATGGTTAACTACCCTTTTCTTTTTAACCGTTTGAAGAAATTTTGTTGGTGGCATTAGTTTAATTTTCCAAATTTTTATGACGGTTGGTAAGTTTTTTTTTTTTTTAAATTTTTCTTTTTTTGATTTTTTACTTTTTCTTTTTATTTATTAAACTTTTTTATTTTAAGAATTTTGCTCTTTAAAAGCTTGAAAAATTAATTGAAATTTCAAATTTTAGGAGTTCTTTCTGTTTTAAAAAAAATTTAAGGTAAATTTGGCAAAGAAATAAGTGTTATTTGGAAATTCCGGATTTTTTGATTTACTTTTCCGTTGAATTGTTTTTTTAAATGTAACCTGAGATTGGTTTTAACCCCGGGTTTTTACGTTCCTTTTCTGGGATTTTTATGGTTAAAGGTTTAAAGGGATTTTATTTTATTTAATCTCAATTAGTTCGTTTAAAGCTTTAATTTTTAAAAGTTAAACAAAAACCCTTTGGTTCCTTACCACTGTCCTTAAATTAAATGTTAGTTTTTTTTTTTTTTTCTGATGGTTTTGTCAAAAACCCAAAATTTTTAAAAGGTTTTGGGTTTGGGTCCAATACGTTTTATTTGTAATTTAGGGTTTTTCTGGATTTAAAACCCCATTTTCTTATTTTTTCGTATTTTTTTTATTTTTCTTTTTTATATTTTTAATTTGGCAAATTTTTTTTTTTAAATTTTTAAAATAATTTTATTTTTTTAGCCTTATTTTTTTTAATTTTTGGTTTGAAACCCATTTTAAATTTTTAGGAGGTTGTTTTAACCCTTTTTTTGGTTTTAAATTTAAATTACTTTTTTTGATTTCAATTTCATTTTAAATAGTAAAATTAAGAAATTTTTAGTTTTTTGTTAATTTGAGGTAAACTTAAATTGATAAAAACTTAATGTTCATAATTTTTATTTTGATTATTTATTATTTTTTTTTCCTTTTTTATGTTATTTGGACTTTAGGCCTTCGCCTCGTTAACCTGTTTTCACTTCCTTTTGCTTTTGGTATTTTAGGGGGTTTTGGTTGAAGATGTTTTTTTGAATTCCCTAATTTTTTATTTTAAAGGTGTTTAGTTAGGGAATGTTTAAGTTAAAACTAAACCTTCTTTAATTTTTTTTACACAACTCCTACTAATTTAAAAATATTTTTATTTACCTTTTGATACTTATAATAATTATTTTTATGTATGGAATTTTTAAACCTAAAGGAACCCTTTTAAACTCCTTATTTATTGTTATCAAATTTTTTAATATCCGATGGCTTTAGTTGATTTTTATAAATTTCAGATTTTTCCGGGTTCTACCCATGTCCCCAGGTCATTATTTCTCTTGTTTTTTCCTTCCGTTTTTGGCACAAAATTAAAGACTTTAAATTTTTTATTATAGTTTGGGACCTTTTTTAATTTTGGATTTTTAAATAACTTTTGTCTTTTGTAATTTTTTTTATTTTCTTTTATTTTTTTTTTATTACAACTTTTGGTTTTTTAAATTTTAATAACTTTATTATTTTTAATGCTTTGGGTTCGAGTCCAAATTTTAATTGTTTTTTTTTTTATTAAATAATTTTTTTTAATTTTTATTTAGTGAAAATAAAAATTTTAAGAATGGAAAACAAATTGCATATTTAAAGTAATTTTTTTAAATTTCATAAAATTTAATTTTCCTTTTTAAATTTACATTTAAAGCCTGCAATTTCGTTTTTTTTTCAATTCACTTTTGTTTAATGTAATAATGGCATTATTTTAATTTTCCCTTTTTATGAAAGGCCACAAAATTTTTAAAATAAATTTTTTTTTGGAATTTTTTTATTTTACTTTTACTATTACTATTAACTTTTAATTTTAAAATTTTCTATTTAAAATGCAAAAATTTTTTAATTGTAATGGAATTAATTTTTAATTTTACTTTTAAATACCCTTTTATTAAATTTTTTATTGGTTTAACATAAAAATTTTTTATAAAAACTTCAAAGTTGATTTTATTTGGAAATTAAAGAAAAATTTTTTCCTTTGGTGGTTTGACTAACACCAAAGGTTAAATAATTTCATCTTGTTGACCTTCCGTTTCTGTGTACCTTAAAATAAACCGTTCAAATTAATAAAACAATAATTTGACCTTTTCCTTTTTAAAAATAAAGATTTTTTAAACTTTTGAAATGATTATTAAACAAAGGTTTCTTTCCAAAACAAAAAAACTTGGGTGAGGATAATTTATTTTTATTTACATTCTATTTTTATTTTAATTTAAAGGAAAATAATTGCAATGGAACTATTTAGGTTTTAAAAATCTTTGAACCCCTTTATTTTTTTAGATTGGCAACGGATTTTTTAAACATCATTTTTTTAAGTTATAATTTCCCATTAAAGATACTTTTCTTCTATTGAAAAAACAAAGTTTTAAAAAAATGGTATTTATTTAAATCCCTTAATTTTTTAACGAAATTTTAAAAATTTTCTGTAAATGAAAAAATTCAAGGTGTTTCGCCATTAAATTTCAATGAAATTTTGAAGAAAATGTTTTCATTTGGATAAAATGAAAATTTTTATATAAAAACTTTTAAACATTTTAAATTAAAAAGCCAATTTTATTTGATATTTCAAATAAATGGTTAATAAACGGGTTGAAATTCCGGCCTTTAAACGGTTTAAAAAACATTTTTTGACTTTTAAAATAAAGTTTCTTTGAAATGTTAACATTGGTTTTCTACAACTTTTGAAAGAACTTAATTAAAAAAAGATAGTTTGGAAAAGAATAATTCTTTATTTTTTGTTCCTTAAGTGGAGAAAGGATTAAACTATTTTTACAAAATTTAATTGCACCTATTTTTTAATTTTAAAGGAATTTTTAACAAAACACCATAGGTTCATATTTTAGATAAACAAAATTCCAAAGGAGCTTAAAAAACAAAATGGTGGTATTAGTTCGATTTTAAGAACTTAAAATTTTAAAAAAATTATTAAATCAAAAGAAACATTTGTTAAACCACTTTTATAAAAAAGGCTTTTTAAAAATTTTTATTCAATTTTTTTTCAGGAAATAAATGGTTTGAAGAAATTGCTTCGGTTAAAATTTCATAAAATTAACGTTTAAATTTAACTTAGTCATTTAACAATGTTGGAATAAAAATAAAGTAAGTTTAAATTGTTTAATTATTTATATTAAATTATTTTTCGATTTAAAGTCAAAGGTTTTTTCAAATTTAATTAGAATAAGTTAATAAAATTTTAAATATTTGAAAAAAAACCATTTTTGGCATTTGTGTAATAAAAATTCGGACCCTTCATTTTTGTATGAGGTTAAGAAACAAAACTAAAATTTAAAAAAAACTAAATGAAGAAACTTTTTCAATTCAAAAAATGGTTTTTAAAATTTTTAGCTTTTTTTTAAAATATTTTAAAATTCCTTTTTAAATTATTAAAAGTCTTGAATAAATTTTACTATCTTTGAGTTATAAATTTTTTATTAATAGTTAGATTTATATTTAATAATATATAAAGAATCAGTTTTTTTCAAAATAAATTATTTGAAAAATAGATTTTTAAAATTAAAATAACCTTTTTTTTAAAAAATATTGCATTTTTTTCCAAAAGTTTTATACAAACAAAATTTTTTTGCAAATTTTGACTTATTTATTCAAACCTGGGTTTTAATTGTTTTTAAAAATATTTCTTTAAAAACAAATATTATAATTTTATTCAGTAATTCAAATTTTGAGTAAAATTTCTTTATTAAAGAAATTATTTTCTCCAATTTATTAAAAAATTAGTTTTCTTAAAAAATAAACTATTAGTGTTTTAAAAAAATTTAATTTTCAATTTTAAGAAATATTTTTTAAAAAAAGTTTTAAAACAAAAGTTCTTAAAAAATTTCCTAAAACGGGAAGTTTTTAAAAATTTCAAAAAAATATATTATTATTTTTATTTTCATCTTACTAAGAAATTTTTTATTAAGAAAAATTTTTGAAAAATTTGCAAAATATATAGTGTTTAAAAACTTCATTAAGAATATTTTTAATAAAGCTTGTTAAAACGAAAATTTTTAAATTTGTTAAAACAAGGTTTTTAATTTAAAAAAATATTTTCTTATTTTTACCCTAAAAAATATTTTTTTAAATAAAATTTTTTTCCTATAAGGGAAACTCATTATTTTCAAATGAGGATTCCTTTAGGAAATTTTTTGTTATACCAATTTTGTTTTTAAAAATTTTTAGTTAAAATATTTAGGCCCAAAATTTTAAAATTTTTTTAAGAAATTCTTATTTTTATTATTTTGTAAAAGGGCCATTTTATATACCTTTGCATTAAGTTTTAAAAACAAAAAATTTTTATTGAAAATCATTTTTTAAAATTTGACCTTAAGTTAAAAAAAATTAATTAAATCATACGGGTGTTTTAAACACAACGAGATTATTTAAATTCATTTATTATCTACGGTGAATGTAACAGAGTTTTAAAGCAAAAATTAATAAAAAAAACTTATGCTAACAATAACCAATTTGAAAACAAATTTTAGCAAATGTTCAAAATGTCCACCTTGAACTTCCAAACATTTTTCCATCTTAGAATAAGTTCTTCACGAGTAGCTGCTCTAATGGAATCTTTAGACAAATTTGTTTATGGTCCCTTTTTGCCATACAATCTTTTTTGTTGTAATTGGATTAAAATATACGATGTTTTTATCGTTTCATATAAAATAATCCAAGACAAGGTCAGGAGAACGAGGTGGCCACAGAAAAGGTCCATCACTAGCAATCCACTGGTCAAAAAAGGGTTTGAAGAAGTTGTTAACAGAAAAGGCTCTATGTTGGGTGTTGGGTGTTTCGCCAGAGGTAAATTACTTACGTATTGTTCATCCAAATCTTCTAGAATATTTAAATATCGTTCTCCTATAAAATATTAAAAGGTAATTGAAAATAGAAAAAAAATTACATTTTATTGTCACTTACCATTCAAGTTTCCACAAAAATGTAGTTTAATTATTCTATTTCTAATGGCACAGAATACATTAAGTTGCCAGTTTTCTTGAAAATTTCGCAATTTTACGGCATATTCGAATCACTCCAAAGATGGCAATTGTGTCGGTTAAAAACAGTTGTAAATTTATTTCCAAATAATATTTTCCAAAATCGGGGATGTCTTGTGATTGTTAAAATAAATTCACAAAACTGCATTCTTTTAGGAAAATGTTGAACCATAGAAAATAAATAAGGGTGAAAATTGTGTTTTACCAAAATTCTTTGTATTGAACTTTTGAGTTCCAGCAGCACTTTTTTATTGAAGACATAAGATATGCCACAAAATATCCAATCAAATTTCGACAATTTCATCGTTGACAATTGGTTATCTTTGATTAATTTTACTTTAACGGTGCCATAATTTTGAAATTCTCGATTATTTTCTTACACTGCAGTGACGGTTTCTGTCTATCTGGATATCTTTCATCGAATAAATATCTCGCAGGTTCTTGATATATTCACTGTAGATAAAAATAAATTTAAATAATCTTCGTGGTGTAGTTTAATCGGCCCCATGATTAAATTATTACTTAATGTCAAATAACTAGAAATAAGACATTTCGATTGAAACTGATTTTTTTTAATATGGCAGCAGTCAAAAAACAAAATTTAAAAAAATTATTTTCATAATAAAAAAATCTTTAATTGCTAATTTTGAAAACTAGACACTTTTTAATATAAATTTTTTAAAAAGTTACCCTCCTTTTAATGCTAAATAGATAGCATCATAAAGGGGGTTTCAGTTTTAAAAGAATTACTTTTACGGTTTTACAACTTAATTTTGTGCTTAATTTTACCCTGTATTAATTTAAAATCAAAATATTCGCTCAGTATATGAAAATAGGTCCCTTTCTACAAGGAATCCATCCAAACTGAATAATAAAGGCTTTTTATAGGAAAAATTAATTATTTTAGGGTCTAAACGTTATTTTTGACGTAAAATATTAAATATCTCAAAATTAAAGTTAGGTATAGGACATTACACACAAAATATGTCTAAAATTTTATGGAAACTAAAATGAAATAATATATGTCCCATTTAAAATATTATAACCGGAAGTGCCACCATCTTGAAAATGTTTTAGTCGAGTTGCCCCCATGGCATTTATAATGCCAAATTTAAAAAATTTCCATTGCGTACTTTTTCAGAAATCGATCGTCGGTTCGTCGGGGACATTATATATATATATATATATATATATATATATATATATATATATATATATATAGAGGGTAAATTTAAAAATCAAAAATAACTTTTTTTTTAGAAATAAAAAGTTTATTAGATACAGAACAACTTTAACTGTTTATTTAATAACTTGACCTTAAAAAAATAAATAAAATATAAAATCGTTGGTAAAATGTCAGACTTAAAAATGGTAAATGACCACTTGCCCCAGGCTATTAAGTGAATCATCTATGGGGCATGTAGTCCTTAGAATAATAATTATCGGCAGTTATCAAAAAATTATTAGCACCTGGTTCATTATTAATACTTTCTGCATCCAGGACCAATTTTATGCAATGATCCATTTCTCATAAAAGTTTCTCCATATGTCTCAAATTTATAAACCATATTGTGTTTTCTTTTGATATTGGCTGGTTCGTGATGCAATTTCTTATTTTCCCCATGTTTTTCTTTTTTTATTTTTATCATTTGCACATTTTTTCAAAACTATTTTACCATTTTTTTTTTTGTTTTAAATTTGAGTTGATCTTTAAGGTGAACAATGATTATTTTAGATCCTTCTGTTTTCTGAATTTTTTTTTTTTTTTGTTAATTTTGGGATTGGTTAAACTTAAAAAAACATAATTATTGTTTGATCTTTTTTTATACATATCATTTTAATGATTCCATCTACCAATTTTGGTTTGAGTTGGTTTCTGGTTTCTCTTTTTGAAGAATGTTCTCGAAAATTATTTTCTATTGGTTTCTTTTAAATTGTTCTGTGAATTGACAATAACGCTTTCGATTTTTCTTTTTTAAATGTTCTAGAAAGTCCTTTTGGAAAATCAGATTAAGGGTAGTTCCCGTTTTTCAAAATTAATTTTTTTGGCTTGTTAATAACATTTTAATAACAATATGTCATATTCAGTGATTCACGGGGTTTTGGAAATGGTATTTCTTTTTTGAGGATTTTGAATTAAATACGCTTACGAAGCGGCTGTATTATTTGAATGGATTTATCAAAAGAGTTACTAAATTTCTAGTTTATTGATAAAGACTTTGGTTAATATCAAATAAAGCTTGGAGATTCTTTGGTTTTTTTTGCCAAAAAATGTTTAAAATTTAACAAAAGATATATTTGATTTCGGAAACCTCCTTAAAAGCAATTAATAAAACATTTTAACGAAAAGCCATAAATGGTGGGCAAATGGGTGAACCCAATAAAGTTTATTTTCCTTTTCCAGTGAATTAAAGTTTTTTTAATATTTTTGCGGTTTTTCCATAATTTGTCTCATCACAGTTAAATACAATAAATTGTACTTAAAGATCTTTTGTTTTTAAAAAAAACTCTGTTTAAAATCCTGTCACCTTGCAATGCTTTTCCAGGTCTTCGGATAAAGGTTTTGACGTTTCAAAAATGATATCAACCAGTCTTTTCCTGCCAACTTCCATTTTTTGAATGGGTGATTGATTTGGTTATTCAGCAAACTGATATGCAATTCGTCGAACATCTGGTTGAAAGTCCATAAAACAGTTTTTCAAATGTATTATATGTTCACAGTTCCATTTCCATTTGTGCAGTAAAACCATTGTCCAGGCTTGTAACTGGATTGATCCCTACATTATCCGTGTGTTATCTTGTTCCAAAAACCAACCTAATTTATAATCTTTATTTGAATAGTTTAAATTGTCGTCTTCTGATAGATTTTGTTTAGTTGTTCACCATTTTCCACCTAAAAGAAAAAAATTTATTTATTTAAATGGGAAGGAGTCAGGTAAATCACCCCAAATGACAATAAAAAAAAGAACAAATCAAAGAAGAACATTCAACATTTAAATATGGGTATTGCACACAAAAAAGGTTTGTCACGCCCAGACGAAATTTGATACTTACTAAAGTTATGAAAAATTCTTACGTAATTTAAAATATAATAGTTTAGTTTTATAATTTTCATCTAATTTTTATCAGCAACACGCACCTGTTGATACAATTATAAACTGCACTGACTGTTATATGATCCGGTTTTATGAATTATTGAAAGATGGCCCCTATGATATTACTCCCTATATACAAGGTTTTCGGTTTTCGTTAAAGTTTATGGGTTAGAAACAATTTAAAATCTTTTTAACGAAAATTGTGGTAATATATAAAAAAAACATGCAAATAAATGCTGCATCTATTCATCCAATAATATACAGGGTGAATTTGGTTAACAAAGTTTTCAACTTTGAAAATTGTTTAATAGTTCATCAAATTTTAAAATGTATGCAAAAATAATTTAATAAAAAATATAGTTCTTATGTTCTGTCTATAAAATTTCCATCAGTAAAAATAAGTAAGACAACATTAGAAAATAGGGTTAATCTTTCAAAATTTTGAAAAAATCAAGATATCTAAAGTTGAAAAAATGAAATTATAATTTATAAAAATTTTGTCAAGAATAAAAAAATAATATAATTTCATTTAAAAAAAAACATTTATAACCAATAACATGACAAAATATTTTAAATGAAAAGAATTTTAATTAAAAAATTCAGATTTCAAATTTTTTAAACAAAATTTTAATATGGAAAATTATATATTATTTTATATATATATATATATATATATATATATATATATATATATATATATATATATATTATATTTGTTATGTTTGATAGTAAAATTGTATATAAAATAAGAACAATAATAAAACATAGAAATCATCGTAGATATTTTGGTAGATTTAATTAAATAGGTGTGATATTACATTTGAAATTAAAATAATGAATAGATAACAATATGTAATCATGCATCAGGTTCTACTTTAAATAAACTATAGTTAATGACATCATATAAATAAAGGTTGTAAAGAATATTCATATTGCATATGTTCGACATGCTTAACAAAATTTATGAATTTTCGTTGATAATGAATGGAATTCAATTTTTGGAAAATCGATTTAGTATTGCTCTGCTACAATCCTAAAAAGGAAAAAATAATTTTATTAGATAAGAAGTGTTAAATAGTTTTATGAGGAAAAAAGTGATTACGATAACGTTAAAGTTTATTGAAATTATACAAACGCAAGTATGCGATTAAGCAGTTATTATGAGAAATACTTAGTTTGGGTGGTTATATGAAGTTATGTTGGGAGGACAATCATGGAAAAAATGGATTAAAAAATAGTGCAGGTCTTTGGAGAAATACAAAGAAAACAAAATTTACGACTAGAAATGGTGGATTATGTTTGGGGGTTAGGGAATATGAATTTTTCGTCCCTGAAAAATATTTAATTAATTATAAGTAAAATTTCATTATAAAATGTACAAAATGGGTTTTTGTTGTATAAAATATTGAATGTTTGAAAAATAGCATGTGGGTATCAAAAAAAGAGAATTACGGATTCAAAGACAATTTTAAATAATTATATAAGAAAGTTATTTTAAAATTAAAATTATTAAGATTTAGAAAATTTAATCAGAGCATTTGTTTGTATGGTCATATAATAGAAAGCTAAAATTTAAGAAAAATAATTTTCGACTGAAATTTTTAATAATAAATCGTTTTTGGTAAAAGAAAAGGTATTGGTAAAATTTTTTCATTAATATGAATTGTTTTAATAAATATAAATAAAATTAGGAATTATTTTTTCTTAAAATTTTAAAACAAACAATTAAATATTTAAGGAATGAAATTATTTAATTAATACAGAAAATAAAATTTTATTTAAAAGAAACAATTTTAAAATTTATTCAATATAAAAAAATTTAACATAAAATGTAACAACATGGAGGATTACAAGCAAAGAAATTACAAATTAAGAAAATTTGTTTGAATTTAATCAAAAATATTAACAATTTAAATTTTGGTTAATAAATTTTTTTTTAAAGAAAGTTTGCAATTTTGTTTAAATATAAATTAAAACAAAATAAATATCAATTTTAAAATTTTAAAATATAACCTTGGAAATTGTTCCTCTTATGCCAGATGTTTAAAAAATATTGAAAAATGCAAAATTAAAGTCAAAATTATAGTGAATGGTAAAATTTTATAACTTTTAAACTATTATTAAAATAATTTATTTTTTACAAGTTAAATTTAAAAATACTTTTTAATTAATTTTTTTTGAGAATACCTACCAAAAATTAATTTTTTTAACAAATTTATTTAATTTAAAATAAATTTAACTTAAAGTTATTAAACTCACAAATTAGGTTAAAGTTTGAAAAATGTAATGTTAAAAACTAAAAATTAAGGCGAAAGGGAAATAAATTAATTTAACCTTTTAAATGTTTATATACAAATATTTATTTTTTTTTAATATTTTATTTATATTTCGTTTAATTTTTAAAAATTTTTTAATATTCTTGGCTAAACATTTAAAAATGGATGTAAAATCATAACTAATGTATCTACAATTTATAATGTTTAAATTATTTTAATTAAAATTTTTACCCAAATAACTTTTGAAAAATGATGTAAAACTATCAAAGATAGGGTTAAAATTTAAAGGATTTAAATTTAATACAAAGTAAATAAATTTTTTTTTATTAAAATTTTAATAAAATTTAATTTTATAAAATTAAAAAATAAAATTCTTAAATTATACTTGGTGGGATACCAAAATTATTTTATTAAAAAAAAAATAATAATTAATATAAATATGTTTGAATTTTTCTATTTTTTAACCTTTAAATTTTAGCTCAAATATTTTGGTTTTTGAAGGTTTTTTTTTTGAAAATTAAATTAAAATTTTAATTAAAATTATTTTAAATTTAAAAATAAAATATTAATTTCGGGGAAAAACCAAAATTTTAAAAATTGTTTTTTTTACGGGAAAAAAAAAAAAAGTTTTTAATTTTCCGGGAAAGGTTTAACAAAAGTTTTTTTTTTTAAAGTACCTTTTAAAAAAAAAGGTCTTTTTTCCTTTTGCGTTCTTTTTTTTTTAACCCAAAAATTTTTTGGGAAAATTTTTATTCCAAAGCTAGGGGCTTTTGTCAAAACAAATTATTTTTCTTTTTTTTTTACCCTGTTTCCATTTTTTTAATTTTATTTAATTAAATTTTTTGTCTTTTTTTTCGGTTTTTTAATTTCTTTTTAATTTTTTTTTCCCATTTTCTTTTTTTTATTTTTACTGGTTTTTTCCTTTTTTTTTTTTTTTTTTTTTTTTGCCTATTTTATTTTTTCATTTTCCAAAAATTCCTTTTCTTTTTTTTTGTTTTTTTTTTTTTTGCTTTTTAAATTTGGACCTTGAAAGAAAAACCCCGTTTAATGAAAAGTAGTTCAAAAAATTTTTTATTTTCCAAATTTAATTTTTTTTTGGGTTTTTTGCAATTTTAAGGTTAAATTATTGATAAAATGCCGGGTAAAAATTTAAAATTTTCTTTCCTATGAATGAATAAGCGGTACTTTCTTGACTGGAGGGGCAGATTAAAACATTTTCTCCAATGACGGAGAATTCTTTTATGTAGGTTGCTGTAAAAAATGTTTTAATATTGTTTAGTTTCTGTTAAGCCCACGGATACAAACCCTGGAGTATTGCTATAGCTACAAGTGCCATTCTGCATTAATACCATAGGTTTTCAAGTGATGTACCAAATTGCACATCTGGTATTTGATTTTATAGTGTTGCTTTACCCCATCAATGACGTAAATAATTTTTTTAACTTTTTTAATAAATGGAATGAATGTCTTACTGTATAAATAGCTAGAGTATCCTGAGTTTTAGAGTCCTACAAGAACATGCTGTTAGTGTGTCATTTCAATTCCGTTACGATAATAAAATATCACAGGATTCATTTATCATTATTGTAGCATCTTGTGCTACATATGCGTAGTTTTCTGAACAATCGCAGTGAGCGAATACCTTGTGTTCTGTTAAATTACTTTTCTGACTAAAGTATATTGTGACTGCTCCTTTGAAATAAAGTTATGAGGTATCAATTTTTGTAGCTGCGTAGTAAAAGCTGCGACAAAATCATCTGTAGAGCGTCATTTCTTTATTAGAGTACAGCTGATATCGTATATAGCTTCCGAAATACCATCATCCCCTATAATATCAGTTACATAATTAGAAAACTTTTCCAATTTTGGACATTATTTACAATTACCGATATAACAGTTATGCAGTCTTTGTAATGATTAACTTTTATTTCACGGTCTTTAGTAAGTGATTTCAATTCAGACATTGCGCGCGCCATTTCATCCTACAAAAAAGCAATATCTAGGTCTCAGTTCAGGAAACTTACTGAATCTTATGGAATGAGTTCGGTGTTCATTTCTAATTCATCACCTCAAGATAAACACAATGTGATGATTTGGGTTTTTGACAAATTTTGTTGGGGGCAAAATTTGGAGTGTGTTAATATATCAGAAACATTTTTTAGTATAGCATCTGACACAGTTCGCAAACTTTTATGCTTCCATGTTTTTTATATTAATGTATCGAAATAAATACTTCTACTCATGTAAGATATTTCTTGGGAAAAATAATTGTTACCAGATGATATAAAAAATATTGATGATTATTACCGTAATTTAAAAAAACCGTAATAATAATGAATTATCTTGCGACATTAATACGTAGGACAAAGATTCCAGATATGATTAATCCAATATCTTACGGAAATGTTAAATGAGTAATTTTAGAAGTATATTTTCAGGTTAAAGTCAAATACATAATTAATTTTTGAAATACTCTGTTATTAGAATACTAAAACTTGAATTGGATTGAGGATTTAATAGTAAAAGTACTATTAATATACCGGCGAGTGTAACTTATCGTTATATCATAGCCAGCACATTGGAACTCCTATTTTGAATATTAGGAATCGTGTGATCCTAATTAGCGACCTTGAAAACCCTTATAAAGAAAGTGCCATTGAAATTAGTGCAAACTGGAAGGATTACTATTCAGGTCAGAGAAAGTGAGTAAAAAGTGACTTTCTCCCATTTAAAATTTTATGTTGAAAAGCGCCAAGTGGCATTTGAAAGCTTACTTTTTTACGAAGAGATTTATATATACAAAATATATATATGTATCTCCAAGGTCCTGCATCTTAACTGTCAAAAAATAAGCATTAACGTTTCAATTTACGTATCAGCTATAAGTTTTGTACATTGTTAGTTACGTGTTGCTAAATATTATTATTTATTTGCGTTACAACTATTTTTTAAGTGGTTTTTGCTGATACAAGTGCTTCTTGTGATGGGGTACCCGAAAGATGAGCTTGTAGATATGATTTTTTAGGCATAGCGAATGCCAAAGAAGCCCTATTCTGACAAGTCGAGTTTATGCACATTGTTGTCTCAAGACATCCAGACAAGACAAAAACCTGGAAAATTTATTACAAAGATTTATACAAACGGGACATGTAGACTATACAAAACCAGTCAAGAGTAGACCCGTTCGAAGTGAAGAAAAGAATTGTCTGTTATGTTAGGGAAAATTCTTCAGTTAGTCAAAAGCACTTAGTTCTGTTGTATGTTTAAAATGTTGGGATTTTGAAGGATAACCGTTTTCATGCGAATATCCGTTTCATCAACAACTATTTTAATTTGGAGCCCCGTTTTTGCAATTGGCTAAATAAATTGAATAACTTCTAAAGGTTTTTATTTTAAAATTGAAAAAATTTAAATTGGGACCTTATTTTTTTAAAATTAATAATTTCTTTTCAAATGGGAATGAAAATTTAAAATGGCCCCATTATGTTTTTAAAATTTTAAGAATTTCCCTTGGGGAAACTTTAAAATAAAAAAAAAAGGGTTCCCTTTCCCCTTATTTCCCCGAAAACTGAAACACATTGTTTAATTAAAAATTTGATATCAACTTTATTTATACATGCCTGTTTTTTGAAATAAATACGTAAGTTTGTCTTGTCTAATTAAGCTTTTTGAATATTTAAACTTTGAAAACTTAATTAAAATATAAAAAGTTCCATTGCCCGAAATGAAAAAAAACAGGTGTTCCCTATAAAATTTACTTTTACGTATTTTGTTAATAAATTTTCGGTAAAACGAAAAAAAAAAGTTTAAAATTATGAGTCAAATGTTATCCCATCCATAAAAAGGGTGCAATGCTTATAAAAATTCAAATATTTTCTTTATTAAAGCTGTTTTTAATAATATTCTTCCCAGTTTTTGAATCTTTAGCCGGGAGTTTCCGTGTTAAGTGAAATCTGGAAGGGGGTGGGTTTTTGGGGGGGGTAAATTACTCAGTCGCCTTCCGACCTCATCCCTACATGTTCAATGGGCGACAAATCAGGCGAGAACAGGCCATGGGAGGAGGGCAATGTTACTTCTTCCAAAAACGCGTTGTAGCCCGCCGTATGAGGGCGGGCGTTATCCTGTTGGAAAATGGGATTATCCAGCCCCTGAAGATATGGAAGCGCAACGGGTTACAGCACATTGGCACTATAACCAGCGTGATCTGCTACCGTAACATATTGCACTCCATATCATCACTACTTGTGTGAGGGATGTGTTGCGTTACACAAAAATCCGGCGATAAACAAGAATTGACATTCTGGGTCCCACCTCTCATCCAATATTTGCAATCGATCGAGTTGTTGAAAATCTGTCTCTTGTGGCCAAAAGTCCTAAGCGACGTTCTTCGCGATCTGTAGTCCTGCGGGGACGTCCAGATCCAGGGCGAAGTTGTTGCACCCCTTCTTCGGACCATTTGTACCAACATCACAATAGCGTTGTAACATTTCGGTTTAATACGGCTACGTCCAAAATCAGTCAACTGGGAATGTTGATGATGACGTACTCTCTTGGCATTGTTCCCAAGTTCAGTACGAAATTGTGAACAAACAATTTGCAAAATTGACAGTTAATTACACACTGATTGGTTTATTTCTTCAAATTTATTGTTACTAAGTGCAAAGGAAAAACAAAAAAAAACTACTAGCTAGATTTTATTCAAATGTTAATAGTTTGTTTGTTCTAATGAAAAACATCGTTGGCGAAAATTTCAATAAAATCGTTCAACAAATACTAGATGTTGCAATTTTTATGTACGTCAAAATCTACGATTCTCGTTTTGGACCATACTGTATACAACTTCCGATATTTCGTGTAGTCACCTCTCTAAAAATAAAATACATAACATATCCTACTACAAATAATTTTTAATCTCGTTTGTCCTTGAAAGATAGTGGCCACACTTGTCCATTCAGACAAAGAAATTGTCATATCTTTGAAAGCACTCGTTATAAGATGCTGACATCTTGTTGACGTAACATACAAGGGGAGGCGAATTCAAATCTGGAATAATATATAGGGTGTTCCATTAAAAAATATGTCTTGTAGGTAGCGGACCGCGAAAATTTTACTATTGTAATAAACCTTTGTCAAATCGCCATTGTTACCGCGATAGAAATGATAATCAGTGGATCTTGATAATACGTCATAATCTGATCATGTTTTCAAAGATTTAATTTATGTATTTTATGGTAAGGAATGTGGGATTGTTTGTAACTATTTGTCTAGGGTTGTACAACACATGTTGGGGGGTGAGTAGCTGGTGCATGGTCAAAAATGGTTTACTGAAGGAGCGTAACGAATCGTTGGAATTTCTTATGAGCCGATTCGTAATGGAAAAATGTCACTAACCTAATAAGTAATTGTGTCGGTACGGACCGCGATCAAAAGATATCTTTGTTTGTTACTTGGAAACTCGAGAGAGAAAAATGTAGGGTTCTTACGGACGAATGCATATTTTTAAAATTAAGATTGTGTGCAATAGTTAATGTGAAACTGTTCCAACTTAAATTAATGGTTATTGTTTTTTATATTACTTTTGAAAAATGGGGGTTGATTGCGGGAGTAAAGTTAGTTAGGTTTGCAATCGGGGGAAAGATAGTTACAGTTAGAGTGTCAATCGAGCCAGATCGATTTTTGGGTTAATTAAATATCTTCATTGTAAACAGTTTGTCTTTAAAATAATTCTTGCGTGTACATTTTTCTTTTGAATTCGCCAACACTAAGTTGTCTTTTGTTTCGGGGTTAAATGGCGTATGTTAGCGATTTGTGTATGTGATCAATTAAGCGAATATTTATTCTAGTGTAAGTATGTATTTTTATATAAATGAAAGCTCGTAGCCAATCATTTTACCAGCCTATGTAACGTATTAAAAGAATCAAACATTGCCTTCCGCAGGTACCTCATACGTACGCGGTCTCAGTAAGCGGAATTTCCCTAAAATAAAGGACTGCAACGGGCTCCCTCACTGTGGTATTTGTGCGAATTAGTATTGTTGTTTGTTGTTTATATTTATATTTGTGTAGAGCTGGATGGTGAACGGGTACAGTATACCGCTTTGGTTACTAATTATAAAAGTCAATTGCCAAGTAGGTGCACACTCCCGGGTCAGACCATTAAACAAGTCGAATTTTATTTCTATTGTTTTTATTTGTTGTATAGAAGAATGCGTAACCTTGTAAGGCTTTGCTCTGAGTTTTTTTTTGTCAGTTTGTTTAAGTAGAATTATTTATCTGCGAGCTGATTTATTGTAATTTGACTTATGTACTTTGTGCTTTGGTGGCCACTAAACAGTTGGGTACGTGTAAATTCCTTGCCTGTTTTCTATTGTCCTTTCCTTTACCTTATTATTACCTGTTCAATTTTACTATTGTTGTATTTTATATGTACCGTAAATAATTCCTTTATTGCTTTATGTGCTTATTTTTTAAAGACCAGCTTGATTTGTTTTAGAGGGTCACATGTTTGGTATTACGATTTTTATTATGATTTTTATTTTGATTATTTATGACCCAATTGTGTATGTGACTACATGTGTTTTTTTTTATTATTGTATTTCTATGTAACTAAACATTTTTTTATTAATTTTCTGTTAATGTTATAATTTTGTGCGCACTTTAACCTGATTTTAATGGTGTTTTGGTATATATTTAACCGTTTCTTTGTTTTTTTTTTGTTATTTCATTTATTAATATACTTGTGCAATTACTTATTTATGAATAAAGTGGGTTTTATTGGTGGTTCTTTCCCACAATAGTATATTAACGGGCTGAACTACAGCTGGGCCAAACCCGTTGATTTTAATTGGAGTAGTTTCATTTGTACCTACCACTAGACGGCCACTTCGTTTGATCAGATTTGAGGTTTGCGGGTAATTAAATATCAGACTTGTAAATCAATTCTACTGTTTTAATTATTGCCCGGAAAGTCAAAGTAAGACAGGCAATTAATTTGAGTAATAGGTTATTGTTAATCAAGTCAAGATAAATTTGACTTGGCGTTATTTTTTTTGTTTGCATTATGCAAATAATTAAATTAACTTTTAAGTAGGGAAATGGGGGAGCACAGTTTGTTTTGGATTTAGGTATTATTTTGAAAATATTTTAAAGTGCGCAGCAAGATTTTAGCTCATTTTAATATTTTTTTAACAAAATCAAATTAAAAAACAAGCAAAATGAAACCCTTATATTTGTGAAAAAAAGGATTTAAGAAATTATATATTACAAGCCCAGCATATGGAAAAGGTGAACACACCGACGTAAGAATTAAGTAAACGGACTACATACGTTGGATGTGTAATTTTAATAATCAAAATAACAAACAATTTAAAAAAACTAGATTAACTTTTAATTTTTTTGTTGAACCAAAAACGGTTTTAAAGGTTTTAAACAGTAATTTAAATATTACATTTAGTGTTTAAAGGTAATTACAAACTAATTTGTTTGTTTGCGTAGGCATTTACTGGACCTATGAATAAAGAAATGGAAACTTTTTACATTAATTTTTCCGTTTTTAAGAAAAAAGTAGTAATTGGTAAACATTTAATAGACTTAAAGAATAATTTCGGAAATTTAAGTTTAAATTTTTACCGAAAGGTTCATATTGTTGGAACAGTTAATTTTGAAAGATTTCATTCCATTGGTGCAGTTTTTAGGTACCTTAAACAAAACATTTTATGATTTTGGAAATAAAGGAGCATTTATTTTTGTTTATACTAAACGCAAATGGGAAAAAAAATAAAATTCAGTTTAATTATTAATTAAGTTTTTGTAAACAAAGTTATTTTTTAAACAATAAATAAAGTTTTTTAATTTTTATGTATTTTAATTTAAATTAAAATATTACCAACTTTAAATGTTGGTAACCAAAGTTATTTATTATTTAAAAAAATTAAAGACCGTCGAGTTGGTTCACAAAGAGTAATTTAAACTAAAACTTTCAAAAGATTAAAACCATTTTAATTGATAAAAAAATTAAGGGACAGTAAATTTTGTTTTATAAAACCCAAACTGGTTAAAACTTAAAAATTAAAATCAGTGTTATTTATTTTAAACAAATTTTTAAAAAAATCATTATTCTGGGGCAGTTTTTTTTATGTATTTAATAAAATTAAAATGATTTTTAAAATTTTATTTTGAACAGTTCTTTAAAAAAATTAAACAATTTAAAGATTTATAAATAAATAATTGTATGAGGCCCTATTGTTAGTGGATGAACCTTACTCGTTAGAATTTGAAACATCACAACTTTTTGCAAATATTAAATTTTTAAAAATTTTATATAAATTTTTTAAATAAAACTAGGTGTGGAATTTTTCACTTGTATAATTGTTGGGTGGTTTTATTTAACCCAAATTGTATTGCTGGTTGTACTAGTAACTAGTGGACTGTGTTTATTGCCTATCGATTCGTTTTTACGTTTATTTTACAATAATTTTTACAAAAAAAAAAAGGCTGTATTTCATTTTAAGGGGACAGGCTCTTGACTCCTTCAGCCACAATCATGGACGCAACATTTAAACTTACGTACTTGAATTTTTAAGGATGGGTGGTGGGTAGGATGGAAGGAACATTTTCTAGGGAAAAATACCCCAAAGCACGCCAAGACCCACACGGTTCATATACGAGTGAATGCCTTACATGTGTTGAGGAAAACCCCTGAAAAAAATTACAAGGAACGGTAATAATAACCCATTACCTCCCAATTAACGGTCTATCAATTAGACCAGTGGTCTAAATTTATATATTAAAATATTATATATAAAAATTAAATTATTATAATTTCCTTCCACAATATTTTAATTCAGGAATTGTTTTAAATAAAACTCGGCCTGGAATTTTTATTGTATAATTTTGGGTGGTTTTATTTCCTTTGTATTGTTTGACTATAACTAGTGGATGTTTTATTGTTACATTAGGTTTTTTTACAATGATTTTTAAATAAGTTCCTATTTATACGTTTTAAAAACAAAGAGTGGTATTTACAATTTATTAGAGTTTTAACATACCCCCTCTTAAAATAAGAAATAATTTCAATTATTGTTAGTTCTCAATTGTCTATTGGGGAACATTTGTAATCCAGTTACTGCGAATTTTTCCTTTAGGTCTATTCAAAGAAATGGTCCCCGTATGTAGCTTAGAGCGAATTTTCCAACAAAATGGAAAATCCCTTACACAAAGGAAACCATTAACTACTGGCATTCATTTTCCATTTATTCCGTTTGTAAGTTAAGTTATGGTATTCTCACATAAGTGTCACCCCACCCTGGGCTTTTGAAAGAAAATTTTTCTAGCTTGAATTTTTTAGTTTTCTTTACACGCTCCGTGTTGACCAAAATTCGGCAAAATTAAGTTTTCTATTTTTTCAAGAATTTAAAATGGAAACATCATTTTTTTGGTCCCGAAGACTTTTTAATTTTGATTTGAAAACAATTTAATAACAAAAAACATTAAATTACGGTTAAATATCAAACAAATATTTGAACAAGAAATGCTAAGAAATAACTACTGCAAAAACAATTCCCAGAAATATTTTAAATTTGTTCAACTTAAATATTTCGGTAACGGTATTCATTTTTTATGGCTCCTCTGGGAATACTAAAACCAATTATATAAAAAATTTAGTAATAGTGTTAACAAATTAGGGAATTTTCTTAATTTTATTTTTTAATTCAGGATAATTCTAATAATTACCTTTAGTCTAATTATTGCCGAACGGAATTTTTGTGGTATAAACTTTATTAGAAAAACAATAAAAAGATGAAAAATAGGGGCAAAACCTCCCTACTTTTCAATAGGCAAATTTAAATATTTTACTTATTTTATTTAAATGTCATTTTGTTTATTTCGGTAACTTTGTAAATCCATTTTCCAAATGAATTTAAAATTATTCTTTTTATTTTTAATGATAAAATGGATCCCAGTTAAAATTGAAGGAACGTTAAAAGAGCGAAAACTGTGTTGAAAAATGAAAAGAAAAAATACAATTTACATAAAAGGAAAAAGAAGGTGCAGTTAACTAAAAACAAAATGAAGACAAATTGGAATTTAAAAATTAAAGAACTTCAGGGTAGCAAAATAAATATGAAACAACAATTGTGGTCAAAAGGTAATGGAATTTCCAAAGGTACCAGTGGTACGAGTTACAGGCCCTAACATTCGGGAAATGGGTTCATTCCCTTAGTTACCAAAAGTTTTTTCAGGGGTTTTCCTTCCCTCCGGATGGTACTGCTGGCCTTCGGCTCGGCAAGGGGTAATTTCCCCTAAATAATGTTCCTTTACCTATTACCAAAGTTTCAAACCTTACATTATTTTGCGAAGTAACTTTAAAATTGTTAGAAAGTTAAAAATTTTTAAATTAAAAACAAAAATAGTGTTTAAATAACATTTAAAACTAAAACAAAAAATAAATTTTTCCGAACCACATTAAAAGAATTAGGTTACCTACTCAAATAAAAATACCTGAATTGAAAAGTAAAATTCATTAGTTGAAGTTTCAATAAAATTTGACCTTGATCTCATATTATTTTTACCTGGCCTATCTAAATTGTGCTCATAATTCATAAAAAAAAGTCCATTTAAAAAAAACATTAAAAAAAAAAAGATTTATTGTTTAATAAAATTAAAAAAATTTCCAATTAAATTTTTGTTTTAAAATGTCAAGATTTTGACATTTTAAAAAATAAATGTTCAAAAAGACTTTTTGAATCCTGCAAAAGTACAGTCTTAGTTCACCCATTCCCAGAAACTGTATAGGTGAACTTCAAACACAAATAACGGGTCAAAAACATTTAAATTTTTTAAATTTACGAAGCAAAATAATAATAATAATATTATTTAATTTTATATAAATATTTTATTTTAAGTTTTGTTATTCAATCGTTATTTCTTTTGATTCAACAACAATAAAATTCCAAAGGAAATAATAAAAAAAATTTACTTTTATTTTTGGAGTTGGAATTTTGGTACAACTATTTGGGATTGTTACCAGGGTTAGGAGTGGACAATCCCACTCGAAATTCACTTTCCAAGTAGAATTAAATACTAATTTGTTATCATTTATAAACGCAATTTATCAATATTATTACGTTCAAGTTAATCTGAACAATTACTAGTTAAAAATTTAAATTAAACCAAATTATTTTTTAAAGTAGGGACCGTATCTTTTCAATTGTATTACAAAATAAAAATAGTGAAACAAACAATAATTTGAGAAATATTTAAAGGTAACAAATTGTTGAATTAATGCCAGTTTTACAAATTATTGCATTTTTACATTCGAAAATTTTTCATTTCATAAAATGATAAAAATAAAGTTTAACAAATACGCAAGGGACGGGTTTTACTCTCCAAGGTAACTCTCCTTCCTCCCATAAAACCCTTTTACCTTGCTAATAATTTATTACCATAATTTTTACAAATTTCCAAAATTGTTTCAACACCTTTAACAATTTTAAATTGAGAAATAACTTAATTTATCGAAACGTTTTTGTTTCATAAATTCAAATACACCCAAAAAAATAAGTTTTTAATACATTTCATTTTTTGAATCCAAAAACTCAAAAAATTAAAATCTTATGCTTAAAATTCAATTAACAAAATTATCTACCTTACTCCTTATGCACCCATACCGGGTGCAAAAAACGGTAAATTTCAAGGTGGGTCTAATTTTCAAATTACACTTTTGTAACCCCAATCTATACATTTTTTTAAATTTTAGGTTCCTGTTGCTATCCCCAAAATTGACGTTCCTTTTTAACTCTTCTGCATAAAAGTAATAAGTTTTTCTCCATTTTCCAAAGAATGAATCTCTCATGCGTAAATATTTTAAATACGGAAATAGTGTCTATTTGCTTTCAATATAGGTTAAGAAACAAATTTTTGTGAAAAATTTTGTTTGGAGACAAAAAGACCCTAGAAAGATTGAACCCAAAGAATTCCCATGGTATGCAAGAACGAAGACTTCCGGCACCTTCAAAATACCAACCGCTTCATATCAAACCCATTAAGAGCCCTGGAAGTGAAAATTAAAATCTTTATTAACTTTGTCAAAGCGTTATTTGGAAGTGTTTGGATTTCCAAAGAAGAAGGAAACTTTTTCATCGTTTATAATATATATTATATATAATTTATTATTTAAAATAAATTATATAATTCCAGGGTTGTTTACACTCCAACCGATTGGGTCGCTATCTTACATTAGAAAGAGGTTGCCAACCATACAATGGAAATGGGGGGGTGGATAAGGGAAAATGATTGAATAACAAGCTCAAAACCTTACATTCCATAAATTAAATTAAAGTGTTGGGAAAGATGTCCTTACGTCACCAAATCTTAAATTTTAAAAATGTTTAAAATAAATTAATCCTTTTGATTTGGAAAGGGAAGCCCTATAAACCAAATAATTCTAAAGTAAAGAATTAAAAAAAATAAAATTTAGAAAATATTGATACACGGGTCGAAACTTACAAAATTAAAATCGAAACCCAATTATAAAATAAAAGTTAATTCTATTTTTAAAATGCCCTCATCTTCCAAAAATTGAACTTAAAATTTAAAATTAAATGTACTTTAAATTTTGGTCCTAAACTAATTTATTTTAAAAATTTTCAATTAACCTTACAAAATTTTTAAAAAATACTTTTTTTTAAATTATAACATTTTTAATTTAGAAAAAAAATTTATAAAATGTTTTTCTTAATAATTGCTATTTTATTTAAACCTATTGTTATTCCCCCAAGATTATTGCATGTTTATTATATAATTAATTTTATAAAATCCCCATTAAAACTTCTGGTTAATTAATACCACCATTATTCGTAAGTTAATTTTCCTTATCTAAAAACTCCCTTTTAATGCCTTTTTCCTTTAACATTCCCTAAATTAAAATTTAGTTACTAAGGGTTATTTACCCTCAAATTAAATGATAAACCACCTACAAAGTAAAATTTATAAAATTAAAATATTATATAAATTCATTCATAATTTATCATCTTCTTTCTTTTATATATTTAGGAGCAATTTTCCGGAAATATCCCATTAATTCCTTTATACCATAATTAATTTAAAATTAAAATTAAAAATTTAAATAAAAAATCTCCATTCCCTTTTCCACTTAATCAATTTAATTAAAAATATTATTTATCACATCCCATTCCCCACTGGGCACCTGATCCCCGATTTAAGTAAACTAGAATAATGATCCCGTTTGAGAGTATTACGCCCGACATGTTAAGAAGGGTTGCAGGTCTTCTCAAAACCGCCTTAAGTTGTGCCTCCAAGAAACCTGAACACATATCGAACATAAAACTTTAATTAAACAATTTTGATATCAAAAACTTTATTTATACATGCGTTAACGATTTAACAATAATTTTGAAATAAAACTATTCATAAGTTCGCTATGTCTAATAAGAGCTTTTGATGAATATCTCTGAAACTTTGAAACATATAAGTATAATTACAAATATGAAAGATGTTGCGTATTTTATTCCGCACCCAATAGGAATAACATATACAGGTGTTCCCTTCAAAAGATATGACTTTTACGCTTAGTTTTGATCAATAACGGGTAGTTTCGGATAAAGACGAATTTAACCAAAAAACGAGTGGGATTGGGTATAGGGAATGCTTAATAACATTCATAGAGTAACAAATAAGCTATCCCTTGCCGATGAAAAATGTAGGGTGTTCTATTTGAAAATTTGGAGAAAATCTACGATTCTCGTTTTGGATCATACTGTATACGACTTCCGATATTTCATGTAGCCATCTGTCTAAAAATAAAATAGACCATATACATAAAATGTTCCACTACAAATCATTATTAATTTCGATTATCCTTGAAAGATACAGAGTGATCAGCACTTGTCCATTCACACAAAGAAATTGTCATATCTTTGAAAGCACTCGTTTTAAGTTGCTGACATTATGTTGAGGTAATGTACAAAGCGAGGCGAATTCAAATCCATTAAAAAATATGTTTCTGTTGTCATGGACTTATAGACCACACTGTATTTGTGAAAATATTTTTGAAATGTGCTGTCGACCAAGCATTTTATTGCTTCATTTTAACATTTTCTTTGTAACATAAATTATTTAGATGCAGAAGAAGACGGGAGCTAAGATATATATATATATATATATATATATATATATATATATATATATATATATATATATATATATATATATATATATCTGTGTGCGTGTGTGTGTGAAAAAAAGGTTTAGTAGAAATTATATATTACAAGACCCAGACATATGCGAAAAGGGTGAACACACCGCACAGTCAAGAATTAGGTAAACGGACTACACTAGCGTTGGATGTGTATATTTTAATAATACAGAAATAACAAATATATTTAAACAAAATATACGCACTTGAACTTTTATATTTCTTTTTTAGAATCCAAAAAACTGGTTTTAAGGTTTTAAACAGCTAATTTCATAATATCACATTTAGCTGTTCTAAAGGCTAATTCACATGGATCACTAATTTGTTCTGTTTGCGTAGCGCATTCTATTGAAGACCGTTGTGATAGAAAAAGTACATCCGCCGAAATTTTTTCAGGATCAATTTTTCCGTTTTTGAAGAAAAAATGTAGATATTGGTCAATACATTTCCAATAGCACATTAAAGAATAATCTTCAGGAAATTCTAACTCATTTAACATTTTGTCCACCAGAACGGGATTAACACCTGATTCTTGGATACATGTGGGATGAATTTTTGAAATTAGTTCATTCCATTGGTCCAGTTGTAGTTTAGGTACCTTAAACAAAACTATTTATGATGATGTTTTGCAAAAGAAAGGAGTCACTTTACTGCCTTCTTGCTTGCGATCACTATAACGCAAATGGGAAGAAAATAGATGAACAACTTCATGTTTAACTTACTTAACCTGTTAACCGTTTGCTCCATAATTTATATACGATATTTTATTTGTTTAAAACAATGAAGATAAAGACTTTTGTTAATTGCAATATATATAGTCGATTTTAATTTAAAGTTAAAATATTACCGGAAGCTTTCATAATGCTTGTTAACCACAAGTTATTATACGCTAACAAAAGCAAAACCACTTTTAATTGCTAAAAGAAATTAAAATTTTGTTTAATACTAAAAACCGGCGAAACTGGTTAAAACTTGATAAAAAATTAAAATCAATGATTATTTAATAGTTTGTAAACAAAGTTATGTGTAATTAAAAATCATTATTACTGGGGGTAAACTTTTTATTTATTTATTTAATAAAATTAATAATGATTTTTAACTACATGTTTATTTTGAAATTATTCCTTCACAATAAAACTTATAATAATTTAAAGTTATTTATAAATTAATATTGATATGACCGATCCCTATTATTAGTGCAAGAACTGACGATAGAACCGGTTCACATAATTTGTGCTTTGAAACAACTTTTTGACACGAAGTATTAACCAATAACCATTTTCCTTGCCATAGTAATTTTATGCCTCAGGAATTCTTTTGAATAAAACTCGGCGTGGAATTTTTCACCTGTATAATTGTTGGGTGGTTTTACTTAACCAAAATTGTATTGCTGGTTGTATTAGTAACTAGTGGACTGTATGTATTGCTTATCGATTCGTTTGTTGAGCGTTTATTTTACAACTAACTATTTTACAGGAAAAGGAAAAGGCTACGTATTTCATTCATGGCTGCTCGAGCTTTCCGAGCTCCTTCAGCCACTATCACGGATTCCCAGCTTGCATATACACATTACGTATATATACATGATGGGATTAAGGATGGGTGTGATCAGTATAGGATCGGAAGGAACGGAGTAGGGTTCTGAGGGGGAGAATACTACCCCAGCATTCGCTTTAGTGGCCGCACATGGTGTGCATATACGCAGTGACCATGCATACAAGGTAGACGGTAACGGGAATCGAACCCATTACCTCCCGAATGCTAAGCAGGTTGTGTCACCACTACGCTACCAGCTCGGTTAACTATTTTACAATAATGCTTACCTATTTATAGGTTTTAAAAACAAAGAAAGTGGTATTTACAATAGATTATTAGAGTTGGCCTTAACATACCGCCCGTCTTGAAATAATGAACATAATTCCTACTTATCGCTATAGTTTATTTGCTGCTGTGTGTCCGATATGGAATTATCCCCTACAAGCTCTTGACCAATTTGTGTTAAAGAGAAATGTAAATAATGCGACATTTAGTTAAATACCGACCGTTCGTAGTGTTTTGCAAAAGTCAACCGTAATACTTTAGTAAATAGTTTCGACAGTGAATCATATTCCCTTGAAGTCGGAACTAAGTTACCCCTTACTTATAGCAGTAGTTCGCAAACATTTATTCTACGAGTAAGTGTATAAACTTATTAAGATTATATATTTTGAGAAAGTCTTATTTTCTATTTCGTTTTGTTCTAACTTGTACCATAAAAATATTACTATATACCTGCGAATTTATACATCTCGTATTTATTAAAATAAACAACATTTTTTCACATTCCAAGTACATTTTTAATCTAAATGTATAATTGTTACTTTTTATTAACAATAAAAATCGATTACGGTTGATTTTTGCAGAACACTACCAACGGTCGGTATTTAACTAAACGTCGCATTATTTACATTTCTCTTTAACACAAGCTTAGAGTCTTTGGGTTTACTGTGACGGAAAGAAAACACAAATTGGTCAAGGGCTTGTAGGGGATAATTCCATATCGGACACTCAGCAGCAAATAAACTATAGACTTAGTTCTACAATTGTCTATTGGAAGCGCACACACTTTGCTAACTCCACGCTTACTGCCGTATTTTAACTCGTATAGTCATTACTCGTACGATGTTGTCGTCACCTGGTTGTAAATTATCTTTTTACAGCAGCACCGAGGAACCAACCTTTAGGATACTACTGGCATTCTATATACTCATTATACCAACGTTTCTAAAAATGTTGGATCATTTGTTGTCGTCTTTGATAAGTTTTTAGTCGCCCTTCGTTTATGGTTGTCAGATCGGGTTAAGTTAAAGCCATTAGTGATTTACCGACCAAAAAGTGAGCCAGAGTTAAAGCATTGTAGTCGTTGGGGTCAGACGACATTGGAGTTAGTAGACGGGAATTTAATACGTCCACTATTTGAATTAAAACTGCATGATAATCTTGATACGTTAAATTAGTATTACTGGTTACTCTAGATAAATGAAATTTAACGCTTTCAATACAGACCTCCCATAAACCACCAAAATTTGTAGCTCTTGGAGGAATATACCAAGTTATATGTTGATTTTATAAGTTATCAGAAGGTTTTGCTCTTCTAGTAATGAATCGTTTTAAACAATCGATAAACGAATTTGTCGTTAGATCCGTAACTACCTCGAGGTGTATAGCCCTAGTACAAAACATATAAATAAGCAAATATAAGCCTTAATTAATTTAGCACCCCTGTTTTTTTTGTTTGATCGTTACAGGCCCAGCACGGTCTACACCTGTTTTGTTGAATGGTATGATGTTAGTAACCTGAGCCGATGATAAGCCCCCATCATATAATGTGATTGCATAGTCCTTGCCTTAAAAATCGAGTACACTTGCGAATTGTCTTTTTTGCAAGATTTCTTCCAGCCAGTGGCCAAAATCTTTCTGTCGTACAATATAGTAACTGTTGTGATCCGCAGTGCAATAATCGTGTGTGTTCTATTGTCATTATATATTTAGTGTTTAGTGTTTAGGACATAATAAAATTGGACGTTTTTTGTCGTAATTACAGTTAGCACATTAAACAATAATTTTCAGGAAATTCTAACTAATTTCACATTTTATCCACCAGAACGGGGTTAACACTTTTTGAAATTATTTAATTCCATTGGTCCAGTTGTTGTTTAGGTACCTTAAACAAAACTATTTATGATGATGTTTTGCAAAAAGGTTTTACTTTACTGTCTTTTTGATTACGATCGCTATAAGGCAAATGGGAAAAAATAGATGAACAACTTCATGTTTCTCTTACTTAACCTTTGCTCCATAATTTATATAGACGATATTTAGTTAGGTTAACCTTTTAATTCCTAACCCTATTGATGGTTGTAATTTTTATTTAATTTATTTATATATTCATTCTTATTAAGTACTAATGTGGAATCTGTGATAATTTTGTTTTTAATTATATTGGTTATTGCATAATTACATATTCCCAAAATGGGAACGTTGGGTTGTGTGTGTATACAAATTGTGGTGAACTTGATTATACAAGAAATTAATAAATATACAGACCTTGTCATACTTTTACTCATATTTTACCTTTATCTATTACATTTCTTTCTTATGCAAAAATGTTTGTGGAGACGTTTGTCGCACCTTACACAATTCAGACGGGTATTAGTTCGGCACACTACACATCTACCCTGAGCAAATGGCTCAATAAAGTGGTTTATGTTATCACATATAACTGCTAGCGCAGTTGGAGCCGTCGGTCCTCCCAGTCGAATACGAGGAACCATCTCAATTTTCAAAAGAAACCTTGCTACAGCGCGCCGAAGTGCAAACTGTGTGATTTTCTCATCCGGG